>CM014729.1:14333773-14676273 GCA_004329165.1 Spatholobus suberectus | reverse complement strand
ATGTTAATTTAAATACTTGAAACCTAGTGGAAAGCCATCAGTGATAGTGAATTTTGCTAACCCTGTGATGGTGGTGTTAGGCTCACACTTAAGGCCTAAGGCCTAAGTGAGTTATTGTTGTTGTTGTTTGTCCACGAGAATGTTCTAAGTATTTAATTGATATAAAGAGTGATTGTTGTGTTGATATGTCGATGGAATGATCATGCATTCATGTATAGTCCTCAATTGTTGTGTGTTAAAGTGCATGTAAATTTGTTGACTAGTGCAGGAAGGTTAGTGCAGGTACCCTTAGGTAGCCTTGAGGATAGTGAATGAACGATTCTACAGAAGGCTAAGGTCACATTGCAAACTTTGCGTCATGGTAAATACTACCCTCGTATGTCTATACTAACGATGTCATTAGTATGCTCCATTAATTTGTGTTAGTGTCACCTAAATGCTTTGTGTCATGTGTCATTTTTGACCTACGGGTTGTTATCATATTGTACTATATTTGAGGAACATGTCCAACTGGTTGTTTAGTTGTTAGGAATATCCATGGAGTTGAGTCTGCTACATTGCACGATAGTTAGCATGTGCCTCATTTTGTGTGCTCACTTATATTGTGGTGTAAATTGACATGTAATGCGTTATGCTTAGATATTTATGATTATGAATAACTTGATTTTGGCATTGTTGTTGTCTTGGAATATGTAAACAATTATATCCCTTATAATTGTTTAAGTAAGCTTACCCCTGCATGCTTGTTTATGTGTGTTTGACTATTGTGATCGTGGCACTACGTTCATAGGAATAGATGGCCAAACGTCAACATTTGGGGACGTTTCACATCGAGTTCTCTGAGACTGCTATAGGTCATGGCAAAGCGTGGTGAGTAGACTAGGACTCACAGAGGTTATGCTACCCTGGAGATCTGATTGTCACCTATGCCCTAATTGGAGTTGTTGTTCTTTCAATCTTGTTTGACATGACTGTTGAGTTTTGGCTGCCTATTAAAGAGATGTGGTGCACTCCATTCTACACATCAAGAAATTCTTTAGTGACATCTTCTATTCAAAATTGTCTTCAAGGAAGACCACATCTTAAAAGGCCCCCAACCCCAATCAAGATCTCAGATACCAAGGAAGAGGAGGATCCCAAGGAGGCATTGCATTCGTAGTCTTAAAGTGTGTGGGATGGCCAGCTAAAGGGTGCATGTTTTGTACTAGTATTTTTGCTCCCCTAGTTGCACCATACCTTCCTCTTTTGGGCTTATGATATGTAGTCATGTACGTTTTTGGGGATACTTTTGGTTTTGTATTCACTTTATGGGTTGTAGTGCCTTAGGGCATAATACACTATGTTTATTTAGTTATTATGCATGACTATCAGTATTATTTAGTATTTTATCTTGTCAAATGTTTAATTTAAAGAAAAACTTATTTTGATGTATGCTTTAAGCTTGCAAAATGCAACAAATTTACTTGTATTTTAATAAGAAAATTAATTAAGAATTTATTAAAATTGAACTATTTTGCAAGTACGATAGTTAGTGTCATGTAGTGACAACAGGTCATTACATACATCCTAGGTTTCAATGAAATACATCATGTCCTTTCAATAATAATGGTCCTTCCTAGAAAACTCTAGTGGTTTATTGGTGAAAGCTCTTTCTAAAATGAATAATCTAGTGCTCTACTAACCATTATTTCTTCATGAATCTTTTCCTTTCACACTATTAGGTGTGCTCAACCCTAAAGGCTTAGCTCTGATACCAACTAAAGTGGATCAAAAAGTTACTAGAAGGGGGTTGAATAGTGACCTTTGATTGTTAGGGCCTTCTTCTTCACAAATAGAACTCCTTTTGATATTGATTGCTCAATATGCTTTTTGGCTATCAAAAGTATGTTAGGAGTAAGGAAAAGACTTTCTCACACTTGAATAATGTTAAGAAGTACAATAGGAGTGTATTTATATGTTAAGAAGCTAGTCTTCCAAAACTTTTTGTAAAGTATTGCTTCTTATGGTTATCAAAAGCTAGTTTTCTAATATTGCAAACTTAAAGGTTGCTTCTGAAGTATCAATAATGAAAGGTGAAGATGAGAATTATGAATCTTAGCATGGTGGTAGTTTTAGACTTAACTATGATAATTAATCCAAAGTACTTATGTTAAGATAACCTTAGGAAACTGTTTTAGATAAGTTTTTTTTTTTTAAATAAGCAAAGTTATGTATATTAATAGAAGTCCAAACAAAAGCACATCCAAAAGATACATGAAAGCGACCATTAAGCTTGAGTAATAGAGGTCCAATGAAGGTTTAGATCTTGAGAGATAAGAATAGGACCGTTAAGATAAATGTCCCTTGATGTTAGTTGTGTCTTTTCGTACTCACTCAGGCCTTCTGCCTCATTAGTTTATTCTTTAAGTTTTTCAGAGCAAGCAGGTGAAAAGGCATATAGATGGAGTTTGGAGCTGCTTATGAGCAAAAGATTATAATTTAGATGTTTTGTTCTTTTCGGGAGCCTTTGTACTGTTTATGTATTTATAGTCCTGAAATGTTGTATGACAACCACATGAGGACCTTTTGTAAGGAATGTCTTTCTTAGAATTTATGGATGATGAGTTTATATTTATATTTATATTAATGTTATCTTCCGCTTTATGGATTAGATATAATAACTTTGATCGTGTGTATGTTTAAAAATTCCCTTGTCATAGAACAATAAGCTTAGGTCATGATAATACCATCTAGGGTGTTACAAATTGATTTGATATTGTTGTTTATTTTGGAATGTGTGTAAATGTGTGGACCCCTGTAATTGTTTAAGTAAGCTTACTCTAGTATGTTTGTTTATGTGAGCTTCACTGCTATGATCATGACATTGCGTTCGTGGGAGCAAACACCAAGACTATGTCAACATTTCGGGATGTTTCACATAGACTTTCTAAAGACCGTTATTGGACATAATGGCGAGGTATGGAGGGTTAATTGCATCCCTTAGAAGGTGTGATACAGTGGAGAGATGAATATCACTTATCCTCTCGTTGGGATACCAATCTTCTCTTTCTCGTTGAATGTGACTTTAAAGTTTTGGTTGTCAATTGAAGAAATGTGGAATGTGTTGTTCTACATGCCCCGAGATAGATCCAAATCATCATCGACACGATGCAAGCTACATCGAGGTCTACATCATCTGAGGAGGACTTCGGTCAGAGTTTATGGCTCACATGATGAGGCTCCTTCTACAGCTTATCAACCTTAGATGTAGGGTGTATCTTGTGTGGCTAGCTAGGGAGTGTGTTTTGAATTAGTTTCCCTGCCCCCTATTTTGATGTATATTCCATATTTGGCCATGTTATTATCAGTCACATACAGACACATTTTGAGATACTTTGATGCTTATTTTGTAAATGGGTTGTAGTGTTATAAGGCACATTACAGTGTATATCTATTTCTTATGTATGGTCATAATTATTCAATATTTAATTTTATTTAATACTTTTCTTTTAAATTATTGATGTATCATGTATGTTATGACATATGTGAAACGCGAAAAATTTACTCTTATTTTCATAAACAAATTAATAAAATTTTTGTTTAAAATTGAATTACTAAGTGATTACATTAATTAGTGTCATGTAGCGACAATGAGTCATTACAACCTCAACAAGAATGGCATGGGATGGGTTGTAATTTTAGTTAAGCCTGTGTGTGCGAATATGCAAATGCTGTTGGTTCTCATAAGTGACGAGCCTTAATGTCATAGAAAGATCAAAGATATGAACATTAGAATAAAAGGGAGGGTAGACATTGAGCACAATCGAGAAGCTCATCATATAGTATGAATAATATGCCAAGCTTTATTATTACACACACACACATATGACAACATATATATTCATCGATATTAATTGCCCAACAAATTACTTTGACATTGTCCAATACATACATTTATACATAATAAGGTAGCCACCTTTCGCCATATAACTATATTACATATGCTAAACTGAAGCGTTGGAAACTTTTTCATCTATGATCTTCATATGCTCCAAGTAGGACTTTCCATCCAAGTTACGAGTAAAGTAATCTTTGACATATTTCTCTACTCCTATCCTTTTGAACAGCGGGGGATTTTCTGGGTTTGTAAGGCTAACTGTAGGTCCAATCTTGGATTGAAACTTGGGGAGAAAAAACATAGCAACAGAAATCCTTTCCTTTTCTGAATTCACTATTGCCCTATGCTCGACACTTTTGTATGCCCCATTGCTCATAATCTGCAATTCGAACATTCTTTATTCTATTATAAATCAAATTACACGTAGAAGCTCAAAATCACTGTATTTTTTCCACAAAAGCAATCATTTTATTTTTGGAATTTTTTTTTCATCAGTCTTTTCTCATCTGTTTCTAATTAATTGTGCCAATCTTTCTTGACATTTACACTATTTTCTTTGTAAAATCATTAACAGCAAGAAAAATCTAAGACATATGTATTTTTAGAACTTGAATTTAAGACCACTAATTAAGTTAGATCAGTCTCTTGTTATTTGATCTATGTACTTGGTGTTAATTCAAATAATAAGTACTTTTTTTTAATATTCTCTTTTGGTTGTAAAAACTTTGTTCTTTAATTATCTTTTGGTCGAAGTAAGTTTTTAGTATCTATAAAATATGGGGTTTTTTTTTGTGGTCCTCTTAAATTTTTTTTTATGTCCCTATTAAATTTGATTTTCATTTTAGTTTTTCACTTTATTGTTTGCCTCTATAAAATTGTAAATGTTTGATATAAATTTCTCTTATATTGAAAAAAAAATCTTTTTACTCTATGTTATTTAGGCAACACTTGTTTTTCAGTATCTATTAGGCATGTCATGTGACGTAAGAAACTAAAAAAACAAAAAGAATTTAATAGGGACACAAATAAAAAAATTTAAGACTGGAATGACCATAAACATATATTATAGATATCAAAAAGTTATTTAAACCATGTCTTTTTTACATATCAATGGGTTAAATGCAAAATCATATAATCATATCTTATAGCGAACGGGTGTATAACTCTCATTATTAATTAGCAAAAGTATAAACAATACATAATGTTTGCAATATTAAATTTTTTTAGATCTTAATTTATCTAATAATAGTGTAAACTTTTTTACATTATTCAATGATATATATTATCTTATCATATTAGTCATATCATGTAGACTCTACATATCCTATACATTCACATAGATGTAAATTCCTTTTCTGAAATAAGGTGTTAACTTTGCATGTTTAGTTTTCGATTTGAAAAGTCCCAAATTATTATTTAGAAAAATGTTTGTCTCTTGCAATTTATTTTCGAATTTCAAATTATTATTTTTGGTATTACAAATGAAAACCAAACATATTGTTATTGTTATTAATTAAAGACAAACATTTTTACCTTAAGTATATGAAGATAGTAAAAATTTAGGAACGGTTTCTTTAATATTGTTATTTTAGTATATTATACGGTATAAAATTAAATTAAACATATATATATAAATATATATATATATATATATATATATATATATATATATATATATAATGAGAGAGAGAGAGAGAGAGAGAGATTCATTTACACTAGTGTAAAACTTAACATTCTTCATAACTTTATTTAGAATGTGATTTTTTTAATCTAATTATTAAATTATAATTATATACTATTTGATTGTTTGGGTCAAATTTTATAAAGATTAAACAACAGTAAAAATATAATTAAATAGTTCTTATTCTTATATATTTCAAAAATATATATTACATTACTTTTAATATCTATGTGTGTGTATGTGTATATATAACTTTCGCACCTTGTAGAAGTTACTAACCTCCACATTTTTTTGGATAAATATTCAGATTTTGCTTCTCTAAAGTGAATAAAGGTAAAGTAAATAATTTCAGGCATTGACAAAAAAAATCAATGACTGATATTTTAACACATTCATGATTTGCATGTGCATATAATATCGATGGTTGATTTTCTTGTTAGTAGTTGAAATTATTTATTTTACCTTCTAAAATAAGTTGTTCACTTTAGAGAAATTGAATCAAAATATTCAAACAAAATTTCATTGAATATTTTAATTTTAAGGGAATTATAATAATTTAAAATCAATAAATTTATAATGGGGGAAGAGAATGATTCACGTCAACTTTCTTGAAAAAAGAGAAGACTTAAAGTTAGCTGTAATAAAGAGAAATATAATTTTATTATTAATTATATTAGTTAATTTCTAATTGTTAATTTTTTAAAAAAAATATTTTACATATAACTTTATTTATTAAGTAAAAAAGATATAAAATAGTGAAAATAACTTATATCAGAAAAATTGAAGACGGCATGTTCAATAAAAATAACTTTAATTTCTACGAAATTTAACTTTATTTCTAAGAACATTATATATAAAATATAAATTAATTTATTTTAATTATAAATAAATATAATCAAAATCAGTTTATGATACAGCTAGCATTAATTTGTTATATAGAAATTATTTGGTGTTTCGAGTTATAACATTTTCCTTTAATAAAAATAGTCTTTGATTTTTTTGTCCAAAATAAAACGTGGAAGTTGCTAATGACCGCAACCTCCACGTTGAAGTGCGGAGGTTAGCTGTTCTCCTTCCTGCCCTTTAATTATTGAATAAAAAAAGGTTAGGGTCAACTTTTTTCTATTTAATCCATCTCTCCCATTCATATACATGTGGAGATTCAACGCAAGTCATTTGACTTGTATCTCTTAAGAAAGTAACTTCAAAATGAAAGTCCTCAACTATCAAGATTCTAAATTATAAATATAAGAATTTAAGATGAAATCTCTCCGCCAAATGAGGACCTGATCAAGGGACAGGCTAATCCACTTTGTAACTGGTAAGCAAGGTTAATGAACTAAAAAAAAATAATAAATTTGCTAGGATCACGAACAGGATAAATGAATTAAAACTGAAAATAAAATATATTTAAACATGAGAAAATAATATACTCACCGAAAGTATAAAAAAAAATTATATTATCATTCAATTATATACTATTATATGTATATAGTAAGTTTATTGACTTTTATAATAAAAAACCTTAAAAATCATATCTACTACCATAATTTGTAATTGGTTGACACTATAAAAACTTTTGCAAAGATAAATTAAACTCTTTAAATATATCATCCATAAATTTTGAAAATTAAAGGACTTGTGTATTATATTTGACCTTCCTTAACTGTTGAGACCTAGCTCCAATATCTCCCAAAATCCACCATTTAATGTAAAAATACAAAAAGTTATGTCATAAATTAATACAAAAGGTGGAAAAATAATAAGAAATTATATTAGTATAATTTTTTATAATTTTGCATACTCTAAAGAGATTAAAAAAAACATGAGATAAAATAATTAACGTGATAAAAAGAAATAAAAAATAATAATGTTATGAAAAATATTATAAAAATTGTTAGTGTAAATAATATAATAAAGAAATAAATTATTGGTGGGATAACTCGTATAAGGGAATTTTAGAGGGAGGAAGATCCATACAAACCTCGAGAATGTCCCCAATGTTGACAACAAAGGCATCTGAGATGACGTCCACTGGAATCCAAACCCCATCTTTCTTAATCTGCAGGCCATTCACTCCATTCATTTGATTAAGTATGGTGATTCCTGATGCATCAGAATGAGCAGTGAGGCCCATAACTAACTCTGGTTGTGGGCATGGAGGGTAGTATGTCGTCCTCAGATTTTGTATCCCATCTTCAAACACCTCCCACTCTCTCTTGTCTATCTTCAGGGCTTTCCCCAGCAACCCCACAAGTATCATAGCAAGATTTTGCAATTCCACAATGTATAATTCTAAGATACTCCTACACACACAAATATATAGGTCAAGTGATCAATATATCCATATCCATAAGAAATCTATACACACATATAATAAGATTAATTGACAGCATATATTAAATTTTTGTATTTATACCATTTAATGATTAATTTTCTGTATAATATAAAATTAATTAATTCAACCGTTGAATTGATGGTTCTTTTAAAATATATATCAAGTTTATAAAATTTCATATAAATTAAAAACTAATTGTTACTTTATCACACTACTTAAATACGCATATATGTACCTGAGTGATGAGGGGAGTTCTGGGAAAAGATATGGTTTTCTCATACCAAGAGGGTTGATTTTCATAAATAACCTATCACCCCAATCAAGTTTTTGATCCTCCGATCTAATCACAGTTCCGTAGCCTTCAACATCACCTGGCCTTACTTTGTATTTCATCTTTTCTTCCAAAGGGAGCCTGAAGAATCCTTCAACTTCATCTTTAAGCGTTTCCAGCACTAGTGGGCTTATTCCATGCTCCACCAACTGCATATATAAAATACATATAAATTCAGAAAAATGAAGAAGAAATCAAAGACACATAAATATAATATATCTAGCTAGAGGCAAATAACGAAATATATAGAATGAATAACATGAAATGTAAAATTCAGTTTGCTAACCTGAAAGAAACCCCAATCTCTACAAGCTGAGTTCAATTTCTCTAGCTCAAGTTCTGTGTCTTCTCCATGGACCAATTTTTTCAGGTTGATGGTTGGGAGTGCATGACTAAAGGTTTCATCTGGCAAAGGTGAAGGTTCATGACAACGTTTTTGAATGTAGCGTTGAGGAACTGAAGTCAGCGGTTTCTTTATGAGCTCCTGAATACTCAACGCTGCTTCAAATGTCTCACGTGTTGCTGATTGAGAGGACAACATTGTTCTTCTAAGCACACCTTACAGCCACTGCATTCATGAGAATTTATAGAACCAGCATTTGCAATTTCGATATATTTATGGAACTGTGGAAGGACAAAGATTAATTGTTTTGACACGCCAAGGAGTATATAACTATATATATATACTCATGAGGCAGAAAAAGATAGAAATAATAATAACAACAATAATAAATGTTAGCCGTAATGCGCATGATAAAAAGAAATCTTAAAAAATATAAGACAATGTAAAGTTACGAACGGAAAAACAACTAAAATTATTTATAAAAAAAATTCGTGCAACTCGTCAAAATCATATTATTTAATGCCTAAATTGTACACGGTCGGTGCATGAAATTAAATGATACAAAATAAAATTGATGTCGACGATGGGAAAACAAATTACTGATAAATTTATATTGAGTGTGAATCTGCAGCCTTGAGCCCTTGACCTTTTAAATTCTAATGCGATTTATTGGCTGTCCATATTTCACTTATGCGCAATTTTAAAAGCAGGAGTGCTATTTATTACGAAGACATTTAGTACGAATCTGTACGAAAAAAAATTAACCAATAAAAAGATAGCATTGGCAAATCAGGATAATGGTTTGAATTAATGGGTAGGAGAGAGAAAATTAACACACCAATCACGTTAACTTACAAATTTCGTATTCGTACTCTTTGGCATTTTTAAAATGCCAGAAAACCCAAATTAAAAGGAATGCCAATACGAAGTTTGCCTTTGCAGCCTTGGAATCAAATGGCATTTTACGGAAGAGGGGAGTTATATATGTTCATTCAATACGTAACAGCTTATCAAAAACTAAAGTATCTTCTAATGTAAAAAATCAAAAATTAGTGTTTATTTTTTATGTTAGTCAAAACATGATATATATTTGAATACGTGCTAAATTTTCACATATGCAGAAATTAGAATTATTAGCTGTTCTTCAATGGTCTGAATTCGATCTACGTGCTGTGAGTCTTCAAGGGTGTGGTGTTCTTTCTTCGTTCTCCCAGGCTGATGATGGAGAATCATATGTAAAGATCCTCAAGTCTAAGAATAAGAGTCAAGAAGTAGAGAAAATTAAAAATATATATATATATATATATATATATATATGTACCTTTTATTATGTGACTCCTTACTTATTTATTATCTTCTTCTTATATGGAGGTATCATATTTGTATAATAACAAAATAATATGTGATTATTTTCGAGGTTAAAAAGGTGGTTACTGAATTTTTGAGGGTTAAAAAATGTTAGTAACACTTTCTCTAACACTATTTCTAACACACTCTACCGTTGACTAAAACTTATTAAAAATCACAAATCTTAGTGAATCTCACTTTTAAATCAAGAGATCAACTCATTAAATAAAAAGTAAGACATACCAAAATTTATGATTTTCAATAAATTCTAACTAATAATAAAAAAGTGTTAAAAAAATGTTGCTAGGATTCCTCTTTGAGAGTTTACTATTATGTGTTGTGCCTATGTGTATTAGCTGTGGGGTTTGTTTGATTGTTGGGCCGACATGAGTCAGCTATACAAAGAGCCATTGGGCTCTTTGTTAGCTGATCATGAGTGTCTAGTGGTTTGGACTATTCTGTTCAGCCAAGAATATTAACTTTTGTGATAGTGTATCATTATTACAAAAGAGAAAGGTTTTTATAACATTCAATGGGACATACACCATCAGAAAATAAATAGAGACAACATAACGTAAAAAGAGAAAAAAAAATTGTGATATGAGATATACCAAGAAGAAAAGAGAAAAGTAAAAAAGAAGGTAGGTGTGTATAAAAAATAGAATTGTAAAAAAAATCAAAATTAATTACAAAATTAGCATGGATTGATGCAGCTAAATGGAATATGCCGTAGATGCAGTGTTATAATATTTCACGAACATGTTTTGTTATATTCATTCACTATTAATTAGAATTGCATGATTTTTCTCCAGATTTTCTTGTGAAAAAATTTTGCTGAAAATTTCTGTGAATTTTGCTACAAATACATTTATTATATGATTACTTTTTGTAGATTAAAATTTGTAGAATATTTCCCAGTTGTTTCCTGTGAATTTTTGTACGAATTTAATGCCACAGAAAAAATTAATATTAATTTAATAAACCGTAAGAAATATCAAAAGTAATTTTGCTGTGAATTTTTCTGTAGATTTTAATAAACTGGAAATGTTTACGAAAAAACAATTTTTTTCTTAAAACATGTTAAAATAAACAAGCAATTACTTATTCAGTGTCATATGTTTTTACCTCTTTTATAAAATAAAGAAAAATAAATGTTAATTAACAACCTAAAGGCATTAGTTAAGAAATTAAAAATAAAAAGTTTATTAAAATATCTTATTAATGTATTTTACTATAATTTTTAATGCATCACCCATGTAATATTTAATAAAAAAAATTGCATGGCTGATGCATTAAAAATTAAGTATATTAATTAAGAAATTAATAATAAATTTTTTATTTAATATAACATGGATGATGCATTAAAATTATAGTGAAATATATTAAAAATATATTTTAATAAAAAATTACTTTTAATTTCTTAACTAATGGTTTTAGGATATTAACAGTTATTTTTATTTATTTTATAAAAGAGATAAAAACATATGGGGATAAATTAGTAATTGTTTGTTTATTTTAACATGTTTTAACAAAGTATTTGTCTTTTAGTAAAATAATATTAATATTAATATCTGTAGGAAAATTTGTAGAAAAATTTACATTAAAATTACTTGTGATATTTCTTATAGTTTATTAAAGGGTTAAATATGTTTTTAGTCCTCCAAAAATTGACTTATTTTGGTTTTAGTCTTCAGAAGAAAAAAAATTCATGAATAAAGTCCCTCAAATATTAAAAATACTCTAATTAGATCCTTGTGTTAAACTCTATTTAACTTTTCTATTAAATGATGGTCATATCAGCTTTCAAGTAAAATATTTTATTATCTGAAGTGTCTAGTGATAATTTTTAATAAAAAATCGTGTAATTACTTTTGCTTTAGGATTAAAATAATCTATGGTTTAGGATTAAACATGTAATAATCTTATTCAAAAAGTATGTTATTAATCTAACTTGAACATAACAATTGATATGGACGGCTACATCAGCAAATAATGGTAACTGTGATATTGATGTGGCCATCATTTAATAGAAAAGTTAAACAAAGTTTAGTACAAGATCTAATTAGGGTATTTTTAATATTTGAGAGACTTTATCCAAGAAAAAATTCTTCTAAGGACTAAAACCAAAACGAATCAATTTTTGGAGGACTAAAAACATATTTAACCCTTTATTAAAATAATATTAATTTTTCTGCAGAATTGAGTCCACACAAAAAAATGCAAAAAACAAAAAAAAAATCCTGAAAATTTTCCTACAAATTTTAATCCTCAAAAAATAATCATATAACATATGTCTTCGTAGCAAAATTTGCAATACTTACAAAAATTCTGCAAGAAAATCGTACAATTCTAATTGTGATCATTTGAATCTAGTAGTGTAATTTTTAGTTGTAATTTGAAGGGTTTTTTATTTTTTTCACGGAGAGAGGAGACAATTTGTTCCAAAATATAATGAAGTGCTGTATAGTATCTTTTTTACCTTCCAAGTTCATCCATTGTAATTAGACTTTAAGGAATCCCCAAATCTATGTATTATATTCAACGCTTGTGCCTGAACTCACTGGTCCAACCGAGAGGTTTTAACATAATCTTTGACATTTGGTCTGCTTTGTGGAAATTAAATGTTTGACAAGTGAAAAATATTTTTCTTCTAAAGAAACTGTGAGTTCTTAAAACAGAAGAAACTATCTTTATTACAACTCTTGCATCATCGAATAACATATATTCAACAAGGTTCTTTTATTTTTTTAATAATATCTTGACAGAGAAAGACTACATATATACGTAACCATTGTAGGCCTGGTTGCTTTGTGTGGTTTATTTATTTTGTGACGGTCGTTGTTGCAGATACTTTTTTCTTAATTATCTTCATTATATTTATACTTGTACACCGTGCACCTGTCTTTTTTCTTAATTGTCTTCATTATATTGTTATAGAACTACTCACATACAGATAGAATGGTTTTGCTTAGCCAACAAGGGTCGATACATCTGATTGAATTCTCCGCTTATATTAATTGTGATTTGGATTCGATTCTCAGATTTTTTCTGTTGATAGATAATATGTAAACTCTAATATAAGTTTTCGCTAAGGTTGTTGGTCTTCCTGGTCTTGCAAGAGAGCATGACTTTTCCTAATCTAAACTTTTGTTTTATCAAACACACAAAAAATGAATGATTTTACTTATTTTTTGGAGAACTCAGGTATCCTTCAATTGGTCATTTAAGGGACTGACATCTTCTAACAAATGTTTTCTTATATACATAAACTTGGAATCCTCAACCAAATACTTAAAAGATAATGTTATCTTGACTAAATACTTAAGAGATAATGTTATCTGTCAAGAGAATGATTCTTCTTATATCAACTAATAAATGTAGATTGAATACTTTATGTAATATTTTAATCATGATTATACTTTATATATATTAAATAATATTTTTTATTTATAAAAATATATTTTTTTCAAATTAATATTTACTTCATTTTTATATTTTTAGTCTTTAAAATTTACAAAAATAATATATTTTTACTTCCTAATATGGTAAAAGACTAAAAGTGTATTATTTTTGTTAAATGTAAATAAAAACAAAAAATATAAATATTAAATAAAAAAATTGTCATATTTTTAACGACAAAAACATATTTATGTATTCAAAAATGAGAGGGGGGGGGGGGGGGAATACACTGACAGTGTAAAGTTTTTTTACACTGTCATCTAATCACAAATCGCCATATATGGTAAATTTGTTGATTTTGGTAATAATCACTTTAAAAGTCACATCAAAACTAATTTTTAATTTATTGACAATATAAAATCTTTTACACTAACAATATATATTCATTTAACTCTTCAAAATTTTAGTTGTGTTAAAAATTCAAAAATTCGACTTGAATTAATTATATGTTATTTGAATATTCATCTGCTCACCATTTATCATTTAGTTACCTGTCAATTCTTGATTCTTATATATAGCTCCAAAAATAGATCACACACACGTATATATAGGAACAAGATCCGTTGACATCAGGTATAAGTCTTTTACACTTACACCAAATCTTAACCTTTAATGTACATTAATCCTACGGGTTTATAATATCCTAATATATATAATAACTCTAATATATTTTTGAGAATCAATTAGTTATCTTTAATCAATCAATTAAATCACTTGATTTGATTTAGTTGATTGTTTGATTGATTTAACTTTTTGCTTTAATTATTAATGAAAATTATTAACAGATTAATTTTTTTCAATTTTTTCCATGATAAATATTAAAGAATATAAATATATTTAATTTTGATATGTTTTATTATAATAAATCCATTAAATTTTTATTAAATTAATTAATTAATTAATTTGAATTAATTATTTGTTTGCTTGATTAATTTTTTTGGCACAATTATTTATATGAATTATTAATATATTAATTTGTTTTTTACAAATCCTTTTAGTGATAAATAGTAAAAATATATATAATCACACTATTTTTGACATATTTTACACAAATTAGTTAGTTAATTTTTTTTTAATTTTTTGATTAATTCTACTTTTTTTTATTCATAATTTTATAATGTTAATCAATCAATTAAAATACAAACCTCTATTAAATCAAATTTACACAAATTTTTATTTTTGTAAAGTCATTTTGTTATTAAATAATATATAATACCTCCATATTTTTTATTTGTGTAAAGACATATTTTATACTAATTAATCAGTTAGTATTTTAATTTTATACTAATAAAAATTTTACAAATCTTTGAGTTAATTAATCAGTATATTTTAGACAAATAAAAATTTTATAGTAATTAATCAGTTAATTAATGTGTAATAATTGAGTTGAAGACTTATTCTTATATAAGATAAATTTGACGATAATTTAGGTATTATTTATTTTTTACTAACAAAATGAATTTACATAAATAAAAAAATGTGTAAATTTAATTTAATAGAGGCTTGTATTTTAATTTATTGATTAAATTTAAAAAATTTAACTTATTAATTAGTATAAATTATGTTAAAATTAAGGTAATTATATATATATATATATATACTATTTATCTTTGAAAATATTTGTAAAAAAAATCTGTTAATAATTTATTTAAATAATTATTGCAAAAAAATTAATCGATGAAACAAACAATTTACTCATATGATTTAATTAATTAAATTAATTTTAAAAAGCAATAGATTTATTATGATGAAACATGTCAAAATTAGTATAATTATATATTTTTTATTATTTATTACCGAAAAATTTTATAAAAGTAATCTGTTAATAATTTTGATAAATAATAAAAGTAGAAAGTTAAATTAATCAAGCAATCAACTAAATCAAATCAAGTAATTTAATTGATTGATTAAAGATAACTAATTGATTCTCAAAAAATATGTTAGAGTTACTATATACATTAGAATATTATGAACCGTAGAATTAAATTGTATTTATTAACATTTAAGATTTGGTGTAAGTATTTAAACTTACACCTGATGTCAACAAATCCTGTCTCATCAATATAAAAGAAGGTCTAATAATGTTATTTGATTGCAAATGCAATCATTTATAGCCTTTAAAATAGTAATAACAAATTATAAAAGGAAATAACTATTAAAAAGAAAAATAAATGATACTCAAATATTGTGTCTAAAAAAAGAAAAAATATATATAATTATCTCCACAATAAAAATTACAAAAAGGAAAATAGGATATTTTTAAAAATAATAAAAAAATATAATTATCTTTATAATAAAGACTATAAAAAATAAATTTTTTTATAAAAATAAAAAATAAATAACTGTTAAATATTTATTTTCACAATCAAATATCCTAAATAAAAAAAATCTTAAATATTAAAAATTTTACAATTGAAAAAAAAAATCAGGGGGGACCAATAGTTCCGTCACTGAATTTGAGATCTCGTTTTTCTATCGACAGACAGAAAATAAAACACGAAAGAGATGGATAATTTAGATTACATATTAGGTACACCAAAAAGATTACATATTAGGTGTTAACACATTATTTAAAATATATATTTGAATTTTAAAATATTTTTTAATTATAGTTAAAATTATTTAATAATGCAATAGCATATTCCTCTTTATTTTTTAAAATGACATGTTTTTCGGTGAAAAAAAGATAAATATTGTAAACCAAACTAAATTAAAACTCCTAAAAGTAACTTACAACTTGAAATAGAGAGAATATATTTATATTATTTCAAATTAATTGTGATTTAAGGTAATGTATATATTTTAAGAAAATTATTAATTGTACCTATTATTATGATAAAATATTTTTTTATTAAAATTAAATATCATGTTAAAGAGTTAGACTGTATTGTGAATTATATCAATTATTAATACTTTTTGATTTTTTATAGATAAATAAGGGTACTGTAGAAAAAAATTAATGTTATCTTTATCTTATAAAAGAACCAAAAAATTTGAAATAAAATATAACGCTCAAAGTAGCAAATAATTTGAAATAGAGTGAATATTATTGAATATGTGCGTGACAAAGTAAGTATATCGAAATTAACTTCATGGTAAATTTTCTTAAGGGTATTAGTAACAGGTTTGAAGAGTATTAGTTAAAAAGTATTTAATGCTCTCTATTCAATATTTTTAACTATTTTAAAAAATAGTTTTATATTTTTAAATAAGTTTTATATTTTTAGTATAAAAAATACTTTTTGTTAAAAAAATTATTTTCTTATTCAGATTCTTTAAAGATACTCGCCAGGATCTGAGTTTTCATAAAACTATATTATTATGATCCAACTCACGACCTACGTTTTCACGTGTAGTTGGTATCAATTGCTTGGCGTAATAAAGATCACACATGTATATTTAATTTTCCCACTTGCTTGCTAAGGTCTAATGAGAAAGTGTATTTTTCTCTGCCGACTTGTTTGCTGGGGATGAAATATATTTTTATCGTGCAAAACGTGCTTATTGACTACTCTATCTATTAAATACTAATCAATACAGTTGATATCAGACAAAAACAAAAACATTAATTGGAACCGAAGTCTGACAAAGATGCTCTTTTTAACAATCTTAAAATTTCTTGACAACAGCACGTTTGGATTGTGAGACGGGGAACTAATGCTTTGCGGAAGGGGCATCTTTAACTTAGCTTTTTTCATTGGTTCTTAAATGGGTTTTATTTGTACACATTACTCATTTTTATTTGTTTTAATTTTAGTACTTAATTCTCCAATATAACACTTCTAAAAAAAATACTAAATAAGTCCCACAAATAACTATAAATATTCTTAACTTTTATCAATGTTAATTACTAAAAACTACTAGTATTTATTATTATTATTATTATTATTATTATTATTATTTAATAAAAGTACACTGATGGGCCCACAAAAAAAACTTAGCACCGGGGACCTATACTGTGCCCAAAAAAAAAATTGAGCTCCAACAATTGCAATAAATAAGCACTGATGCTTAATTGGTTAAGCACCCCTATTTTTTTACTGTTACAGATGCCCTAAGAATTGGCGATAAGGGTGGAAATTAGTTGGGTTAAACAAGATTTTGTTTAAATAAGATTGATCTGTTTCAAAACTTCAAGACTTAAGACCGTCATGTTATCTATAACTATAATGAAGAGATATCTTTTTTGGTTTTTACTTTTTATTGGACTAATATATCTTTTAATTACTCTCTAAATTATATACTATAACTATTCTCTAAACTATTCATTGTACCCTCTCTCTCTTTAATTTTATTTTTATTTTCTAAAAAATGTCTCTCTCTCTCCCCTCGTTTGTTATAGGTTTTTTTTAGATTTGATTTGAACCTTTTGAAGGTTTGATTTAGTCTATTATTGTTAAGCATTGATATTCGTCCATCTCAAAATAGCATGGATTGGAATGGAAATAAGAGAGAGATTAAAAAAAAAAGTAGAAAAGGTTGAGAGACAAAGTAATAGATATAATAGATGATGTGATAAAAAGAGAGAGAGAGAGATAAAGAGAAAATGGGATAAAAGTGGGATGGAAAAGAAAATGATGAATATTTTCCATCGTTAGCCTACTTAAAGGCTTGCTATTTTATATTAAAGATTTTAGAAAAATTTAATATATCCCTAAATAAGTTAATAGACAAATAGGTTAATGAAAAAAATTATGTAAAGTAAATTATAAATTATAAAAATTAAAACCACTATTACTTACAACATGGAACATGGATGGAAATAGGTGGGTGGCTATATTTTTATAAAAGTTAGGTTTAACTTGTGTACTATGAGGTCTAATCTGACCCTTATGAAAACTTATTTAAAGCTTGTTTTGCTATAAGGCATCTAAATAAAACATAAATTTATCCTTCAATAAACTTATAAGATTAACTATTTATGTTGGTTAGCATGCATGCTTAATATTTTTAAAAAACAAATAAATTATAATCTTAATACACTATAAAATTTTAATATAATAATAACATTAATAAAAAATTATTATTTATATTTACTTAAATAGATTGGTTTGTTAAACTTAAAAGACATTTTAAATGACTTAAAATCTGATTTATTTAATCAAATGGGCTTTTTATAAAAGTTTTGAACTAGTTTGTTAATTAAAAAAAGGTTGGTCTAGCCTAGCCTAAACTTGATGTAGACGACCATAGACTTTATACGACAACCTAACCTATTTTCACCCCCAATTAGATATTCAATAGAAACTTCAAACGAACTTCAACTTTTAGATAACTAGCATTTTAACTTCTATAAATATATGGGATAAATATTCTTTTTATATACAATTATTTAATTATATAAATTAAAATCATTTTATTATATTCGATCTTTAAATGAATCAAATTAATAGAAACATATAAAGAACATTTAATTTGATTTAAAACTAAAAATAATAGTATAATTATAACAATAATATTTTAAGATAATAACATGCTTATAATAACAATAATTTAAACTTTAAAATATTTGTAAAATCTTAAAAAAATAATTTCGCTATTGTAAGTTGTGTATGGAGATTGTTATTTAATAAGAAAAGAAAGATAATATAAAAAGTGAGTTAATTGAGATAGTGTAATTCACTCTCTAAAGTGAATACTTAAATTTATAATATAAGAGTATATTTATTTTTGTATATTAAATTATAATTTGTTTGGATGATTACGAAAATATTATATTATTTATATTTGGTTTTTTACTTTTAATAATTGATTAGATAATAACAAAAGTAAAAATAATGTAACATTTTATTTAAGAAAATATCTCTTTTCATTTTTTGATCTCTCTAATAATTATAAAAACATTATCTTGTTTTAACTTTGTTTTATAATTTTAAAAATTTATACCAAAAAATACTAAAAACAACAAATGTATAATTATTAGTAAAAACGTATTACTAAAAATGAAACATAAAACAAACTAAATGTTGTTTTTACATTTTTTACACTTTTTCAAATAAAATGATATTTTTGTAATTGTGTAAGAAATAAAAGCATAAAACGTTTCCTTGCATCAAGCAGGACATTATATCTCTTCTCTCAAAACAAACTTGTGAAGCTTCTCCATCCAAGCTTCCTTATGCCTTCGAATCTTAAATTGCTTCCTTATTAGCCGCTATTGTTATTATATCCATTATTTTAAATTAGAGCACATGTATGAGATGAATCTCGTGCAAGGAATGGGTTGGGCCCGGTACAGAACGGATTCAGGAGGGACTGCTATTCACACCCCAATTTGCTATTTTCACCCTAGCTCTTGTTTACATTTTTTTTATTCCGAAAATACTTCCTGATGAAGTCGCATTTTCGTTGTGATTTATATAATGGAAAGGTATTTTCGATATGATAGAGGGGGTGTGCCCATCTATACATAATGAAAATACGTTTCAGTTATGTATTTGGGATTGATACATAACGAAAATATTCAAAATACATAACGAAAATGTATTTACAAATTAATTGTTTATATTTATTAAGTTCATTTTTTTAGTACAGCTCTTAATGGTTCATTGACAGTATGAGTAGGGCACCCATTTAAATTGGTGTGATATAAACCCTTGATTTATTGTGTGTAATTTTGACCGTTTCTTTTTTTGACGCATAGGACATTGCTTTTAATGGTTTTTTAACACGTGAATAGGGCAGGTGTTTGGGTCGGTGGAATCCAAACCCTCAATTCAGTCAGTGCAACCTAGACCATTTCTTTTTTTGACACATAGGACATTGGTTTGAATGATTTTGTAATGCATGAATAGGACATGCACTTGAATTGGTGCGATCTAGACCCTTGATTTAGTCGGTGCAATGTCTATTGTTTCTTTTTCTGATGCACAAAACAAAGTTTTAATGATTCTTTGATGCGTGAATAGTGTCTATACTAGTATAAAAGAGATGTGTACTTTGAAGCACTTGCCATTGCCTTTGTTGATAGCCATCTTCATTCTATATTGTTTCTTCTCCTTTGAAGATAGATGGATTCTTTACTATGGTGTATTACGATGGTCACATGACAACAACATCTAAAAGGGTCTTGTTTCAATGTCCTCATGGTCTTGCTTTTCTCAAGGTCACTAAGACATGAAGGTTGCTGCTTTGAAGAAAAAATTCAAGATGCGATTGGAAGTAATAGAAAAATACTTAATATTCATTACCCTCAACCTATCTTTGTAGGGATAGCTTGTGTTCATTATGAGTCTATGAACATTAAAGACAACAAGGATGTGGCAAGGATATTGTTCAGCTTTGGCCAATTTTATAGGCTTTGGCCGATTGAGTTGTACGCTATGTTAGGCAAATCTCTCGAAGAGATCCTTGTCCATCTGCGTTGACCACAAATTGCCGAAGAGATCATAGCATGCTTGCGTGAACCTGAGGCGTCAACTAGCTCCAACGACCAAGCAACTGTTAGTTTGAGTGAACCATGATGATGCACTTTGTTTATTGTTATTTGTGTTTGTCTCGAATCAAGCTAGAAGTCCTTTTTATTTATAGAATAATATTGTTTACGTTTTGTTTGTTTATTTTTATTTGTATCACATGCTATAATTGTAATAACATATTAGTGATACTAACAACACAATAAGTGTAACATATATAAAATCCAAAACATCTATAAAATCCAAAAATATATACAATAACATCTATACATAATGTATAAAATACTAAAAAAGGATTTAACAAGCAAAAACAAAAAATAAAAGGTCAAGCATCAGAGGTGGTCATCTTCCTTTGCCTCCTCCTATAATAGATGCACCCTGAGGCCATGCTATACTGAGCAATGGCCAATGCCTCCTGAATCATCCCATCACTGTTTGTGCCCTTAGGCATGACCCTCAAACACAACATGCACTCCAAAAGGCCTCAACTCTCTCCCACTATGCCTACAAAAAAAGAAATAGAAAATTTATTAAGAAATGTCATTGCATCATAAAAAGTACATTGTAAAGATATGGATACTTACCTCGCATGAATAGGAGTCGCTGGATGAAGACTTCATCACAGGCTGCTGCTGTAGGACAAGAACTCGTGGAGGGCCTTGCGAAGGATCTCCCTCTACCGAAGGAATCAGAAAAGGGTGAAAGACATGGTGGAACCACTCCAGGTAGCCATTGCCACATGTCCATGAAGCCTCGTGCGGCACAGTAACTCCTTTGTCCACCACATGCGCCTGCTAGCCCTCTCAGTCATCAAACTAATGGTGAACAATGGGAACTAAACAGGCGGAGGGTGAGGGATCTCTTGGATGTACCCAAACTACCTGAAAAGATGGGCACATATATAGGGACCACACCTAATGAAGTCGAAGTAGAACAAAATCACCTCCAACGACCAAATGATCCGATGTGCATCATATAGCACCCATATGACGTCATCTAACTTTAACTGGTCCTAACACCTGCTTGGTCCCTAGCACAAAGCTTGTGCCCCTCATCGGCTTCCACTAATAGAGATGGGGATGCTGCTCTAAGTAACCCTTAATGGGTTCCCGCTGCAAGAGTGGGGAAGTGCTCATATATCCACACTTGTAATCGTCAATTAATATATTAAATTACATAAAAAAAATAATCACTAAACACATATCTATATATATATATATATAAAAGGTACCATGATCAGGCTCACATATCCTCCAAACTGTGTTGTACACCAAGGCCTAGCAACACTGAGCTAATCATACAGGAATGTTAATGTAGCGAAACCCCAATAGTATTCACTGCAGGCCTAGAGATGTTGGAAGAGGTCCAGGTAGCACACCTGCATGTATGCTGAGCTCTTGTCGGCGAATATCGTGTAGCCGACAAGATGTAACAGATACGCTCGCATAGCAAATGTGGTCTTTCTAGCTACCTGCCATGCGATGTAAATCTCCCTCAGTCATGATAAGGTGACGCGAGCTCCTTTCGTGGTCGCAGCATGTACCTCAACAAAGGTCACGCCTTGCTCGCTCATCAACAGGCCCATGGTATCATCACGCTTATAATAAATGTGCTCGCAAACCTTGCTTGTAATAGGCAAGTGCAGAAAGATGACACATCATCTAGAGTGATGGTTATCTCCCCTATTGGCAGGTAGAAGGAATTAGTGTCCTTGTCCCACCGCTCAACAAAGGCACATATAAGGCCCTTGTTGGCCATAGCATATCGTGCCTCTATAAGAAGGGGCAAGCCCTGAACCTCGCACAATTTCTGCAACTTGTGGGTGCGGGGCTGACTAGCCATATATGTTCAGCAACATGGTCCTTATAAGACCTAAGTAGGGACAAGTCTGCAAGACCTCCTAGAAATAGAGGTCCAATAATGCGCTCTGCCAATTGAGCCAGGAGGCACCTCTACCTCTACCTCGGTAGCTCGATCTTTACCTGCTCCTGCTATTGCTGGTGCTTATATGCTTCAGCCTGTTTAGCTAGACGTGCTGATGCAATTGGTCGTGGGCACCTAGAAGTGTTTGCCTCATCATCTGACGAAGGGCCTCATCTAGGACGATGGGTACCAAATCTCGTGCGTGACATAATGAATTTGAAACAATAATGATAAATTAACAATTAAAAAATAATTGACATCAAATATAATCAACATTATTATAGAATTATTCTAAAAAATTATTACCTAAAATTAATCATTTATTGAAACACCAAAAAATAAATTTCATATTACATAAACACTTTAATAGACAAAAATAATTAAAAACAAATAATTTAAATCAAATAAATAATTAAATGATAACAAAATTATAAGTAAAGGATACTAAAAAGTAAATTATTTAAATTATTTAATTCATACAAATAATTAATATAAAAAACTATTTAAAAAACAAACAATTAAATTATTTTATTCATATAAATAATTAAATCTCAAAAATTAATTTAACAACAATAAACTTAAATTAATAAATTCATTAAAATAAAAAACTATTTAAAAAACAAACAATTTAATTTATTTAATTCATATTAATAATTAAAATAATTTAAAATTTTAAAAATTACATAATACATAATAAATAACAGAATCACAATTTCGTTATGTATTATGTAATCGATTTTGTTATGTATCCTTACCTAATACACAACTGAATCGTGATTCCATTGTGTATCCTAACCTGATGCACAACAAAAACACAATTCCGTTGTGTATCACTATACAACGGAATTGCAATTCTGTTCAATCTAAAAGTCAAAAAATAATAATTTAAAAGAAACTTACCCTCGACGACGGTGAGGCTGAAATGTGGACGTATGTGCCAAGCTCGCCAGAGTATGGCTGCATGAATGTGGCAGAGTGACGTGATTCCAGCAACTGGGGGGTAGCGACGTGGAGGAGATAAAAGAATGGGAGAGGAGGGGGTGGGGAACCTGTTTGAGAAGGGAAGAAGGGAGTGGAATTTTAAAAGGGTGAGGGCAAATGTGGAATTTCATTCATTTTTGGAAAAGCAAAAGGGCGAAAAAAGAAAAAAGAGGTGGGAATAGCAACCCCCATTTAGGAGGTACATTTATTATTTAAGGGAGATGTAATTAGGGGAAAGGCTTGTCATAATGCTTGATTCTTGCCTTTTACTATAGGATTTGTGAGCTCTTTCGTTAGTCAGATTGGGCCTCAATACAAAACAGATTGGACTTGGCCTAATAGGAAAGTCTAGATTTGTTGTCCCCTAACTTGATGCATGTAGTGGGACGACTGAGATGTGAATCAATTACCTGTTTCCCAAATGGACTTATTGGATTATGATTATCTTTTTTTTTTCTTTTTGAGGATGGATTATGATTGCATTAAATATAAAAGGTGGATGATGACAAGGACTGCAAGGTAGCTTGACATTTGTAGTCTACAAAAAGCTATATAATAGAATGCCTAGACTTTATTTGAAAAAAAAAAGTACTCCTTGTTTGCTGGCTTGCTCTCATATTACCAAGTATGAGGAGTGTTAGCAACATATTTTCTAACACATTATTTTAAATACATTATTTTTCATTGGTTGAAATTTATTGAAAAACAACAAATCAAGAGAAATAATCATTAAATAAGATATGGGACCCTAATACATTGCATTTTATACTATAATTTGCATCTTAATCCATGTAGGTTTGCATGCATTTTAGCTTATTAGGAGTAGTTTTAGTACTAATTCCCTTTATTTCCTTTATTTAATCACTTAGAACGCTTGAGGTGTGTTTTTGTGTTTGTTTGTGGATTTTAGGAAAAGTTTAGCATGAATTGATTTGGCTTTGGAGCTTAAACATCTAGACTTGGAGTGATTTGAAGCCAAGGAAGAGCAATAGAGAATTTGTTGAAGCTTTATTCAAGCAAAAAAAGGATCACAAGCCATCTACACTTGAAGAAAAATGAAGAAAAGTGTAAATCTCACAACCAGAGAGCACCACAGGCTAACCATGGCAATCGCCACAAGTATGGCAGATTTTAGGAAAAGCTCTAGAAAACACCACGGGCTGCTCGTGGCAAACGCCACACCATGGTAAATTCCAGGAAGACACCACAGAAGCTACCAGAAAGCACCACGGGCTGCTTATGGCGCGCTACTGACATGAACTATCCTTATTTTTCTATTTCTTTTTAATTTGGGCTTGGACCCTTTTGTAATTCGAGACTTATGTAGACTTCTTAGGCTTAAGGAAAGGGGGGAATTTGGCGTTCTATAGGGCTTAGAGTGAGAGCTTTGGATTATCATCTTCTCTTTCTTTTTTAGTTTGAATGCTTTTCTTTTTTTCTCGTTTGTTTTCCATGGCTATGTGTGAGTAGTCATCTTTGTTTTAGGATTGAGCATAGTCCTATAAACGTTTAATGAATTGATTTCCCTTATCCTTGTGTGTTGTTCGTTTACTCTTGATTTCTTCTTTATTAATTTTCTTTATTGTGAAACAGATTGGCCACGAAAGTACTGAAACTATAGGGAAGAAACCTAAGTTTATACCACGAAAGTGGGTGAAACCTTTGGGATTAATTGAATTGGTAAAGAGTTCATTGTGTCTAATTAAACACAACCACCACAAAAGTAGGGTGTAACACCCCTACTTTTGTATGTTAAATTATTCTGTATGTTTAAAAATTATTTTTTTAAGTCATCAATGTATCTAGAATAATTAATAATAATTTTATAAATTTTTCTGGAATTTATTAAGATAATTTTTGTAAAATGACAAAAATACCCTTAGTTGACTGTGGGAATCAACCAAAGACTTTTTGACCTCAAAATATTTTGAAAATTTTATATTAAGTATCTCTCATTATAAAAACTTTATTTTGAAATAAAATTAGTAAAAAAATATAACAATCCTATTTCAATTCTTCCACTATTTTTTTAATATTTGGCAATGCAATTCTAAAAAATAGGAAAGAAATTTCAAAATTCTAACTCCTACCATTTTGCTCAAAATTTCAAGAGCTATTTAATCATGATTTTTAATAATTTTTCCGAGTCAAAACTCAGAGAAATTAGAAAATGACAATTTTGTTCCTATTTCTCAACATTAAGGACTGACATGAGGAAAAGATTCAATTAACATTAAAATTTAAATTTGGGCTGGGAATTATGTCATATATATTAAAATATAATTTTGGAAAAATTTTGGGAATTTTCTAAAATTTTTGTGTAAAATGACCAAAATGCCCCTAGGTGTTTAATAAGCTAGCCAGTACTAGTTTGACATCCAAAAAGGGTGAAAATGGTAATTTTAGTTTATTTATGGGTAAAATATTTAATTTTAGAATTTTTATAAAAATTTTGGTATTTATTGAATTAAAGTGATTTCTATGAATTTTCTAGCTTAAAAATACAAAATAAATACATATAATTTGAAATAAATTAATAAAAATTAAAATTAATTATTAGAATTTTATTTTTGATGAAAAATAATATAATTGTCCATTTTTACATTTAATTTCATTTTTTTATATTAAAAGCTAATTTTTCAAGTTTAGGCGTTTTTATCGGTACCGGTTAATTCACCTACAGATCAAAATTGGCACATGGGAGCTTGGGACAGCTGGTGGAGCACGTCCCCAAGCCTAGGAGAGGTGATTTAACACCCTAAATGGTGTATGTGTCCCTAAGTGTGCATATTTGTCCCTAAATTTAAATTAAAAACAAATTTAAAACTTGATGTATTGCATAATCGCTTATGTCATTGGTGGACACCTAAGAGCCCTTCTTCTTCTATAAATAGCCCCTTCCTCCTTCAAATTTTCAGCATCTCCTCTTCCTCTCCCAAGCTAGAGGGCTTCTCTTTCTAAAGTTTTCTCTCTCTAAAATATTTTTATCTAGTTTTTATGTTAAAATTTTGCTAGTTTTCAACTAGTAGAATTTCTCCTCCTAGAAGCTTTGCACCAACAATTCCATCCTCTTCATCAGCTATCTTAGAGGTAATGGGGGGGAGTAGGGTTGGTTCTAAATTATTGTTACTTTGCATGTTGGTAAGAAGGGTTTTCTCCTAAACCCGTTTAGGCTTAAGTTTTATTATTGTTATTATTATTTAATGTTAAACTTTAATTTTTGCAAAGTTGTTACTCTACCCAAATTTAGATTATTAAATCATAATTACTAAATTGTTACTCTACTTAAATTTAAATTATTAAATTATACTTGCTAAGCTGTTACTCTATTCAATTTTAGAAAATTAAAATGCATTTGCTAAGCTATTACTCTGCTCAAATTTAGAAAATTAAAATATATTTATTTTGTTGTTATTTTGCCAAAATTTTAGTAATTAAATTATAATTACTATATCATTATTCTGCTAAAATTTTATATAATTACTAAATTGTTATTTTGTTAAAATTTGGGTATTGCGCAATTTCTCCAATATGAGGCAGAAATGTTGATTGTACTGGTGCTCAAATTAAATGAGACCAGGAAAACCTCTACTTGAGAAGTTAGGAATTGATAGTTTAGTGAGTAATGTAATCAAGTGACATGCAGTGGCATGGCACCCTACTAGGGAAGCTACAGTTTGGTACGTTGAGGAATGAAAGGTAGGGACCCACTTGCGGAGGTCTTGGGGATAGGCATCGAGTGATGAAGGTCCCAATGGCTAGGGTAGCGCCCTTGAGCTTGGATATTCGCCTGACCAAGCTCGATAACCCCAACAACTGCTCAGCATTCAGGATTGGTTTAAGAGTATACCTCTATAAATGGATATCCTGACTGTTATTTTCCTTGATGATAATGAGGACTATACCACGTGATGATGTTGAGAAAGGTATATGTACTCCCAGTTACTTCCCAGGTTTTGTTGAGAACTATTAACCACTAATGGGAAGTATGGATCCATACCTAGTCAAGGCTAGTCTGATACAACTTAGAATGAACCTTAGGATCCCTTTTGTTGTAAGCTGTGTTTTATCTTTATTTTATGGTAGATTTCTTACCATACATGTAAAAGTGATTTTAGAACAAAACCCCTCACTCCGTTTTTTTGTTCTATGTATGATTGATCGTGATTATCGAAGACGACATTAATGCCTCGTGATGTTGAGTACGAGTTAGAGGACATCTCCACGGGGGAGGACCTGAAGACCTATAGTATTTTTCTTTTTGTATGAGAGATAGGGTAAATGAACACTGCTCTGTATAGGATCTTTTCAATGTACATATTGGGTTAGATAGTGTCTGTCTTTTGATGTATTTTTTTAGTTTTCAATATTATCAAACCATGATGTATAGTTTTATGATATATATGTATATACAGTCTTATCTTTCATCTTTTACTACCATTTCCAAATTCTGTTAAGTTTGGAATTTCTTTTAAAAATGAAAAAATTTTACACGTATTTTTTTATTTACTTAAACTTAATAACTAAATTAATATGAATTGTATTTAATATGAATGAGTGTTACATAGGGGGCTAATTTGATTAGACACCCCTCCGTATCTTGAAAGGGAATGAAGGATACCGGTTAATTCACCCTCAAGAAGAACAAATAGGAGCACGGGGTAAGAGAATTAATTTAGTAAGCGTCATAGGGGAAACCTCGATCCTAGAAGTTTTCTTTTACTAAATTATTATCAATTTTATTTGCTTGCTTAATTGAATTCCCAATTCTTAATTCTTTTACTTTTACTTTAAAAACCTAAATTCCTAATTCAATTCTCTTCGTTTAATTTATATTAAATTGCGATAATTACAAAGTCAAACACATAGTCCCTGTGGAAAGAACGATGTTTATTACTAGGACGATACCGTACACTTGCGGTAGCGTATCAGACCCACAAAATTTTGTGATTTTCAATAAATTTCAGCCAATGGAAGAGAGTGTGTCAAAGAGTATGTTGCTAGCATTTCTCTACCAAGTATATGTAAGAATTCTTGAATAGTTAATGTTAATTTTAGGGTGTGTTTGATACGCACTAAGGTACATTACAAAGAGAACAGTACAAGACAAATACTTAAGTTACAAGACAACTTTTTATCCTATACACTGTTTGGTGGATAATGGACAACATAAGCAAAATAGTGTAAAATTTACTGCAATACCCTTTTTAATATTAATTATTTTAATACAATTCATATTAATTATCTTAATACGATGAAGGTAGTGGTGATGGTGAGAGTGACAACTGTAGTAGTGATGGGGAGATGGTGGTGGTGGTGGTAGCGATGGTGATGGTAGTGGCGATGACGACAATGGTGGTAGCGATGACGACAATGGTGGTGGAGGCGACGACAATGGTGGCAGTGGCGACGACAATGGTGGTGGCAGCAACGACAATGGTAGTGGTGGTGGCGGTGTTGACGACTGTGGTGCGATGACAGTGGTAGCGATGGTGACAATGATGGTGAGGTATTTTTGTATTTGTGACAAAAAGTTGTCTTATGATTTGTTAAGTAACAAAAAATTAAGTTTTTATTTTACCCATCATCACTTGAGTTGTATTATCCCATGATCCTTTTTAAATCAAACTTGTTTTTGTATTATTCAGTACCATACTTTTTAACGAATCAAATGGACCCTTAGTTACTTTTTGGGCCATTATTCATTCTTGCAAGTAATTAAAAATTTTATCTTATAGTCTTCACGTGAACAATGTTTAGATAATTCTTAAAGCTCCTTTATTGGTTTATATAATGTATTCCATGACAGGTAAAGGAGATTCCACAATGTTGTCAAAGCCAAATGGATTGTGATACTATATATATGATTATAAAAGATGAAACCTCCACAAACTGATAGTTTACTACAAATATTATTGTAACATCTCGGGTGTTGACGAGGGCGGGGAGTGATTGCCGGCACAAAAGAGATGAGGCACGGACAAGGAACGACTCCTAGCAAGCTTCCAGCGGGAGGGGTACATGAATGAATTGAATACACACCCGAATGAGAGGGATCCAGAGGCTGTGCAGGTATGGGACTGCACAGTTGAGGATAGCTTAAAGGAATTAATAAGTGTTACATATACCAACAAGATGCATCTACTTTTCGGTAGCCTTTCACTTAAGAACTCTATAGTTAAGCGTGCTTGACTTGGAGCAATTTAGGGATGGGTGACCTACTGGAAAGTTTCCCAAGAAGTGTGTGAGTGAGGACAAAGCCCGCTGAAAAGTCTTGTGTTGGTTTGTGGGGACAGTCACTCATCCTGAAAGCGGCCAAGGCGTTACAATTACCATGAATGTCTTTGTGGAGTGTGTATGAATTAACCAACTATAGTTGGTTAGCAATTCAAAATAATTCATGTTATTTAATTATTTATAAAAAAATGAGCACAAGAAAGACTAGCTTAAACAAATAAAAAAGACTTAAAAAAATCATTTCAATATGAAAATAGAGTAACTTTATAATTGTTTTCGAACATGGAAGTTTTTTTGAAAGTCTAAAACTACTAATTTTATAATTTTAGTGAATTACACTAACTTAAACATTCTCGATATTCCTATTTTCTATATCTTTCAAAGTAGACCTTGGGAAGACCTAACTTAGTCAAGCTTGCCAAACAAGTAAGTCTTGATGCCTTTTGAATTGAGATCAATCTCATATTTGATTGAGGCACACTACACAATCTCTAAAAACACGTCTTCGCATCCCAAACTAGAGGACTCCTTGGTTGAGTAATGCACAAATCTTGAAATGTCTCAAGCTTTATCAAAAGATGCACTACCACCTTAGGAAGGTAATAAATTCTTGTTAATCTCATCCTACTAACAACAAAGTACTTAAGGCACCCCAAGTCATTGAACTTACTCAAAGGTCCCAGTCATTTAAGGACTATTCGGTTCCCACGCTAGAACTCATTAAGTTGTTTACGGGTTCAGGTAACCATGAACATGGCCTGACCCTACCCTAAGCACTTTGATTCAGATTTTGTTATTGTTCAAGTAAAAACCGACCTAACCTATTCTAACCTAAAGTCCTTTGATACAGGTAACAAATTTTTATTTTTAAACTCATAAACCTGATAACCTAGACCAACCCGTTGGTGTGCCACTTTTATTTTTTAAATATTATTATTTTACAATTTTTTAGAAAATTTAAAATAATTTTTTAACCTTTTGCACTCAATAAACCTGACCCAACCCCAAACCAAAGTATTTTGATCGATTCAAGTAAGGGGTTTAGTCAAACCCAACCCAAACCAACCGATGCATAACCTTAAGAACCTAGTCTATGCCTGAGGAACTGTTTAACTTGGGTAGGTATTCATCTTAGGCCAAGTACTCCCCTGACCCATGCCTATATATTGCCACCCAACAACCCACCTAAGGCACATATAAGCTAAAGATGGACCTTTTTACTTTGAACTTGCTATGCATCTATGACTTGGGCCTACAAAGCAACACTAATAAAGTTCTTACCAGTTAAAACAATTGACTTAATTACATTTTTCACGATTTGGTCCCCTATTTCTTTTTTCTTTTCTTTTTTTTGTGATTTTGATCCCCTATTTTCATTGTGCGTTTTTTGTCCACCTGTTAACTTCACATCTAATATTTAATGAAAATGCTGACATAGCACTCTCTCGCATTGTCATGTTAGTACATCCACATTAATACTCTACTGCTACATTATCATTTTTGTTAAATATTATACATCAAGTTAACGAATGAATCAAAATTGCACAATTGAAAGAGTGAAGGAATCAAATTGGTGGAAAAAAAAATAAAGACATCAAATTTGCGAAATAACAATAATAAGAAAATAAAAAAATATAATTAAGCCAAAACAATTCTACCATCACATTTTGGCATAAGAAAAATATTGATAACCAAATCAAATAAATTATAGCTAGCAACTTGGTTTGCAAACAACTAATGAATCTCAAAGCACAAAACAAGGCAGCTCTTTCTGTACTTGACATTAATTACTAAAGGGCTAACATATTAGAAGCAGAGATAAAAAAAAAAAATAGTTTCTCCAATGCAAACATAATTCGGCTATATGTTTCAAAATGGATGCATCAAATTTAATTTTTACTTTATATATTTTTTTATATGTTATATAGTATAAAGGAAGTCAAAATATTATCATCTCATGATAAACATTGTTTTTTAATCTTATATAGCTAGTCTTTCTTATGATTTTATAGTTTTTAATATTTTTTTAATTAATAATAAAGAATGTATTTAAAAAAAATGTATTGAAAGGTTTGTGGGTAAAGCTTCTGGTTATCCTCAACAGATAAAATGCCTAGTGCACCGTCCCTTTTGCCCGTAAAAGGCAGCCACCTTAAGTATTGTAAATACGCTTGTCGTTTATATGAGGACACAAACGGAATAGGTTGTGTGTCGTTTTAAAGGTGCGTGTTGCCGTGTTGATTCGCTTAAACCAAATCGCAGAGAAAAGAATCTACGATTTTGATTTTTGATTTGCGTTGCGAGTGAGTGAAGATGGCGTGCTTGCATGACCACAGTTGCGAAGATCATGACTGTTCCTCTGACTGGTCTCTCTACAAGCACATCGACCTCTCCAAGGTTTCTCTCTCATCATTTTCACATCAATTGATACCATAACGAGGTTTAGAGAGCATATGCACATGCGGTAGTAGTGAGCATTTCGCACTGTGGATACGGTTCTTTAGGTTTATTATCATTGCATCGTGATTGAATTTGAACCTGCCTCTCCGAGATTGATTATCAAATACTGTTTTTGTATTCTCTGGAATTTTTATTAAAAAAAAATAAAAAAAGGAATGAGATCATAATTTGAAAATCTTGGTCAGGTATCTGCTTTGAATGAGGCAAATCCAGGTAGTGTTAAGTCAGTTTTTAAAGCTTGGGAAGACCGTCTGAATTCTTCTGGGGTAATGCATTCGGCATTCAATCCACTTTAATTTTAAGATTCACTATTTTCTGCACTCTCTGGTCTTTAATCTGTAGTAGTAATGGATTCAACAGGAACACTTGGAAAGCAATGAGGGTGATCCTGAGTTACTTGTATTCATTCCGTAAGTTGCATGCTGAACTGACTTTTGCTCTTGTTTTAATCTGATATATTGAATTTGTTGATCAGCTAGTTCCCCTTTGTTGTCGTGTTAGTATATATATGCCGATTCCTGACATGTAGAATATTAGTGGGTGGATTGTCCATTTAGTATTTTTATGTCTTTAGTTTTCATGTTTCGTTCGGTTACTTCCATTTTAATGCCCTACAAGGCCAAGAAAATTTTCAACCCCGTGATTAACAACCTGTATGTTTTTGGTAGTAATACTGGTTCTGGTTCTCCTTTACAGAAGCTTAACTACATTGCACGGATTCAAGTTTATAATCTTGTCTGCATATGCTATATGAACATGTAACAGCTAATTCTGATTTTAATTTCTCCCTACTAACTATGATTATTTTCTTCCCATAATTACCATTTTATTACATCACAATTTTGCAACTTATTTCTTATCAATTTGTTGTTATTATTAATGAACACCATGTTCTGAATGTTGGTTGTGGGGAGAAAAGCATTGTATCTGTTTTTCAAAAACATGAGTAGATTAAAGAATCTCTTGTTATATAATGAAATATTTTACTTTTAAAATGTGAGTATAATGTAGTTGCTTATCCTTGATGCATGAAGTGTAAGAGTCAGTGTATCTTTAATGTGTATAAATTAAATTTCATGAGACAGTTAAATGCCTGTATCCTACCTGCCTCTAAGATATTGATATATTTGGCACGTAGCTGGGCAAAGTTTATGAAGTAGGTTTTTTTGGATTATTGGATAAAAATAGTCAGATGGAATATTGATGTTACCCCACCCCTTATTGTGAATAAATCAAGTATTCTTTAAAATTGGACTGCATTACATAATATGGTTCTAGCATCATATGCTTTTGATGTTAAAAGGGAAAATAAGTATATATTTTCCAAATAACAGTACACTGGTCTTATGATCCCCCCACCCCCACCCCCAATACACACACAAAAGCTTTACTCTCATTATGTTCCATGAACCAGAGAGACCATTTGACATTAACAGTAAATATTATGCAATTTTTTAATAAGAAGAAACATATATGTGTGTGTGTTTGTGACTTTGTTTAATATGCCTTGACTCGTGCTTCCTTTCATTGTAAAGGTTTTCCTTTATATGATCAGCTTTCTGCTAAAACCAGTAATTGCAACAACTTAGCAACAACTTAGCTGTAACATCTTCCATTTTCTATTTAGAAAACTAGTCCTATAAGTTCTTACAGAACTTGTTATATTTCTGTGTAAGATAGATTTACTTCAGATGTCAAGATTAAGAGCATATCCATAGTTGGTGGAGCTGATGGAACAAGTCCTTCCAAGATGCGAGCGTAAGTTTTATGGTTTTGATTCTTTAAGCAGCTATGTTGAATAATTTATATTTGATTAACTTTTTTTCATGAGTAAAATTTGACAATGATTCTTGAAAATAATTCTATTTTAAGATAAGAAAAATGTACCAGCCTCTGCAACTCTAGTTTTTGGTTTGTCGTTGGCTTTGACAACAACTGAGCTTAAAATGAATATTGTTGCTTTATCATTTTATTATTTGGAACATTCCTTCTATGACATTTTTCATCTTTGATTGTTTCACAATTGTGATGCTATCTTTCTCATCAAGTCCAGCCTGTTAAATGTATTTGCATTATTTATTGTTTATTATTTATGTGGCAGTGTCTTATTTTATATACCATCTTCTCTGTTATGCTTTCCCCCATCTTCTATTCTTATTTTAGATGCCATGTTCTCTGTTATCCTTTCCCTCAATTTTCTATGCTGGTTGATTCTTGGGTCTTTTTGCCTGCTTAATGGTATCCTCTGTTGCTACTTGTACAGCTGAATTGTTTATATTCTCAGTTGGATATCAGGGCAACCGGTATGAATATCTTAGTAAATGCTCATACTGAATGAACTTCTTGTGCATTTTTTTATGAGCAAACGTTTACTTTTCTTTTGTTCTATTTAATCTTAGGAGGAAAGGTTGTAAGACGAAAGATGAAACTGATAGTATATGTTTGTTGACCTCTTTCCTTTTACTTACTTTCACATAGTATTTGGAACCACAGGGCTTTTTAAATTTGTTTTCTGAGTATCCCCTTTACAGTCAACAGACTCAGTAGTTGGTACCACCATGGTTGTCAAACTCGAGAGTTTACGTAAACTCATGAGGGCTCCGTAAACTCGACTTGTAAACTCTTACTATTAAAAAAATAAAATACCTATAAATAACATAATAATTCAACATTTCAACTCCATAATAAAGCAAAATAGTAAACCACAAACTAGTACTACATCACTAAGCAAAATGTTATTTTACACCAATAATTAGAAATTCTAATTATTAGAAAGTGCTGATTTCAAACAAAATAAAATAGCAAATATTAACAAATAAATCACTAACAATGTGTGAATTAGAACCACATGATTCACATCAATTTAAACAATTAATATGCAATGCTCTCTCCCACTGCTCAGACTCAAATAATGTTCAACAGCAAAACAGAGTTGACATGCAAAACAGAGTTGAAATCGGGAAAGACAAAACAGAGGCAAAATGCAAACCAGAGTCAAAATCAAAGAAGAGATGCAAACCAGAGTCGAAAGTCAAAACCAAAGAAGTAAATGTGGAGTCGAAATCGAACTTGGAGAGTGCAAACGTGGAGTAGAGAAACCAGAGAAGCAAACTTGGAGTCGAGAAGCAAATGCGGAGTCGAGAGCAGATCGACGAATGTTGTGTGGAGCAAAACGTCGACGAACGTTGTGCAGAGCAGCTTGCATCAGGTGTCACCATTGATTTTGCATCAAGTTCGTAGGAGAACATACAGATGAAACCCTAAACTTCTAATTTGGGTTTTTACACAACGAAAACGACATAGAGAGTCGCCGTTTGGAACCAAAAAAATTGGCGTTGACGAGCTCGCAAACTCGTGAGTTTGTGCGAGTTTACTTGAAAACGAGTTTACATACGAGTTAACCCGTGGGGACGTCGTGGGAACGTAAACTCGGTCATCTCGGTGACCGAGTTTACAAGTTAACACTCAAGTTCGATAACCATGGGTACCACCTCTATATAACATTTTGTACTTGGACAATAATATTTATATAAACAATAATATTCAATTACAAATTGTTATCAATAGCAGATGGCGGCATATGGCGGAAGGCCAAAATTTCGCCATATAAACACGCCATTGCTGGTGCCGCCATTGCGGGCCTCCCTTCACAAATTGCCTATGACAGTTGGCAAAAAATCCACCATGGTGGCCATGGCGCCGCCATTTAACAACACTGATTACAATAATATTTTTTTATTGTAAATATTCTCTTACACAAAATGACTGAACACTTCAACTTAAATTAGGTTCATCAATCGAGAAGGCATTGACTTTTCAGATGCACAAAGCATGCAAGCCATTCAGGTATAGTTTCTTTTAAGGTTTTCAAGGAATTAATTGACAAATCCACACCACAAATTGTATGAAACACTTTTTTTTCTCTTTAAGGAATGGGATTTGGTTGAGAATATGCAAGGAGTATTGGAATACCAGACAAGGTAATCATTACCTACTTATTTTAGTTATTCCATCACTTTGGTCTTCTCTACAAACACTAATGCCCGGAAAGGTAATCATTACCTACTTATTTTAGTTATTCCATCACGTTGGCCTTTTCTACAAACACTAATGCCCAGAAATATGGTGGAATATTCAATAAGCAATGATACATGTATGCAATGCATTTCCTATGTGGTCTTAAATTATTAATGTAGTATATCCCCATACTATAACTAATTAGGGGCAGTAATGCTTTGTGTCATTGGAATTTTCTTGTGTCTCTGGCATCATGGTCTTTTAATGTATCTATCCTTTTGACTAGATATTCTAAATTTCAAAGTGTGGCAAATATTACGTTGCACTTTCCTGAGAATTTTGGAGGTGACACAACTAAAATACACTATATTGGCTTTAAAGGCGAAGCCACTCAGGTACTTTAACTGCTAAATTCATGGTTGCTGGTTTTTTATAGCCTAGTTAGATTATTAACTTTCTTGTTTATTGTGTAGTTGAAAAGGGATGTTGTTGCCACTATTGTTTATGAGCTTATGCCAAATCCTTCTGACCACAAGTAAGTATTGAACTCTTGGTATTGTTATATTGTCAATTTATTTTTTATATCCTTCCATGTCATTCCTTTATGTCGTTTGCATCAAGGAGACTAGCAAGTTTGAAGTCTAATTTCATTTAAGGAAAATTAGGTGGGGACTGGGGACACAACAACGATGTTGGATTCTCCAATTAGTTATTAGGCATTTTTATCCCAATATTTGCTTAATTGCAACATATCTTGTCCTAACTCCTACTGGCAAATCATTGATATAGCTTCTGCAATTAGTTGGTTTTAATTCTCTGAAAGAATCCAACTGCTAGAACCTGTTAAAGATGGTTCACAGTTCACTAGGTGAGTTTAGAAAGGTACTTAGGCACCAAAGCAAGATTTATATGCATTTTTCTTGGATGTAATGTCCGTTGTTTGCTTACATGATCGTTTTGATGTCCATATGAAGCATAGTTGCCTCATGCATGTGCATCCCAAGTAGACTCTCATCTATCCCCGTTTCCTTGGTGTGTAGTGTGCACATGCATGCCTGTGTTACTGTGTATCCTTAAGATTTCATGTTTTTGTACACTGCAATGATTGAAAGCCTAGGCTTCATGAGCTTCACTTTGCTTAATTGTTCTTCTTTAATAATTCCTAACCCTAATTCTTTTGTAGGACACGTGCTGAGAGTGGCGGGGGTCTTTCGCATATCGAATGAAATACATTTACTGATGTTATTTTGTTACTTGATAACCATCGCAACCCAACCTCGTTCCCCTTGTTTCCACCCACCAAGACGAAAAAGTACAGCTGGACCTGGATAACTACCATACCGTGCAATGAAATATTTAGTCCTGGAGTCTTTGTAAATTACATATGAAATTCTGTGGCTACATACTGTTTATCTGGATGATGAGTATGACAATCTTAAATATTTTATAGAACAAAGGAAAAACTAATCATTATCAATTGTTTCTCTCTTGCATTGGAAGAATATATCCTTTTGGCAAAAAGCAATGAGAAGGTCGGCTACGTTTTTTGTTGGTATGAAATTGACGCAGATTGCCAATGGTTGAGATGCAATGACTTTTGTTTAAAGAAGGAATCTAATTCGGTTCTACTTCTAGCTGAGGATTATGCAATATCTTGGCTGGTTGGCAAGAAAAAGAAAAAATAATGTAATATCTTGGCTGCAGGAAAAAGAAATGAATCGCTTGTGAGGATAAGATTTAACTCTCTTTTTCTAAGCTAGTTGGCGGAGAAAGAAAAAATTGGTAGAAAAATATCTGTGATCTTTTGCGCAGCCAAGTAGTTAGATAATAAAAGGTAAACGAGTGATAAAGAACTCATTTTACACCTATTCTATGCGAAACAATAATAATAATAAATAAAGAATCTTTGATTGTTTTCCTGAATTTGTTTCTCTGAGCTTGTTTGCTGACTCTTCTGGGATCGTTTTTGTAAGAGGATGCTAGTTTTGTTTGGGGGCTCTCCTTCATGTCATCAAAAATAAATAAATAAATAAATAATAAAATATAATTTTTTAACATGAACTCGTAATTTTAGGTATTATAATTATTATATCCTCTTTGTTAATCATTATTATTTTGCCTCATTTAATCAAACAAAACTACAACTCAAATTGCGTATAATTATCTATTACTTTATATTTTTTACTTATGTCAAAATATTTAAATGAATAATTAATAATGATGGTTTTGAAAAAAAAAATTAAAGATCAAAGTGCTGACAAACTTCTCAAGAGAATAAACAAAAGGGTTATGTAGCCGACATTTTATTTATTTATTTCGCTGAAGCTGGCATTTTATTTTATTGTTAAGCTCTATACTAAAGTAGTAGATATAGTAATTTAGGTACTATTGGTACTGTTCTCTAATTAGAATTGGAGATTCACCTCGATAATCCACACAATAAAAGCAAGTATTAAAGGATTATGTATATTATCGAGATGAATTTCTAATTTTGATTGGAGAACAACACTAACAGTACCTAAGGTACTATATCTAAGTTTTGTACACATTTTAACTCTTTTTTTAAATTGTCTTTTTTTTATGAATAAATTTTCTTGTCTTTAGTTAAAATATTAAATGTCTGTACGTTTTATTTTATAGTTTCTATTTTGGTTTGATTGCACTTTTAGTCCTTCACGGTTTGTTTGGTAAGATAAAAATAGAGGGGAAGAAAAGGGAAGATGAAGGAAGAGAAGGGAAGTACTAAAAATACAGTTGTTTGGTAAAGAGAAATTGTGCGAAAATTAAAAAAAAAAAAAACAGGTGGGTACTACAATTTGATTGTTCCATGCTAAAATGAGAAGATTTGCGTGGAAATTCAACAACGATCGACTAAATCAATTTTGTTTCAATGTAAATCGATTTTGCAACATAAATTTTTTTCTCCTTCCTCACGTCTGTTGCATGTATTATATAATACATGTAAATCGGTTTTGTTTGGTAAGTAAATCAATTTGATGTAAATCAATTTTTTAAAATTTTCTCTTTCCTACTTCTCTTTTATTTCTCTTCAACCAAACAACCTTAATTTTACTCTATTTCTCACCTATTTCTCTTCTATTCTTTTCTCACCTCTTCCCTTCCTCTCCTTATATTTCCTTCTTCTCTACCAAACACACCATCAAGTATTGTAATTGTGCAATTTTGGTCCCCCAAGTTCTAATTGTGCAAATTGGGTCTCTCAAGTATTGCAATAGTGCGATTCTGGTCTCTCAAAATTCAATTACGCAAATTTGGTTTCTCAAATATTGTAATTGTGCAATTTTGGTCCCTCTGTCAGACTGTCGTTAAATATTTAACATGACAGATAATATGACCTAGATAGATGATGTGACGATTAACATGATGATAGATGACATGACAAATGATGTGGCTATACTGCATCATATAAAATCTGTTAAATATTTTAACAAAAAATTGACAAAGGGATCAAAATTGCACAATTGGCGATACTTGGAGACCCAATTTGTGCAATTAAAACTTGAAGGACCACAATTGCATAATTGCGATACTTGAGAGACCAAATTTCTCATTCATTAATATGTTTTAATACTTATAACTTCACAATAATGATACATAAATCATTTAAAATTTGATACAATATTACTTGAATAGAAAATGGTTGTTTATACAAATATTTATATAACTATTAGACTATTTGACAAAAATAGTTGATAAACTAATTGGAAATTAAAATGCTGGTTGTTAGCTAAGAGCTAAAAGTTGTTAAATTAACTTATTAAATTATTAGTGTTTGATAAAGTTATCTGTTAAAGTAGTTGATAAATGTAAAATGATATAAATAGATATGTTTATATGATATTTTTATATAAATTTTAATTTTATTTTATGGGCAAAAATATATTTTTAGATAATTAAAATTATAGTTTTTTAAATAATTTTAAACTCTTATAATTTTTTTAAAGAGGTCAGTTAGTTTAATTATATTTTTCAGTTTCAATTATTTAATTTTTTTCATATTGTGTATCTTACTGTTAATCTTATATTATATTTTAAAATATTTTCAACCAAGTCTAAAATAAAATAAAAAATATATATTTAAGTATTAGTATGGTAATGTCATTGCATACTTTTAAATACCATTACATATAGGTTTGCCATATTAATCCATTATCTATATTTTGAAGTATAATGCTAAAATAATAAAATAAATAATGTAAGTAGTATAATGGTTAAAATAAACAATGTGATATAAAAAATATCCAAAAATAAATAATAAAATCTTACCTTATGTAAAAAAAGGTAAAAAGTAAATTTAATAAATGTGTTAAAAGTAAAAAATAAATAAAATATAAAAAACTAAAAGTTAGAAATTAAAAAGCTGGAAGTAACGTCTCACAAAACATTACAAAGCTACTAAAATAAATTTGTTTACCAAACATTACTAATATAGTCAAACAAGTTTTTTAATAAGTAATGAAAAAAGTTAGAAGCTAACTTAAAATGTTTGTAAAACAAGCTCTTTGGAAAAAAAACAATGGTGCGATAACTTTGTTTTGGTACAAACTACAAGTATCTTTCACATGATTGCTAAGTATATTTTACGGAATGCAATCTTGCTTGAATCGAGTAAAACTATTATTGTAACAAAATTCTCTCTATAAGTATTTAATACATGATGTCATAATTACATAAATAAAAGTTAAGTGTAATATTTCGTGTGCTTTCAATGTTCACTTCTAATTAAAATTAGAATTTCACTTTAGTAACTAATGCAGATTTTAATTTAATCTTTGTCATAGAATTATTAACGTAAAATTTTAATATCAATTGGAGAATAAAACTTTTTATTTTAATTGTGTATAGATACAACACCTAAGTTTTGCGTTAATTGTAATTTACTTAGTTTACGTGATATGGATAAGCTTAATCTACACAGCAATTTATCCTCGACAACACTACGACCAAAACAAACTTAACATCACGCTAGCTCTTTATTTAGAAGAACAGACGACGTGGAAAGATTGTCTATATAATAGTTGTCACCAATATTCCTATAATTGTTATTAATAAATGAAACCAATTGATACAAGACAAATCCCTTCATCGGTTCCATTGGGTAGACAAGCAAGAACAAGGTAATGAGAGTTGCTTTCAAGGCTAAGTAGGACGAAGTTTTTTATGATTAAAATATCTTTAAGATTAATTTATTTTGTAAATAAAATATAAAATAATTTTACTATTAATTGTTATTAATAAATGAAACCAATTGGTCCAAGACAAATCCCATCGGTTCCATTAGATAGACAAGCAAGAACAAGGTAACGAGAGTTGCTTTCAGGGCTAAGCAAGATGAAGTTGTTTAAGATTAAAATATCTTTAAGATTAATATATTTTGTAAACAAAATATAAAATATTTTTACTGTTAATATGTTAGACGAGAGTGTAAAAAATTTAATCTTTACTATTTTATTTTATGTGAATTGTCGGGTTTAATTCAAGTAATACTAATTTTAATTATTTGTGCACCATAATATGACTAAATATAACTTACCTTATTTTTCATGTTTTTACTTAACAAACACGTGCATACACACCCACACACTTGGTAAGAAAAGCGAAATAGTGACTCTAGGTATGATTAAAATTTTATTAATTAAAATACTATACTTAACTAAAAGCATGAATACTAATTATCAATATATTGATTTAAACAAATAACTATTCATATAATGATTTTTGTGATAAAGAAAAGTTTATGAAAAATAAAGGTTCACCATTTAACAGTTAAGATGAATCACCAACGTCAATTAATATTTATTATGAGATTACATTTCGTATTCAAATGAAAAATATATTCGTGCAAATTCAAATTGTACCTTTGGCATGAATGAAAGGTTAACCGAATAAATCAATTCTATTAATTATTTACATAGTGATTTATTATCTAATATATTAACTAGGATGATAGAGACTTACTCAATAAGTTTTTTAATTTAATTTGTCTATTTTTTTTTATTATTCAAAAAATTTTGGGAAAGGGGATGAGTCCAAGAAAGGAAAACTTCCAGACTCAAAAAACATTTACAAAAGTGCTTACATTTATCTCACTCCAAGAAGACGAATGAGGTAATTTGTCTACTTATAATTTAATTTAATTTGTTTACTCTAATACTTATAAACAACAAAACAACATAAACATTAAAAGGAACAAAAAAAATCACATTTTTTTTGTATCATTATGTTTATGTTTATTTGTTTACATTAATAATTTTTTTTTTTGGTCAAAACTTACATACAATTTTATAAATGTTGTTTGTACTGTTCTCTAATTATAATTGGAGTTTCACTTTTGTAATTTACAAAATAAAGGTCTGCATTAAAGGTTTATGTAGAGTATTAAAATAAAATTTCAATTCTAATCGTAGAGAACAACACAAATAGTACTTATATAACTTAACTATATATAAGGTTTTTTTTTTTAGACAAGTACTAACTTTGAATAATTTATACCAATGATTTCTTTTATTATATTATCTCTTACTTTCATTTATTTTGTCCGGTTATAATTATATTTGCGATCTATCAATTCTTAACAAGTTCTTTTAGTTATTCTAAAAAAAGAAAAAAAGTTCTTTTGGTTATAACTAGATTTAATACTCCCACGTTGCTAAAAAAATGAGTATTTATTAATTTATAATTTATTATAAATGATTCATTGTAAATAAATATGTGTCTTTTTTTAAAATTAATAATATTAATTGTGAACTTTTTTTAATGAGACTTTGATTAAAAATGACATATATCAAATATTGTGCATAGTTTACTGAAATAATTTATTAAACTCTTTATTATAAACTACATTTTTAATATAGTTTGTATTTTTTTCATTTTGCATAACAATAAAAATCATAACTCTTTTTAATAATATAATTCCTATCAACACAACATATAATTAATTGTACATGATAAAATAGAGACAATGTCATCAGTTATTTTTGTCAACCTCATTTCAGTTCTAGTAATATTATGTTAATCCTTTAATTAAGCCAATAATTAACTATTGATCTTAAAGATATCATCATTTATAAAGAAATAATCATTACTCTTTTTATTTGATATTTTCATTTTGCACATGTTATTAAAATTTGGATACGTAACTTGAATAAATGCCACATTAAATAGATATTAGTTTGATATTTTTGTCAACTTAAAATGTTTTTTACTTCTTATAATGTTAGTATTTTTTATCACAAACTCGTAAGAATTGTTTGTTAAATTTACCTGTTAAATAAGTTACTTTATCTACAATAGTGTTGATAACTTATACTATATTAATATTTACTTATCATTTTGTGTAAATGCCTATAGTTAATAAAGTATTTGAATGAACTATCAAGAACTTCAAACTCAATCTCTTTATTAATTGAATAGGTTTGGTTCATATATATTTTAACTTAAATTTAGAAAAATATTCATTCTTTTTTTAAAAAAATTCTTTTCAAAAAGTTAGGAAAAAAGAGATTATTTAAGGGAAACAAACTAAATCAAATATGTATATGTTTATTTAAGTACATGACATGATTTTTTTAAAAATATCTAAAAGTATTTAGAATTTATTATGAGTCATTCTACCTAACGAAAGTAATAATGATGTAATATATATAATTCTAAATAAAAATATTGGAAAAACGGAGGTTGGATTTAGTAAAAGGGATTAGTCTCTTATAATGTGGTGAACTAAAGTTCAAGTTCACATTGAAAGATGTGCCCACATTTAGTGTCCGAGTGTGTCTCTAGCAAGATTGCCTTCAAATAAGGATACTTGTAGGAAATAAAAAAGGAGACAATAGACATAAAGTAAAAATACACACACATTATATTAATTAAATGAAATGAAAAATCAATTTTTTAACAACATTATATTTAAATTTTATATTTATTATATTTTAAATTATATTTTTCAATATGACATGCAGAAATTGTAAATTAAATTTTTCACTCACATTGTTTTATTCATTTATATAAAATAATGACGTTTAATTTATCTAATATATAAATAAAATATCCTATAAATTGAATAACATCTAGAATTTTTATTGATCATTTAATTATTTGAAGTAAATAAATTTCAAGTTACTATATTATATGTTGGAACCAAAGACATAGAAGCGTCTAAACCCTCAAAGTTTTGAAGATAACAAACTTATTAATATTCAAATTTCTGCCTAAGGACTAACCTTGTCACAGCAAACAAGCTACCTTTATGTAGACCGTCCAATAGACGTGCTAAAGAAGACCATCCAATAACGTGCTAGAGAAGACCGTCTAGAAGACTCGCTAAAGAAGACCGTCTAGTGAACAAACTGAAGATGACCGTCCAGAAGACGTGTTAAAGAAGACCATCCAGTAAACGTGTTAAAGAATACCGTCTAGTGAACAAACTGAAGATGACTGTCTGAAGCAAAATCTTGTCTCGTGAACAAGTTCAAACATTAGACGCAAACTTCCAACGACAAATTTTCAAACAGCTAAGTTTTATTTGAACGTCCAATTTACTTATGATAGTTTAACGTTCAAATTGTTTGAAGCATTAAATGTAATCAAATTCTTTCTAGTGCAAAGGCGCAGCAAAACAGATAAAGTAAGTCAACTTATCAAGCTGTCATGCTGAATGAAAAATGTTCAGAAAAGCAGACCACCAGTACAATCCTACGCTTTCCGTTTTAGTGCAAGTTTAAAAGCTGCCACGCCTGATCTTTTTGAAAGCATAGTTTACACGCCCCTCCTTGCATAACGAAGTCAAGTCTTCACAATGGATCTTTTTCTCTGAAGACTATATATATGCACTAAGGAAGAGACGAAAAGATTGGAGAACTACAACATGTGCTACTTGTGAAAATCTTAGCAAGCATAAAAAATCTTCTGTACATTTTTGCTAGAAGCGTCCAGTGGATGATAGTGAAAAAGCTCTGTAAAATATTCTGAGTGTTTGAGCTTAATCTTTCAAATCCTCACTATGTGAGTTGATACATTTGTATAAACACTTGTTTGTGCTGTGAAAGCTTGGAGAGACTTAGTGTAAAAGAATACTTTGGTTGAGCAATCTAGGGTGATTGCCTTGTAAAGCTTGAAGAGGTCGCGAACAATACTTGTAACTAAAGGTTGGTTAATAGATACATTCTGGGTGAAAGGACTGGACATAGCTCAGGTTGAGTGAACCAGTATAAAAATTCTCTACGTTATCTTTCTCTTTATCCCTTAGCTTGAAAATGCTTTCGAACTTATTTATTTGTATTAAAAGCTTTAAACGCACAATTCAACCCCCCCTTCTTGTCCGCTTTTTCTATTTCATTATATGCATAAAATAAAATTGTAATGAGTAAAAATGAGTAGAATATTTTAATTGCTAACATATAAGAAAATTTTAAAATTACATTATTATGCACTTTAATTTGGTTTAAAATATGTTTTATAAAAAATAATAATCAAAATAATGATTTTTAAATATACAATAAATTGAAAATAATTCTTTATAATTTATTAAAAAAATCTTAATATACCTTTGAAATTTTCTATTTAAAATATGTTTTAAATTTAATAAATATATTATATTTCATAAATATAATATTTAATAATATTTTTAAATTTAATTACATATTATGTGTAATAAATATAATAATTAATATTTATATAAAAATTATTTATTTATATATTTATATAAATACTAAAATAATAACATTAAATATTGTTTCAATATTTGTATTTAAGTCTTATATATATAAAGAGAGAGAGAGAGAGAATTTAATGCTTATGTACTGTTAGTGTAAAAAGTTTTACATTGTCATTCAATCAGAAATCACCATTAATATAACTTTTAAAGTATTTATTATAAAAATCAACAAACTTATAATAAATGGTGATTTGTAATTGGATGACAGTAAAAACTACTTTACACTGTCAGTGCATGATTATTAAACTCATATGTATATATATACACTGTATATTTCAAAAAGTAATAATGATGTTCTATAAACTAAATTTTTAAACAATAATGAAAATGAAAAATATTTAGTGTACATTTCAACACCATATTTATAGAGAGGAGATGTTTAGCTAGGTATTGAATTTGTAATAATTACTTTTGGTTTAATATATATAGATACTTTCGAAAATTAATTAATAGCCCTTAAGGCAGATTATAGGCAGAGCCCTGGTCAGGGAAAAAGAGACGATTAGAGGAATGACTAATTAACAAAATAACATTTACAAGTGATTATATGATAAATAAATAAATAAATAAGAGGAAAAAAACTATGTACCGAAAGTGTAAAATTTTTTTACTATTATTTAATCACAAATAATTATATATAATAAATTTATTAGTTTTTATAATAATCACTTTAAAAATCATAATAAAAATAATTTCTAATTAGTTGACCGAAAGTACATAACTATTAAACTCAATAAATAAATAAATAAAGATTCTAAGGCGTGTATTGCCGTAAAATTTGTCTCTCTTTCTTTCTCATATCTCAATCTTGTGTCTTTATTTTTATGTTTTTGGCTTTTAAGCTCACACATGACTCTGAAATTATTGAAACCCTAACTGGTCTGAGCCAAGGAGCCACCACCGTGTAATACGTTTGGCTCTCACTCTCACTCTCAGTCTCTCCCTCAACATACGATTGATTTTGGTTTCAGCTTTATTTGGTACTGTGCCAATTATCTGTTCAAAACTATTATGATTATCCACTTTCAACAAAACAATATGTATCCATGTTTTGATGTATTATGTCAATTCTTTTTTTACAGTAACTTCTTTTTGTAGCATCTTGTATAGTAATCTGTCACCTTAATAATTTTAATGTACCATGTAGGGAGGGGGTGTAACGCTGACGTGTAATTTCAGAAGAGAAGGATGCAAGCGTGTACATTGATGGGTTCTTTGCAACAACCTGTTTGGACCAAGGGAATGAATTTCCCTGCTAAAGGGTATGGAAATAACGGATTCATACCTCAAGTGGAGTTCTGTAATATGAAGCCATGCAAAGCATCTCATGTTGAAGGAAGTTTAGTCACTGGGAACCCATCATCTCTGTCTTTCTCTGTGCCTGAAATTGGAGGTAACTGTAACCTACCATCTGTTTGAAAAATTGTCTTGTGTGAATGACTATTGTTTTTCCCCCTTTCGAATGACTATGAGTGCTATCCTGCTAGATAGATTCCTTTTCTGTTTATCTGTGAATGTTTGGTCTTCTCTATTTTTTGTTCTTCCTTCTGTATGTATAGTAGATATGTGGCAGTGTTTTAAAAATGACACTCAGCTTGGTGTGAACATCAACTCATCAAGTAATACATGTATGACAATGTCAACAACTGTGTATGATGTATTTGACTCATGGTTGAGCAATTTCCTTCGCAGTGATGAAGTAACTTTGGAGTTTGGAATATTTGTTTCTATATCCTTTTCTCTGATTTGGTGTTTGGTATCTTCACTCAGTTTCAGTAATCAGTATATAATTATTTGAATTTATGACTAAGGAAGATCTCTTTTGTCCATGGAATCACATGCAATTGCAAATATTAGGTGAAGGGAGTAGCTTCCTGGACTATGGCTTGAGTGGAGCTGATCCTGAGGTTCGTGCAATTATTGATAAGGAAAAGGACCGGCAATTTAAAAGTCTTGAGCTTATTGCTTCTGAGAATTTTACATCTAGAGCAGTGATGGAAGCAGTTGGTTCATGCCTCACAAACAAGTACTCAGAAGGATTACCGGGTAAAAGGTAAAATTTTTGTTTTCTTTTTCTTTTTCCTCAAAAAATGAGAATTTTACTGAATGCATCTTTTCTTTTCTGCTCCTGTAAGTTCATTGATTCAACCTCATTATACATGTAAGGTACTATGGCGGCAATGAGTACATTGATGAGCTTGAAATCCTATGTCAACAAAGGGCACTGGCTGCATTTCGTGTAGATGGAAATAAATGGGGTGTTAATGTTCAACCATTATCTGGTTCCCCGGCTAATTTTGCAGTATACACTGCAATTCTTAAACCACATGATCGAATAATGGTAAGCTATTTTCCCCTCGCTTGATTTTGACTATTCCAATTGGCAGCCCATTATGTGATTGTTCTGATGTATAATGGTATGTTACCAGGGTTTGGACTTGCCTCATGGAGGACATTTGTCTCATGGATTCATGACACCTAAAAAACGTGTATCAGCCACGTCAATTTATTTTGAATCTATGCCTTATCGACTTGATGAATCAACAGGTGCTTTCTCATTATAATTGTTACAAACATATTGGCTCCTTTGTGGGATAACTTATTTTTTAACCTGCATTGGAATCACAATAGGTCTTATTGATTATGATATGCTGGAGAAAACTGCTATTCTCTTCCGACCAAAACTCATTATTACTGGTGCTAGTGCTTATCCTCGAGACATTGACTACCCTCGCATGAGAAAAGTATGTTTTGTACTCATGCATTTTTTGGAATTATATATTGCTCGTGATCTAATATGTCTCTACATTATATGGTTTTCTTCTTGGCAAAAAGCTAATTACATCTTGTATGAATGGAAAGATTGCAGATGAAGTAGGTGCTTTTCTTATGATGGATATGGCTCATATAAGTGGGCTTGTTGCTGCATCTGTACTTGCTAATCCCTTTGAGTTTGTTGATATTGTGACCACCACAACCCACAAGGTTTGTCTTGAGATATTTTTACGTCACACTTTATACTTTTGCATTTAAAATGAAAGAGAGAAGAATTTGCATTTAGTTTTGTACAAACATAATGTTATGTATACTTGAAACTCTGAAGTCTGAAGTAAATACTTTTCTTTGTTATACCTGACACACCCGTGACTTAATCTGTTAGATGTTTTCTTCCAGTCTTTAAGAGGTCCAAGAGGTGGTATGATATTCTTCAAGAAAGATTCTGTGCATGGGGTTGATCTGGAGTCTGCCATTAACAATGCTGTTTTTCCCGGTTTACAGGTAAATTAGGAATGTCCTCTTATTAGTTCCCTTGTAACTATTCTAATTGAGGTGCATGGATCCTATGAACCTATGGAGTTAAGATGCATTTGTCTTCTTTACCTTCCTAGTTTGTGATTGTGATATAGTGTTGAATTATCCAGGGGGGTCCTCATAACCACACAATTGGAGGACTAGCAGTTTGCTTGAAGTATGCCCAGTCTCCAGAATTTAAAAATTACCAAAATCAGGTATGCCAATACCCCTTTTCATCATTGGTTAGAGTTGAGCATAAGGCACTTACCAACACTCATAAAACTACCATCCTGCAGGTTGTTGCTAGCTGTAGAGCTCTTGCTAAGCGGTTAATTGAGCACGGATATAAACTTGTTTCTGGTGGTAGTGACAATCACCTGGTTCTTGTCGATCTAAGGCCATCTGTAAGCTTCTTGCTTTATTTTATTTTTTATTTTTTTGGTGTGTGTGCACGCGTGTCACAATGAAACACTTAGTTCCCTCCTTTCTTCCCCTCCCCCATCCATTATAGAAATAATGTAGAAATGCCAAAATTTCTCATACTCTTACATTGCAATGTAAATTTGACCTGTTTTTTCTATGCAAAAAGGACATGATTTTGCATGTTGATGTATGATCCTTTTTAGTACCTTGGCTTTATTTAATATTAATTAACATCACATCCTTTAGGGTATTGATGGTGCTCGGGCTGAGAAAATTCTTGACATGGCTTCCATAACCCTCAACAAAAATTCAGTGCCTGGTGAGACTGTTATTGCTTTTTGGCTTGTGTATATCAGTTTGACATTTATGCTTATTCTCTGTGATATTCATGTCCCATTATTACTGACATGTGCTTATTATAAAAGGTGATAAGAGTGCCCTAGTTCCAGGAGGCATTCGCATTGGGTCACCTGCAATGACAACAAGAGGACTTGGTGAGAAAGAATTTGCACTAATTGCAGACTTCATTCATGAGGGTGTGCAAATAAGTCTTGAAGCCAAAAGTTTGGTGTCAGGAACGAAGGTCCAAGATTTTTTGAAGTTTGTATCATCTCCTGAATTTCCCTTGGGAGGTAAGGTTGCGGAGTTGCGTAGGAAAGTTGAAGCTCTTACTACTCAGTATCCAATACCCGGAGTCTAAGTATACTTGCTTTAATCAGCACTTAAAACTAAGAAGCTGTTGAAAAATTTTGTATAATAATCATGCTTCGATGTGTTGCTGGTAATATTTGTTGTATGTTACATTTTCTAGCAAAATGTGTCTGCTGCTGAAGCAGCAGCTCTATGATTATCCCGTTTATAATTGGATGCAAATCAATCCTTGATCCTTCGAATATTCTTTAGGGTGATGGATTGTTTAAAAACAAACCTTTAACAGGCTTCGGTGCATTTTGCACTAGTAGTAATTAATATTTTGGATGAATGGAAGGTAAATTGGTAACGACTTGGTCAACTTATTGGGGTTCAAAAAGCCTTGTATTTGTGTTATAATACCACTTATAGACTTTAGGTCCTCGAAAGATTTGTTATTAAATTAATTTTTTAAAAATGAAAAATGTTATAGCATTTTTCTTAATGAAGAATTAAAGTACTCACATAAAAAGACGAATTCACTATTCAGCGAGTGTTGTAATTTTGAAAATATAATTTAGTCATAAAAACTATCAAAGGATGGTGATACGTAATTTTTTTAAAGGATGAATTTGAATGTTACTATTGAAACTTTAACTATATTCTACCCCCAGAAGGAGGGGGGAGGGAGGAATTCAAACCAAATCTAAGATAAAGTAGAAAAAGTAACAAAGAAAACGAATTGTACCAACATGTTGGCTGTAGTAGAACTGAGTTTGAATTTTTTAAGTAAGGTATCGAGTTTAAGTCTTATAGATGTAAAAACATGGTTGAAAGAGGAGATTTCACTAAAGATAGTTAGTTAGATTTTTCAGTGAAGAATAGTCATTGATAAAGGTGGTAAATATTTTGCATTTGTAAAATGATTGGGAAGAAAAAAAAAGAAAGGCAATTGCATTGTAGCGTTCATCTTATTGAGATTGGTCATTTACCGTTTTCATTGGAAGAACACCATCTAAAAGTCAACTGACCACTATGGTGAGAATGTGGCTTGTATACCAAGTGGGATCCGTTCTTTCGGGACAATTCGAAATTGTTAGCCCGTCATAAGATGCGAGGTAATTGTACAAAACTTAGCTTATATTTAAGATCAATTTTAATATAAAATAGAGTTTGATTTTCATACACTATTAAATTTTTATATTGTTAATTAATTAGAAATTTTAGTTATGACTTTTAAAGTAATCAATTTTATTATAAAAGTTGACAATCTTATCATACATCACAATACATAATTAAGTAACAATATAAAAACCTTTTATATTGTTAGAACATTCAAACTAAATCCTAAAAAAAAATTATGCAAGATATAAGTGTGTATCTTTAATTTTAAAAGATGTTTATTTAAAAATAAAAACCAAAGATTAGTGTAAAATTAGATAAAATTTTCATGTCATAGTAAATAGTTTTATAACATGAAAAAAAAAAAGAATTTGACTCGTGAGAAAATGGGGTATATCAATCGTAGATTTAAATTAAAGTACATATAAACTTAACCAGATTTAAATCAATAAATAGTAAATGTACTCTTGTTTTAAGCAATAAATTCTATGAAATATATTTAAATTTCATTTTTACTCTATTTTAAAATTATGTTACACAATTTACGTATAAATATTAGGTTTAAATACATTTCTCATCCATGCATATATATCACTTTTCGTTTTTAGTCCCTAATTTTTGTTTGTTTGTGATCTTTGTAATATTCAACATTTTGTTTTTGGTACAAAAACACTTACGTGATTAGACCAGATAGAGCCACATAAGCATTTTTGTAATGGAGACCGACAGTAAAGACTAAAAACAAAATTTTTGGACATTATAAAAAAATTACTAGCACTAAAAGTGAAAATTTATATATTTGTAAAGACGGAAAAAATATTTAAGCCTAATTATTAACTTATGTACATATACTTAAATTAAGTGCATACAAATATAATAATAACAAAGAAACAAATACAATTAACTCATAATTATTAAACAACTGAATTCATTTATTATATTCCATAAGATTATAAAAAAAATTACCCATTTAATTAGTATTTATACCACTGTTGTGAAACTATTTAGAGAATATTTATACTATATTTTATTTAAAAAATTAATTTAAAATTAAATATATCAAATATTTATCAATGAAATTAAAACCATAATATACAAAACTTAAACTAGCACATGCAAAATAATATCTTGTAAATAATTAAAAGAACCTTATTACTAGTTAGGTTTCTCACTTTCTCATATTATATCTCTCGTCATGTTAGTTCAAGTAAAATTGAACTCAGATCTTTTAAGATTTCGGATTCAAGTTTTATGGATGAAAAAAACGTAGTTAGAAAGAAAGAACACACTAAAGGTGATCAGTTAATCATCGATAAATCAGTAAATACTTTATACCAATGACATGGTTGAAAAAAAAAAGGTTTGTTTTTGGTCCTTATAGTTGCTCAAACTTTATCTTTTGGTTTCTATAATTAAAAATAATCCATTTTAATCCCTATACATGTACTTTTGATATCAGTTTGGTCTTGTCGTCAAGTGTGTCTTAACTCCGTGAAATAAAATCGTCACAAAATAAAAATTGGCGGTGTAAAACTGCTACAAATTGACATTTTCTAATTTTTTTTATTCAATTTATGGCTGTTTAAAATGACAGGGACCAAACTGATATTGAAAGTATATGTATAGGAACTAAAACGGATTATTTTTAACTATAAAAACCAAAAGATAAAGTTTGCGTACCAATAGGGACCAAAAAGATAATTAAACAAAAAAAAATATCTACTATCAATTGATAATTAATGACCGACATCTAAGTATGGGGCTTGAAACCCAAGCCTCGTGAGAGTGACCCAGCCCACGAGTATCCCTCTATTGTTGTTTGTCTGCGATTAAAAACGCCGAATCAATGATTACCGAACGCACGCGTCTATTGTATTCCCATCTCGCAAAGAGCTGAGAAAGAAAGAAAAAAGTGTGAGATAGAGAGAGATAAAAATGGTCGTGGAAGATGCCCAAAAATCAACCATCACGGAGGACCAAAACCCTAACCCTAACCCTAACCCCAGCAGTGTAGCGAACGACGACGACGACGACGATCTCGAAGAGGGAGAGATCCTCGACGACGGGGACGACGGCTCCGCCGCCTCCAAACCTCCGGCCGCCCTCCTCCACCACCCCCACCCTCTCGAGAATTCGTGGACCTTCTGGTTCGACAACCCCTTCGCCAAGTCCAAACAAGCCGCATGGGGCAGCTCCATCCGACCCGTCTACACTTTCGCCACCGTCGAAGAATTTTGGAGGTAAAACTTCAATCTTTCCCCTTCCATTACCTTTTCCCCCAATTTTCCCCCTTCTGGGTCCGATCCTAATTGCTTCTTTCTTGGTTCTTGGAAGGTTTTAACTGAAATGGTCTTTCTTTTTTTTTTTGAATTGTTCAGCATTTTCAATAACATTCACCACCCGAGCAAGTTGGCCGGCGGGGCGGACTTTCATTGCTTCAAGGACAAGATTGAGCCCAAGTGGGAGGACCCTATCTGCGCTAATGGGGGCAAATGGACTATGACGTTCCAAAAGGGAAAATCTGATACCAGTTGGTTGTATACGGTATCGTTTTACAGTTCCTGCTTCTGATGCAAAATGCTCATTTCTTTGTGGAGTTTAATTTATGAATTTAATTAGAATGCACTAATGTTGTCACGGATTGTCATGTATGGTTGGTTTGTTAGTTATTATAATAACTACTTTAAGAGTCGTACCTGAAATGATTTGATTAGTAGACAGGGTAAAAATTAATAGGGCATGAAAGTCAAACTCTATTAATTAATGAATAGGATGATGTAGGGAAATGATCAAATCCTATCTCGGATGTTTGTGTGAAAAAAATTTACACCAAGACTGCATATGAATTGAATTATTTGTGTTTATTTATTTACTTTTTTTGTTGCTTCAAGTTGTTGGCAATGATCGGAGAACAGTTTGATCACGGAGATGAAATTTGCGGAGCTGTTGTGAATGTCAGAAATAGGCAGGATAAAATTGCTCTTTGGACTAAGAATGCTTCAAATGAGGCTGCTCAGGTGGCATTATTTTGCGTTTATTTATTTAGTTTGCCTTGTTTCTGCCCTTTTCGATTATTGTCTATTGTTCTGCAGGTGGGAGGGAGGTTTAACTAATGTTAAATCTTAATGTTTTGTGAGAAATATTGAGGAATGTGTACTAGGCATGCCCCGTCTAATTTGCTCTTGAACTTGCCAAGCTTTGTTTCCGTGATTACACTGAATAATGCCAACAAGACCAAACTCCATGATATGTTATATTTTGTATTCATTACGAGTGAGGAGGGTCTTTGGTGCCTGTGTTTGTGACTGTCTAAATCTTGATCTACTTGTGCTCTAAAGAGATGTTTGAGTGAATGATCAACTTAAGTAATTCAACAAGCTCTTATTGAATGAGAGCTTGTTAATAAGTTTGACTGTGAAACTTACTGAAATAAATTGAAAAAGAACATATTTTGATAAGTTTTTCCATGAAAGCTTATTAAAAAGAGCTTGTAGAAAGATCATAAGCCACTTTCGTAAGCTTTCCAAATGTCCCCTAGATCTTGTCTCAAATTCTTCTGGCAACTTGAGGATTATCTAAAATTCTACATTATTCTTCTCGCAGATGAGCATTGGAAAGCAGTGGAAGGAGTTTCTTGATTACAATGAAACGATTGGCTTTATATTTCATGTGAGTAGAACTATCTGTGTGCTTATGCGTTTGTATAATTATTTTTCTCGAGTCGGGCTAACCATGTTTTGATTTTGAATTTTGTTTTTGTGTGTTGCTATATGTCTCCAGGAGGATGCAAAGAAGCTTGACAGAGCTGCTAAAAATAAGTACGTCATATGAAGTGTTGTATAGAGGTTTTAACTGGTAACAAATGAAGGAATGCGGTACATTTCTTGCATGAAGTGGCATTTAGATGCCTAGTCTTTCCTCTCTTACATGTAGCTGAGCTGAATTCTAAGCCCTTTTGGTCTCATATTTGTTGTGTACGGAGAATACTGAAAGATGTTTCATCAATAATATGGTGATTTAGCTAATTGCTTCTTCTACCATTGATATTTCTACTCCAATATCCTTTTCACCATTAAATCCAATGTATGGAAGTTCTCCTGCAAATGACCTGAAAGTACCGCGTTGTGTTGATGCAAACACGCCGAGTCAAATCTAAGATAGAATAAGCTGCTAATCCGAAAATAAACAAGCATCTAGAGAAATTAGAGGCGGTCAGTTATGGAGTGCTAATTATTTTTTCGTACCCCATTCTTCTAAGCTCCACGCCTCCCTCTCTTTTAATCAAATGTCCATCATAATTTGTATTCTAATTCATTGAAACTAGCGTGTGTGCACGGACAGGGTGTTTCTTATTCTTTAAGAAAGTGAAAGAAAAAAGAAAAGCAGCAGAAACTGAAATGATATTTTAGGTTAGAGAAGAAAATGAAAGAAAAGAAAGATAATTTTTTTAAAATTTTATTTGGTTATATAAAAAGTAAAAAAAAAGTGTCAAATGACAAATATCCTAAATAAATAAAAGTATTTGTTTTTACACATCTACAAAATTTGTAATCCTTATTTTTCATTCCAATTTGATATGATACTTTTTCACGTGAAAGTGACAAAAATACTTCTTTTCTTTCGTACTTCAACATAAATCAAACGATGAAAAGAATTCTAAAATTAGACCTTTTTTTTTCAAGCAGAAGCTTATTTCAAATAGTTTAACTTATAGAAAATAAATGTATTTAAATTTCATACATAGCATAAAATAAATGTTATTTTTGTAATTTAAATATTAATACATCTGTTATTTTTATGTAATGCAAATATTTGTGTAATTATCCAATATTTTTATTTCTGTTTGATGTAAATACTTAACCTCATGATTTAAATATTAATACTTATGTATAAATTTTCATTTCCTTTGATATAAATATGTACATGATTTATATAATAATTATAATTTTAAGTAAAATTTTCATTTCGTATAATTCATATGAAAAATGATACTTGTACAACAAATTGTACAATCAAGAGAGAGAAGAAAAGAGAAAAAAGTTTAAAATGTAATAATGTAATAGAAAAAAAGACAATAATAATATATAAATTGTTGTAAGTATTGTACATGCTTCACATTTCAATTTATATACCATGTTTCTTGCAAAATTTTATTTAAAATACAAATATTTATGTCATTTAGATGGCTTTCATATGAAAGTTATTAACCCCATGTAATATAAGTATTTATCCCTATTATTTATATATTAATGTTTTTATGTGAAGTTTAGATTTGTGATACAAATACTCATTTTTGTGACAATTTTCACCAGAGTCATACAAATTATACCCATTCAATTTTAATATGTTCATTTGAAGTTTTTATCTAGGAGATGCATATACGTAGTCATAATTTAATTATAATATATAAATTTTATTCCATGTATAAGGTAATAAACAACAAACATGAAATAAATACATACATACATACATAAATAAACATATACAACTATAGTACACGGCACCACCACTGCTCACTTCTCTTGTGAACTTTTCCTACAAATATCATAGTTCTGCCCGTGGCACTCGCGTGTACCTACTCAAGTGACACTAACACGCAGCATATATAAACAAAATATTTTGGTAATTAAAAAAATTCCCGTTTTCGGGTCATCTTTATCTTAACCTATTTACATCAAAGACACACCACGTCTATAGGAGCTTTCTACGAAGGAATGCATCAAGATTGTAAAACAAAATTGCAAGCGTGTAGTTACCTAATTCCCAGACAAGAGGGCATAAAGGCAGATATAATCAGAAGACTAGATCCAAACAATATGTGCACTTAAAACAATTGTTTCCCTGTCTAAAAGGATATAAACACTTAGAGCTGGCAGAACTACATGAAGGTCTATCAGTTAAAAATTTCCCCTTCTTCCCAGCCTACGTTCAAAACCTCCTCATCTTCATCTGCGGTATACTCTTCCTTGATAAATAAACCAAGCCGCTCCAATGGGTTCTCAAACTGAGGTTTATCCAATTGCTCCAATGCAACTTTGTAGCCATTTCTACCGCCCACGGCCTTATAAGATAGTGTGCATCCACTCAAACTTTCGAGTTCTTTAATAATCTCCATATTATGTTCTATATCAACGGTTCTTTTCATCTACAAAAGACATCAAATTAAAAACTCATTTTGATAATTATAAAAAATTCAAGGAACAGAAAACACATATAACTAAGGAATAAAACCTTTTCTATTGCAGCTCGTGCAGCTTCTCTTTCCTTTTCTCTTCGTTGCCTTGACTCTTCCTCAGCCCTCATTCTTGCAGCAGCTTCAGCAGTTTTAATTTGGGCTTCGATCCTAGCTCTTTCTGTTAAGCAGGCAGCATATCATGAATAAGGGTTGCAATCAATAAATACAATTACAGTTCTCATCGAGCCAACAATAAAAGTCACTTCAAAGAATCTCCGTAATTTAAGTATGGTAAAGCACAAAAGTGCATGCAATATACACCAATTAACTACTACTAGATAACGAGAAGATAAGATGAGCAAATGGTTCCTCTTTAAACAACTGATACAAAATGCAAAATTACAAAGGGAAATGCTGGCAGTTGGTACCACTCCGAAAAATTATATGGCATCACAGTATGACCATATATTTACAAGAGCCACAAGATAAACTTGAATGTATATGACTTTATTCTCTAGATCCATAATATTAAGAGAAATGCTAGCAACACACTTTCTATTATTTGTTGAAATTTATTCAATACCACAATCTTTAAGCAGTGGTTATATTTAATGACACTACAGATAATTTTTCCCACCAATAAGTGTGACTGATATTATTAATAAACCAATAAATGCATCCACTTTGACAGGAATGAGTGTCTCATTAATAGACTTCACAATAAATTAAGAGTATAAAAGGAAATTGGCAATTAATACATCTGAAAATGAGTCTCTGTTTCGTATAATTCAGACCAAAAAGATGCACCCATTTGTTTCTTATATAAAGGACCAACAGTAGTATTAGATGGTCCCCCAGTTGATATTACCATCAGTTTACTTTATCTTATTGACAAGACCAAACCCACAAACATATAATACTTGAAATATATGTATATCCCAATATAAAGTATCAGTTTAATCAGGTTTTGTTAGAGAGCCTATTCTGTTTGCAAACTACATTAGATGGCAGATATAAATTACATGAAGCACCTTCCTATTTAGAAATATTATGTACATTGGAAAAATGGAGCAGAAACAAATGATGTTACTGATAAGCATTCAAAATTCAAAACAAGTATACAGATATGCTTCTACCATATAAAAGTTTCTACAATGTCCCAAGTAATAGAAACTATATTCACCTTCACGCTGAATCCTTTCCAATCTCTCCTTTTCCAGCTGCATTTTTTGAGGATTACCTTTATCACCCTAATAAACAGAGAAATGAAAATTAGCAAACCACACTGCATTTGAAAGTGCCCTTTACTGAGGAAATAGGAGAAAGCACCGCAATCAAGACACCCTTCACATAAGCCTTACATGCTCAAGAAGGGTCTTTTGTTGAGCTTTCAAAATGGTATCTGCAAAGCGGCTTTTAAGCATAGCAGCACGAAGAGCCTTTTTAGGAGACATTTGTACAGGCAAAACAGGCGTGCTCCATACTAAAACAAAAAATAACATAGTCATTAGCATCATACAAATTCACATACAAAAGGTAGCAGCAGTTAACTGAAACATAATAGACACAGAAGCTGACCTTCTCCAGAAGAGGCATCAGTGGTAGGAGTTACAAGTCGAGAACTAGGACAAACATGTTCACTGTCCAAAGAACTTACAGTCCCTTTCATAATATCAACATCAAATATACCAAATCAGCATGAAAGTGACAGTTAGAAGATAACTTATCACAAGTCTTAAATTCTTCTCACCATCAGAATCAGGATCAGATTTCTTCTCCATAGGAGATGTACATTTAGTCTGGCAGTCCTGGAAGTAGAAATAAAGTTTCTTCTTAGATTTGCAAGCAAAATAAATTTCTAAAAGCTACAACTAATTTGGCTAGCAATATTGATAATCTATCATTGATTTAATACCTGTCTCAAAGTATCAGCACCACGTGTAATTAGGTCCCTTCCTTCAGATCCTTCGGATGATATATCTAAATCAATGCACAAATAAAAGTCAACTAGATAACAAATGACACATCAGACAAGAAACCAGAAGATTGTCTAACTACCTGATGACACTCGAGTTGAATAGCTAGGAATTACACAATGGCATGTGGTATCGCCACAAATGCTACACTTGTGTGTGACAAGACGCAATGAAGAACAGGCCTTTACAGAGCCAGCATGCTGTTCCCCATCATGGTTACCTTTGCTGCCTATAGAATACACAGCTATTAGCTCCTTTACAGAGCCAAAAACCTGCACACTACTCTTAATGCATCATACCTTTGTGCAAATCTTTCTCAATCGATTTGCAAGGAATCTGTGCTAATTTAGGTGCCTCCACCTACAAGTGAAACATTGCCAATATAATGACATTTTTAAAATAAAAAAAAATACACCAGAGAACAAAGTTGGCAGATATCAATTTTATTTCATCAATTCTGGTAACTATATTGTATTCTTGAATATTACAGTAAGGCTTTTCTCTCTCACAGACAACAACACTTACTCTAGCATCTTTTGCTGACAATGATCTAATCTTATGAATTCCTTTGTGTTCAGATACTTGAGTCTTTTTGGGCAAGGAATCTTTAAGCCGGGGATGCATCTCATCGAGACTTTTTATCCCAGTTTCCTTAATTGTTCCAGTCATGCTTTTACCATGCTCGTCTTCACACTTCCATTTCTTATCCAAGTCTTTCCATTTTCTGTCAAATATTTTGCCGAGTTCCTTCGCCATCAAATGAACATCATTACTAGGAGGATTATATGTCATGGCATTTGAGAAGGTCAGTCTGACATCAGCTGCAAAATCCTCAATGCCAGAATAAACATTTTTCTCCAGCTTAGATTTAATTGTGCCCAAATCCATAGGATGTGATATGATTGTAAAATAATCTGGAATATTCAACGCTACAGGATCCACTGGTTTACTAAACACCCAACTATACGGATGAGATATTAAACTCTTCAATATTGTAGCACACTGCATCGACCCTTTCCGATCAATCCTCTGCCTTTTATCCTTTTGGCCCTCAATACTTGCTGGTGGTCCCCTCTTGTTAGAATTCAGCACAGAGGGTTTTTCATTTGAATTACAGCGCCTGTTTTCATCAATGTGAGACACTTCCTGTCCAAACTCACATTTTGGCACGGAATCAATCTCTATCCTTTTGGTTGAGAACTTGATCTTCAATTTTCTACTCGGTACTATAGTCTCTGTGGCAATCATCGTGACAAAATAAAACAGGGACTGCAAGAACACTCTAAATCTCCAAGCCCACAAAAACCAGAAAATTCCAACTCCTTTGAGACAAAGGCTTCCGTTAAGCAAGCAATTCTTCCATGTGAAGACAAATCACCTGGATACCCCAAAAAAACATATAAAAAAAAAACCCAAAAGTTGCCAACAATCTCAGCACAAATAACTTACGTATTTCAGTACCATCAGAAAAAAAAAAAAAGAAGCACAATACACACACACACACACACACACACATATATATAAGGCAAAAATTCCCAACCAACAAAAAATTGGAAATAAAGTCTGTTTTCCAAAAATTGATAAACTACCAATACAAATAGATCATGCACTGTACGATATTGAAAGTGAAAAATCTTTCACAGTAATTAAACGTTTCCCCCAAACCAGAATTTAAAAGGATTGTATCCAGACTACTGTAATTCACCAAAAATAAGGGGGGAAAAAAAAGCAAATTCAGGAAAGGAATCCCAACGTGAATAATAATAACCCACGCCATTCACATCGAACAGTTATACAAAAATAACAAGGTGCAAAACACGAAACATATTATCCGGCTCTTCAAATCAACACAGAGAACCGAAACTTAGCCGAATATCCAAATAAAAAGAAAGAAAAAAAAACGCGCGGAATTTCACCTCGTTCCGCATTCAAATCGAATTAGGGTTTTGAAACGAAAATACCTGAATTGCAGCAGAGAGAGAGAGAGAGGGCTGGGAAGCCCCTCTCGCAGATCGACGAGGACGAGTAGCGCTGCCAAAGTCACTGTGTGTGAATAAGTGTGTGTATCAGTGTGGTTTCTAGGGTTTTTACTTATCTACGCGGGGCCTTGACTTTTTATTTTCCCTTTTTCTTTTCCTATTTTATTTATTTTTGGATTCGGCTCTCTTGTTTTATTTCTTGGGCTTTACCTCCACGTTTTTATTATTATTATTATTATTATTATTATCTATGCGAATAAAAAGGAAAGAAAATATTGCAATTGTTGTGTTGTGATTTGATTTGTGAGCATCAAAATATCTAGAACCAATAGTCAACAATTCAACATAAAAAAGGAAATATCTAGCTAGAGCCCATAGTATATTTTTCAGATTTAACAATATCTGAAATATGTTTAAACCGTCAGATATACCGGGTGGAATGATAACAAAGTTACGGGCTATAAGATTTGGGCTTGCTTGGCCCGTTTGAAATTCTTGCTGGCCTGCCTGGCAAACTGGCAACTGAATGAGATATGGGCTATTTTTATTGGCTTTCATTTATGGCCACGTTATATTTTATATGAAATTGGAAATGTTATTATCCACCGGGTCTGGGATTAATCGCGTAAAGATACTAATTGGATATCTCAATAATATTTAATCTTTTTAATATCTATCTACACCAAATATTTAATCCTATTTAAGCAATATGAAAGTTCAATATACACCAAATATTTAGTATCTTTAATCATTTTAAATAATATTTAATTTTTTCAATCAACATTAAGTATTGTTGATTGTAATTAGATATGTAGTTTATCTTTTAGATAAGATTAGTTTATCTTTTAGTTAAGATAAGATTATTTTATCACTTATATTTTAGTTAAGATAAGATTAATTTATCTTTTATATTTTAGACCTTTTTGGTTCATTTTTCTTGTATGAGGTATAGGGTTTTAGTTGATGTAAGCATTGACCCACTACCTCATTGTTGTCCGGCGATTGAAGCACCACCACCATCCATCTTAGATGTCGCCAATCGACCCTCCATCCAAGCTCCATCAAACACGCTACTGTCCAGACATCATTTTATTGTGCCGTCACCACCATCAAGTTCAATCAAAGAGAAAATGACCAAGAAAAAAGAGAGTAATAAAAGAAAGGAACACAAGCTTGTCTTCGACCCTAGAGATTCATTTCATATTCTTGAAAAGATTAATGGCCAAGATTTGAGGATAAATCTTTCTAAAGAAAGGGAAAATGATACAAGAATGAATAGTCTAAGTACATAGAAAGAGGCCTATTAAGATCCCATTTGAAATCTTATTGGTCCAATCATAAAGACTCGCTCGAAAAAGTGTAAGGAAACACTTAATGGGTTGATTCAAGCAACTTAGGCTCAAGCATCATGGTGGCTCATCAAAGGAATTAGGTATCAGTCAAGGTTGATTTCAAATTTGAATTTATATTTGAATTTGAATTTGAATTTGAATTTTAGAATTTAATTTAAATTTGTATTAGGGAATTAATTCAAATTTGAATAGATAATATATTACTATTTTTTTATACATCAAAAATAAAGGAAATACAAAAGAACAAAACAAAAAAACTATCTACATCTCATAATGAAGATTCCTAATGCAGTAGCTAAGAGCTTGGACTTTAGATCACATGCACAAGGCACCTATAGCAATATATTACTAAATTTATTAGTTTATTTCAAATCTGATTAAATTTAGTTAGATTAGTTTAGATAAGATCAATTTTTCTAGAATTTTATCTTTTTGATTTGTTTCATCATTGATTTAGGATTTCTATGTTGTAATTCAAATTTGATAAGATAATGTCAAATTTGATTAGATTTTTTAGGATTTTTTTATTTAATTCAAACTTGATTTAGTCTTTAATTTGAATATAAGCCTAAGATTTCTATAAATTAATTCCTTCTTCATGAATGAGGAGTTTATGCATTATTGGTAAAAGTGAGATTAATTCTCCGTTGTACTTCATGAATTATTCAAGCTTATCGGATTAATTCCTTCATGGCACTTAAACTCAACTTATCAATCAAAACCTCCATAATTGATTGTGGCATCTTGATTTCTAATATTTTGTGTTAATCGAGGACATAGGTCATTGTGCGAAACATACCAAGGTTTGTGTCCCCTATAGAGCTTTGGGTGGTGGTCTTCCACAACATTCGGTCCTCACTTTCACTGGCATCAAATCAAGGTTTTCTTATAATTACGATTAGAGGACAATGCCAAAAAAACAACTTGATTACAATCTCACTAAGTTCGTGGCGGGATTCATATCAAGTAGTATCAAGATTCACAAGTTGCCCTTCTCAACTTCAACCATCATAAGCAAAAAAAAAAACCTTTGAACTTATCTATATTGATGTATGAGGTTAGCCTCAATTAAATATCTTTATGGTTTTTCTTTTTATTTAATCTTTGTTGATTATTTCTCCAAGTACATTTGGTTGTACCCTTTGAAAAATAAGTCTAATGTTTCAATAGTATTTCTTTCTTTTTATAATTTAGTTGAAAGCTAATTTAATTTACCAATTGTTTCTCTATATTCCAATAATAGGGATGACTGTTTAAAACTCAAATCATACCTGGCACAACATAGCATCTTACACTTCACCACACCTCTTCAAACACTTGAACTTAATGCAATAGCTGAGAGTAGACATTGTCACGTTGTAAAATTTGGTCAAGCCTTACTATACCATGCCAAACTACCAAACACATACTAGTCCTTTGCCTTTACCACAGTAAACTACCTTATAAATCGATCACCTTATGAAGTCTTACATCAAACAAATTCAAACCTTTTTCACCTTCATTCCTTTGGTTATCTGTGTTTGCCATGGTTTTTTATGTTTCCCATCGTTGTGTCCTTATACCACAAACAAACTTCAACTTAGATCAATCCCTTCTGTCTTTGTTGGATACTCCCCCTCCCAATATGCTTACCAATGTCTTAATCCTTTCATAAACAAAATTACAAATCTCATCATGTATCCTTCTTTGAAAATAAATTTCCATTTAAGTCTCTTACCAAACATATTCAACTTACAACATCTATTTTTGTCCTTAATCAACCCTTTCCACCAAATCATTCTCTTTCTTGTTACATCCACCTCCTAAACACCATCTTCACACAACCCTAGTCAAATAGAAGTTGTCATTCCTTCTTCCACACTATCAGAGGCACCTTTATGTTCAACTCCTACTCCAGGTACAATTTTACACACTTCATCCCTTTTACATGATGATCATCAATCTACTAACCTTTCTTGTTGGCACCCTCTGGTGACTAAATCACAAAATAATATCTATAAGCAAAAATGGCTTTATGCAACTTCCAAACATCCATTGGTAGGAAATATTGAACCATTTAATGTGAAGGAAGCTATGAAGTGTGCTAGTTAAAGACAAGCTCTAACAAAAGAACTTGATGCTCTCCTTTGTAATGGCACATAGTCATTAGTGCCATCTCTAGTAAATAAAAACATTATGATTACAAATGCCCTTTTCACATTAAGAAGCTTCTTGATGGCTCTACAGCTCGATACAAAGCACGATTAGTAGCTAAAGGATTCGCTTAGTGTCCAAGTATAGATTTTCAAGAAACCTTTGTCCCTATTGTGTGCCTCCAAACCATCAAGGTGAATTTTACTCTTGCTTTTACTCACTCATGGCAAATGAACCAACTTGATGTTAACGATGCCTTCCTACAAGGATCTCTTCATGAAGAAGTATTTATGTCTGTTGGAGATTCGACATCGACTAGTGATATGGCCAAACACGTGTATATAAGTAGGGGACAATCCTCACCTTACAAGTTGATTTTGTAAGGTTGAGTTAGGCCCAAACCTACATTTTAAGATGGTATCAGAGTCTATCCTAGCGATTGTTGTTGGGCCTATCGAGCCAACCACTATCGGGCCATTATCAGACCATCCACAGATGTCCAATCCTATAAACACGCTCGAGATGTCCAGTCCTCGGCGTGAAGGGGGTGTGTTGGAGATCCCACATCGACTAGTGATATAGCCAAACAAGTATATATAAGTGGGGGGTAACCCTCACCTTATAAATCGGTTTTGTAAGGTTAAGTTAGGCCCAAACCCACATTCTAAGAATGTCTCAACCACCAAGTTTCAAAGACACACAACATCTTGACTATGTTTGCAAATTATACAAGGCTATTTATAGTCTTCGCCAAGCACCTTGAGCTTGGCATGAAGTCTTGAAGTCATTCAGAAGCTCTTATGGCTTTATGACAAACATAAGTGATCAATCTCTCTTCATCTATACATCAGGAAATGTCAAAGCCTATTGTTTGGTCTATGTGGATGACCTTTTCCTCACAGGTAATGACAACGACTTTCTGCACATATTTATAACTACCTTGTCACAATAATTCTCTCTTAAGAACATGTGAAGACCACATTATTTCTTAGGTATTAAACTCATTTCAATTACTATTGGTTTGTTCCCATCTCAACACAAGTATATTTGAAATAGATGGGGTAAAACCATCTCCTACACCTCTTCCCCTTACTGCCACACTTCATCTCCATGATGATTTTGTGGCCATGTATGCTACCTTTTATAGGAAAATCTTTGATGTTCTTCAATATCTAAATATAACAAGGCCTAACTTATCTTTTCCAATCAACAAACTCTCTCTGTTCATGCACAAGGCTACTACACTTCATCTTCAGCACCTAAAATGCCTCCTTCACTACTTTAAAAACACTATTAATTTTGTTATCATGTTTTAAGCACCAAAATCCATAAATCTTCTTACTTTCATGAATGCTATTTCAAGTGACAATGTTGATGACATAACCTCAACTTCAGCATATATCATTTTTCTTTGAGGTAATCCCATCTCGTGGCACTCAAAGAAATAAAGAACCGTTGCACGGTCAGCAATATAAGTTGAATACAAAGCAGTAGCTATTGCAACCTCAAAGATCATTTGGCTTTCAAATATGCTTACTGAACTTCACATCCATTGCATTAAACTCCTAAGTTGCTATGTGATAATATCAATGCTACATACTTATGTTCAAACCCAATCATACATTCTCATATGAAGAACATTGTAAGAGAACAAGTTTAGGTGGAAAAGTTATTGGTTTCTCATGTCTCAACAAAGGATCAAATCGCAGTCATACTCACCAAACCACTTCTCACCAATAGATTTGAAGAACTTATCAAGATGAAAGTTACAAATGGCAACTTCATCTTGAGGGGGCTTAATGACTCAGCAAGTATTTGAAATTCAAAATTAAATATTTATCCTTGTAACTGATCCTTGATTCTTTGTATCAATCTCTTACTTATAGGAATATCTCTTGTCTTTGTAACTGATCCTTGATTCTCTATATCAATCCCATTATTGCACCAATTCTCTCTATATATGTACATGTTGTATCTTCAATGAAAACATGTTATGCATAAATCTCTATAGATAAAAGATGTTAAGGTCCTATTTGGATAAACTTTTTCCTAAGTACTTATAAGAGAAGAAAGTAAAAAGGTAAAATAATTTGAACTTCTCGTATAAACTAAAATTAACTTATGAACTTAACTTTTGTAAAAGCTCTTTTGTTTTAACTTAGCCGAAAGCTAAGATGCATAAGTTGATTTTAACTTACGGAGCAACTAAATGCAATTTATCTTTTTATTTTTGTAAGTGCTTGTGGAAAAATTTATTCAAACAAGGCCTAATTGCATAAACTCCACTTTTTATTCTCTGTGATTTTGACTAAGGTTTGCTATCGACAAGACTTCTAAATAAGTGATTTCTTCCTTTTCTTGGAAATTCTTCTTGGAGAAACTTTGACAAATTTGCATTTCAGTCCTTTAACTAAGACTAACTAAGGACTATAGCAAATAGTATTAAGCATGAAGACAACATTAGACATGTTTTGTTATCATTACTATTAAAAATGAGCTAAAGGTTGGGTAAGTCCTTTACCAATATTTATCTAGAGTAATAGTATGTAGGAGTATCAAGAGAGAAAAATATAGAGGCTCGCAAACTTTTTTGCGAGGCAAAATTAATCCTAAGTTTGTTGTTATTTTCTAATGATCTAGTCATGAGATAGTGAAGTTTTTAGTATTACAGTATCAAAATAATAAGGTATATATTTTCCTTTAAATATGCAAATGCTTGAATTAATTCAACATCGAAAATATATGACTTTGTTTATTAAGAGTCCGTGTGTAATATGCAAGGTAACAAACAACTAGAAAGAGTCACCCCTACCCCTACACCAGACAAATACAAGCCTCCAAGTATGACAAAATGAAAGAATGTCGTGGACTATCACGGGCCATGAAAATTGAAAACCATATCCCAATGTAAAGGACTGATAGCGAAATCCCTTTTGTTTATACTCTAATGACTTTATATGGTCATAATCATTTCCCCAAACTTTTAAAATGACTTATACACTACTTTCCAATCTACCTTCCCAATAATACCAAGTAGCCCAAGCCATTAGTTCACTTTTCCCGCACGAAACTTCCTCTCTTTCGATCTATATGTGTTTTAATTTGCTCTATCGGTTTATGCATGTGTTTTGCTGTGAAGAAAGGAGGAATTGTCGAAAGAGATAATGCCAGGGAATTGTTCCTATGATTTTTGGACGTCTTTTTCTGCACTTTCTTTTATATGAAGGATAATGATAGTATATTTTTAATAAACCCAAAGCAATGCGCAATTCTTATTTTCCACATAGTTTAGAATCTGATTTCAGTACTGGTCTGATTCCTTTGTGCCACTTTGAATGGCTTAAATTAATAAATAGTTACTGATAAGGAATGAAGGTTTTGAATAACTCGTACACGTTTCTTATAAACAAAACAAATGTAAATTCCACTCATTTTGTAAACTTTTATAAATTAAGTTTCATTTATTAAGTTGATGTTTTAGACTAATTTTGTGACACTTGAAACGTCAATTTAAAATATAAGAATAATGTTAATATATAAATTTAGGCAAATGTATCATCCATGTATATAAGCTAAATATATAGAATTAATCACTGCTAATGCTGAATTATTTATTTGGCAACATTTTTTTTCCCAAAATGTCCAACAAATACATTTATAAATCATATATGAACATAATAATCAATCATTTAAATAAAACATCTGAAAAATGATGTATCAACATGAAGAACAGTGTCTTCGTTTCAATATTAGCTACCTAATCATGTATTTTAATACATCTGTAAATTCTTGAACTTTTTAAGAATTTTCAATTGGGTTCCTAAACTAAAAAAAATGTGTAATTAAATCATTGATCTTCTAAATTTTTGTAATTAAGTCTCTTGAATTAGTTTATGACAGTTTGAAAAAAAAATTACAATTTTTATGACAGTTTTATGAACTCTAAAAACCTAATTACAAAAATTAAAATGATCAAAAATTTAATTATAATTTTTTAATTTAAGGACCTAATTAAAATTTTTTAAAAAGTTAAAAACCTATTTATGAATTAAACCTTATTATGTGGTTAAAAATTGCTTGAAGCGTGACCCACAATGAAAAGGCGAAAAAAGTCTGAAGCACATTTATTTCAGTGCCAAAAAAACGTCAAACCACGTTATAATAGCAAGACCAAGAAAACAAATAGTAGTAAACTAGCATAATAACTCGGGAGGGTGTTAAATTTATAATTTATAATTTTTATATTATTATAATCATTTAATATATTTTTAAATTATTTTTAATTTTATAAAAATATTTGTTAGTAAATATGAATATATATATATATATATATATATATATATATATTCATATTTACTAACAAATATTTTTATAAAATTAAAAAATAATTAAAAATATATATTAAATAGTTATAATAATAGAAAAATTATAAATTATAAAATTTTATAATAATAATAATATAAAAATTATATATATATATATATATATATATATATATATATATATATGATTATGAATATTAATATAAATTCAAATAATTTTATATTCACACACATCTCACATCATTTTAATTTGTGCTTTGAAAAATATTACCTTTATCAATATATTCTTATTTTTATATATAATTTTAATTTATACAAAATTTTAATAAGAGATATTAATATTAAAAAAATATTTTGAATTAAAAATTTTAATTATTAGTGTTTTCTTTAAAAATGAGTTAAATAGACATTCAATGTCAATGTAAAAGTTTTACATGGTTAATTATTATATATATTAATTTCAATTGCCTAATTAAAATGTTTTTCTATGACAATGAATATTTATTTTGTCATTTTTTGTCCTACATCAAATCTATTCCTTTAAATTAAAGGACACTAATACTTAATTTCAAAGAAATATGTAATGCGCCATAGTCCTAACATTAGTTTTTGAAATATTTTGAAGCAATCATTTTTGTTTTTATTGTATGATACTTAGTATGAGGTATTACATACATTGCTTTAGATCTTAATTACATTTTGTCTAATTTTTTTGTTATAAATATGTATGAATATAGAGTAGACTTATATAAATCCATATATATTAATCTTATCCTAATATATATACGAATTAAAAATTATATGTAATTATATTTTGTAATAATTGATTTATCATTTAAATCTTAGTTTCTATTGAATAATAAAAATAAGAGATAAAGATAACATCAATCAAATGAAAGACCAATTAAATTTATAAACACTTGAATAAATTATTGATGTTTAAGTATATGTTTTATCAATGTCAGCCTAATGGTGGGTGAGACATAAAGCAAATTTTGAAATAGAATTTTTAACTTTAAATGAGAAAACTATATGTTGGTCTTTTTACCAACATATGTCGGCTTTTTGTTTTACAAAAACTAATAACCAATAACTTTTTGTTGATAAGCCCAAAGCTCGAGCTTTAGTAGTCTTATTCTTAGGTCAACCTTGTATTTTATTATTATTTTTGTTTAATATAGTAATTATTTATTATGGATATCATTTTAAAATTTTAAATTAATTAAAATATTTAATAGTATTACGTAATATCTTATTCCAAACACAATATTCTTATTCATGATATACAAATTATTGCCACAAAAGAAATGTGTCAAAGTCAAACCACGTTATAGTAGCAAGACCAAGAAAACAGATAGTAGTAAATAAGGGGCCGTCGGCTATTATATGCCAATTAAATATCAATATACCTGTATTTACGAATGGGGACTCATGTATTATGTGAAATTATATTTATATAATTTTTGTTTACATAACAAATTATACGATAAAGTGATTAACAGAAAGAGAGAGAGAGAGAGAGGTGTGTTATAAGATGTTTGAAGTAATGGAATCAAATAGAAAAAAAAAACTAAGTGTTATTTAAGGTTAAAGTAAAATAATTAAGAAATATAATTAATATTTTTATTTTTCATTAAAGCTATTATCTAATTTTGCATTAAACAATTTATCTCTGTTATAGATTAATTTCTCTTTTGTTTATTGTTCTTCATTTATCTCTCGCTAATTAAATTCATAATAAATAATAAAATAATTAAAATTTTAATAAAAATAAAGATATAATTAACAAAATAATAATTACTTCTGCAAATTTTTAAAATAATAAATAAAAATATCTTTTTTTTTTAAATTGACGCTTAAAGTGGAAGGAGAATAATAATATGAATATAGGGAGTGGATTTTTTTTCAAGTAATCCATTATTTTAAGCTCTGAAAGTGTATAGTTGTCACATTAGCTTTTGAAACTAAGAAAATTTTAAATAAGTTCTTGAAAGTGTAATTCATCAATTACATTAGTCCAAAATTTTAAAAAATGTGTAACTTAAGTGATAATATTAAGATATGTTTAAGGACAAAAATGACCGTAAGTAATTAAGTTTAAGGACTTAGATAAAGTAACTAAAAATTTCAAAAAACTTATTTAAAATTTACTTAATTTTAGGGACTAATGGAACAATATTATACGCTTTTAGATACTAAAATTATAGTTTATTAGTATTTTTTGCAATCTTGTATTAATAACTACAACCAATCAAATATGGCAAATATGTCCAATAGTACCGTTCAGACATAATCATACATTGAATGATGAAGTGCTAATAAAGTCCATCATAATGTAATACGAATCTCCAACAAGTATGTGCTGTGCTATGATACATCAACTGGTTTAGTAGTCGTAAAAATTAATACATATTAAGAATCCAGTTGTTTGGTGCAATCATCCAAACTTGATCATTATTTAAAGAGTTAAGAATGCACAAATGAAAAAACATTAGATAATTACATAGCACAAGTCATTATTTTTTATTTGCCGAAGTTTAATTGCGCACATTTTTTGAGCTAGTGGGAATAATTTTTACTCGATGAGTGTGTTCTTTTTTGTTGTTGATTTGAATATCTGTCATTAAAATAATAGAAGGTTAAATTATTCACCCGATTTTTATAGTTGTTTTCATTTCAAGCTTTAGCTTTTGTATAAGAACATTGTGAATTCTAATCTCCACTATTAACACTACTATAAAAACTTTTTAGCAGTGAAAAAATGGCTACAAAAAAATTTCCTTGTCCTTATTTTTTTTTGACAGTTTTGTATCTGCTAGGAAATTTTGTAACAATATGAAATTATTAGAAAGTTTTTGTCAGCATTAACAATAGTCCCATTAACCACGGTACGAATGGTGTTAATGATAGAGATCAAAACTTATACAGAGACTGAAACTGTAAATAAAGACAACTATAAGGACAAATAAATAGTTTAATCATAATAGAATAATCTATTCACTACCAAAATCTTACCTGCCACTTGAATTACCCTCCGTGTATGCAATATATATAGATATTGATTAGTTATGAGTGGAATATAGATATTGATTAATTATGAGTGGAATCCTGAATATATAATATATGAAGAGACAATTCTGTTTGTTTGTTTTTTTATTCTCTTTTTACACAAATACAATTCAGAGAGGCCAAACCTATATTATAATCAATACCCCACGTTTTAGCAAATTGAATCTAAGACACTCACTCAAACTCCCTAACCCTTAATTTTTGAAGCTATATATATTTTTAAGTACTGTGATGTTCTAAATTAACGAATGATTCATTTCACGAGAGACGCGACTCATCGTATGCATCAACAAAACATATTATATGAGCATTAATTATATATTTTTATAATATTTTTATTTTGGCTATAATGGCAGCAATTCGAACCTATAAAATATCATGCCAACTACACAAACTCCTTACCAATAAGCCAACTCTAATGAATTTATTTTAATTATATATTTGTAAAAGTTAAAATAAAAATAAAATGAACTATAAAAAAGATAAGGAACAATAAAGTTGACATTTTTATCTAGACGTAGATTATACATTGATACGTCCTCCACTCAATTTTAATGTTTATTCTTATGTAAGCACATCATAAAATGAGTAATATGTATGCATATATATAATTTACTAAAAGGGTAAAAAAAAATCTCATTTAAGTATGAATGATAAAATTATTAATTTTTATAATAATTATTTTAGACTTTATATTTAGGATAAAAAAATTTACACTGTTCATAACTCCATATACCCCTTCTGTTAGGAGACACCTCATAGATGCCAAACAAAAGTTAATTAATTGTGGAGGCTGTACTTGGGATGCCCAATTCAGTTCTCATGCTTTCTATTTTGTCCTCACATCATTATTCTATTAAGACTCTAATATTGTCATAATAGGGAAAAGGCGACAACGAATTATTTATGCCGATCCTTTTCCTGCCTCTCTAATCATCATAATTAAAACCCATGTTACCACATTGATTTCCCTTTCAAGAGCCTATCCAATATAATGCACCTTATTATAAATTTTATATTTAAACAAAATTAAGCCTGTTTCAATTCTTCATTCTTTTAATTTAGTCCCTCATCAATATGTTTTGAATTCAGTCTCACACTCATAATCGGGATTAATTAATTCTTCCGAAAGTGAATTTGAACCAAATTTCATTATTTCAGTCACAGAACCAAATAAAAATAAAAACAGGTGATGAAGTTTACTATCACGATCACTTGCACTATAACCTAACATCTTTCCTTTTCCTTTTTGTTTTGTTTTTTTTTTCTTTTTTCACTAGCCTTCGCCTCAGATTGTTGAAACTTCAAAGATTTCATTTTAATGACGAAACACTTTACACATGCAGACCGTGACCGTTGAAGTTTGAACTTCAAAACATCTTGAGTTTATCTTTCCATTAGAAAAAGGGAACCAGAAGTGGGTGCACTGCGGCACACGGCACACCTTTGAACATCGCTCGCAGAAGCAAGCAAGCAAGCCTTCAGGAATCGCCCAAGTTGAAAGCTGCTTGCTCCAACAACTCTCGCAAGAAAAGTGTATATGAAAATACTAATACATAGTACATTGTATAACCAACATTAAATAAAAAAGCGTATATGAAAATTAACAAATTAATTTATTTCATTTCTAGTCTTCAAATGTTCCCTGTTACAATCCACGAGACTCCAAAAAAGATCTCAATTTCTTTCAGAAAAAGAGGCAACTAATTAATTAATTAATCAATTAATAACAAAGCGAGAAATGAGGACAAATTTTCTTTCAATCCCCTATAATTTCCAATTTCCCAACACAATGAAACTGTCACGCTTCGAGGAACCCAGTCAACCTGAGGATCGAATTCCTGACCTGACTCAAATCTCGCCCTTTCAACGTTCTCCCGTTCCCCGTGCACACCGAGAACGCCATTTTCCCGGCCACCCTCCGCCTCACGATCTCGTGCGGCGGCGTCATCTCCTCCTCCGCCTCCTCCTCGCCGGAGCTCCACTGCCGGACCACCCTCTCCGGTATATTCACCGGCGCCGAATTCGCCACCCTCTTCCCCCGACAATTATTCTCCTTCTGATCCCTCTGCGGCGGCTCCACCACCACCCCCCCCTCGTGGAAGCCTCCCGGGTGGTGCTGGTCGGGGAACACAACCTCGGATTCCGTGAACCCCTCGGCCATTTGGTTAGGTTTTAGTTAGAAAAAAGGTTTTTATCGTTTTTGTGTTAAGGTTTGGGAATGAAACAGTGGGGGTTTGGGGTTTTATTTATAAGACCAGGAAAGGGATCGCGAGAAGCGTAGTTAGTACACTTGGATTGGTTTGTGTTGTCAGATGGCGTCATCGTTGCTTTGCTTTCGTTTCCACGAGCCGACTTATTTTCTGAATAAAACCAGCTCCTAATTTTCCCCCACGGGCCCCACTTTTGTTTTTCCTTATTTTAATATTACATTTCCTTTTCTTGTATTTAACTTGTAGCTTCTCTCTCTGGTTAATCGCACTTTTAAATTGACACCACTAGCCTTATCTTATTACACATGGCTTGCTTGCCGCTGCTTTGATTTCAATTCGAGTTTTGTGTCTCTACGTCTTCCGATTTAATTATTTTCACCCTATTCTTACCATCCCTGTTCGATGTTTCCGAATCTAGTGCTAATGAATTGTTTACGTGTTGAGGTTCAATGTTTATCCAAAAAACATGACGACCGTGAACACTTATTATTGGTCAGCCAATTAACCTTCCTGAATTAAGTCAAGACTTTTTGTTTTTTAAATGTTACGCACATGATTTTAATGATTCAATAAAGGTTAATAGTAGTATCTGCCTTCGTTACTTTCCAGAGACATTGAATTGTTTTCTTTTACTATGGTTATTATTTTGGATAGATGCTAACAGATTCGTGAACGGTACCTACACATCTCGTTTACGTAGTGTCGTTATTAATTAACTAATGAAGATCAAGGCACAAGTGTAATTCACTTACGTAATTGTTAAAGTCCTACTGGTACATCGTTGTCTAAACGGCGGAGAGTTAAGAGCTTTAACGTAGCGTGTCAAACGATAATAATTTTAAGGTGCTGCTACGAAACAAAGAAGATGGAGTTTTACATGTAAATGTAGTACTAATAAATTGTTCAAACGTGTATATGTACGAGCCTTTGATATACTACATAACACTACCAAAGTGTTATAATTTTTAGAAAAAAAATACATAGTTTTTTTTTTCTAACAAAGAAAAAAGGAACTTTTAAGAAAATATTGAGACTAGAGAAGCCGCTTGTTTTTGTTCTGATTAATGTGTGTTTATTTTTTGCTTAATTTTTTTCAAAACGGCTTTTTTCTTTTTCTTTTTTAAATCTCTTCCAATTATGACAATAGGTTTGGATAGATACAGAAACAAAACCCTTTAATTGATTCTCTTAATATTAAAGGGAGAAAATACTAAATATATTCACTTTTAAAACATTAAATATATTTATTATTGAAAACCAGCGTTATCTCTTATATATTATGTTTGTGATTATCTATAAGAATAAATAAGAAATTTTTTATAATTATAAGATAATAAATGTTTTACAATTTATTTTTTGATAAGCATTAATTTTTTTATAATTATGATATATAATAATATTTTACTTTTCATTTAATGTTTTTCTAATTTTATTTTTTAATCACTAAGGATACTTATTAGTAAATTTTATTAAATATTTTTGAAGATAATATTTTTGGAAAATATAATACTACTCACATAAAAAGATGTTGTATAAATTTTTATGGGGATTAATTTTGATATTGCACTATTAAACAATTAAAAATTACTTTAGATACAACTTTTAAAGTAATTATTACAAAATTTAACAATAAATAAAATTCATGATTAGAGGAGGCTATAAAAACTTTTATAGTTAGTGTATTCCAATTAAATTTATTTTTTTATACTATGATATTTCTCCAATAAATTTAATTTTGAACATTAATTGTTCCTTAAAAAAGTAATTATTTTACATTATTTCAAAAGCATCAAGGATAAATATTATGAATAATTACAAATCCTTTTACAATATCTTTCAACTATAATTCCACTTAAATTTTAAATGAAAAAGTATTGAATGCTTTTATATTTTTGAAATATTAATTAAGTGCATTTAATTATACTTTTTCATTCAAAATATTATTTATAAGATATTAAGAAGATTAATCGGAAATTATTGTAGGAAGATAAAGCTATAACTTAACTATTATGTATTTTACCCTCAATCATATAACTTTTACAATCATTTTGCGTTTGACAAGTTATTTCAATTAGTTTATTGAATAACTTATTTGATCAAAATAGAAGTGTTTAATAAATGAGCTTATCTCAATAGCCCTTAGACATTGTAATTTCAGCTGAAAAGTTGCACCTTATATCACCTTTAACACTATAAAATTTTTATTGTAAATGGGCCATATCCATCTTAATTAAAAAAAAGTATATATGTGGTCCCTAATTGAATTATTTCAATCCCTTTTTATGTCATAAAAATTGTCAGTCACTCATTCCTTCTGCAGAAAGAAGGAAAATAAACATCGCATTCACTCACCATGTTTTTGCTTGTGAATTCATTTACGTTTTAGGAGTAAAAATGAGTTCATAGTCCCAAGGTCTTTGCTCTTTTTCCTATTTAAATATTAATAAATCTTTTAATTATTTTCCCCCTATTCCTGGATGTGTATTTATGAGCAACAGTGAACACTATGTTGTGCTTCGGATATGGTTTATGTAAATAAAATGGTGTCATTTTTGTTTGGGTAGATTGAATTTATGTTCTTGACTTAACTAACGAAATCATGTCACTAGTTTGTATCAGCAAATAGTAATAGTGTCTTCATAATATTGACTATAGAATAGTCTAGAACTATCAAAAAAAGTATACACACGCGTACACGAGTACACCTTATGCATGCACGAGTCTCCGTTGAGATCGACATGCAACCTATGGCAGGGAAACGTGAGTTGAGTGTGGAGAGTACAATCAATTCGTAATAAAAGAGAAATAGTTAACAATGACATTTTTAAAATTATGATACGGTCGAGGGATAAGATCAAAAGGAATAAAGATTATGATTTAATTTTGTTACACGTTTAATGTAAAATTTTATATTCATTCAATTAGGTATTGTTAAATAATTTAAGAAAATTGATTTTTACAAGACATATATATGATTGCTTAATTTTTTAATGACATATTGTTAAATAAAAAGCTTTTTAAGATAACTTATTAAATTTAAACTCTTGTTATGGATAAAACTCTAACATTCATAACCCAATGCTCGATCAAAAGTATGACCAATTAAGGTTCCTTAGTGGATAAGGTCAATCACATATTTACATGTTCAAATCCGTACCTATATATTGTGGGATGAAATTGACTTTTTGAACATTGATTAATTTAAACTAAACTGTTTTATTTTCAAAGTTTATATTTGACAGATGGGATATCAATAATTTTCCCCCATAATTTTATTTTTTATATTGGACTTGAAATGTTCAAAAATATTTTAAATAAATGTATAAGCATACTTAGTGGAAGGAACAACGTCAACCTAAAACTTCATTAGAAAGTGACAAAATAAAGCAAAAAAAACCTCCTAAATTAATTAATATTTACGTTTACAACATGGTTTTCTGATTAATAACTAAATAAAAAAATTCTATCAAAGACAAACCTATAAAAGTAAAGATAAAGTGCTAAAAATAACACATATTGTGATTTTTTTGTTTATAAAAATACCATAATTATTTAAAAAAAATTAAATTTTCTTCCTTATTCTATATATAAACAATGAAGCTCAACTTCCTATAGTAAGGACATTGAAATAGATTATTTAAATTATTTAAAATAGGATAAAATTAATTTAAATTAATTAATTTAATTCAATAATTTTCTCGAGATTGAAAGTATGGGATGAGGTTAGATTTTTTGTTTTTTATTCCATTATAAAATAGTCAAATAATAAAATAATAACTTAATTTATTTCATTTTATTTTCTTTCATTTAATTTAATTTCATTAATTAGCCCACCATGACATCCAAACATAACCTTATAAGTACTTATGTATTGATTAAAGTTAGCCAAAATTAGTTAAGCAAGTTTTGCTGCCGCATGCTAATTTTAACTTACACACATATATATAGTCCAAACACGTTATTCTTAAATTTAATTTGTGCAAATGGAAAAAAGAAAATTGGAGTAATAGTAATTGCCAGCTATTGTACAAATAAACGTATCATACCTATTTGGAAAATTCTAAAAGTACTCCTTCTATTTTAATTAAAGGTTTAAATATGTTTTTAGCTTTTATAATATCCTGTATTTTTAATTTTGGTCTTTATAAAATTATTTTTTTAAAATGATCATTGTAAAAATCCTTTTTTTTTCTTTGGTTCCATTTATTTTGTTTTAGTCTTGTAATATATTTATTTTTTCTTTTTATTCTTGTAATATGTAAATAATTTGCTTTTAGTCTTTATCAATTTTTTTTTCAAACAGATTAATGCAAAATGAAAAAAATATTATAAAGACCAAAATAAAAAAATAAATATATTGCAAGAATTAAACAAAATAAAGGGACCAAAACAATTTTTTTTTTACAAGGACTATTATTTTGAAAAAAGTAATTTTAATAGGACCAAAATAAAAAAAGGTATATTATAGGGAAAAAAAATATTTCAATTACTATCTTGTATTCATGTAACAAAGAATGAGTTTCAATTATTATCTTGTAAAGTATTCCTTCTGTTCCATATTAATTGATGTTTTAGCATTTAAAAAAATTCCATATTAATTGATGTTTTCAGTTTTCAATGACATATTAACATTTTTATTTCATATTTATCCTAAATAGATACATGAACTTAATGATTTTTGAGTGTGTGTCAGTCAATTTTTGAAAAAGGAAACAAGGAGTTTTTAGTAAAATTATTTCACTAAGTAACTTATTTATTATCTTTTTTAATCTGTGTGAAAAAACTTTAATATCAATCAATATAGAATGGAAAGAGTATGATAGAGATTATAGAAAATGATGAAAGAAGAAAATAACTTATAACATCTAGCAATTATTTTATAATTACTAATTTATTTCCAACTAATTAACTGATTCAACTAGCCAAATTCAACTAAATATATAATCTCAGAAGATAAAGTTAAGTTTAGTCTCCTTCTCAAAGGAGGTTATTTAATTTTTTGTTTTGTTTTGTTTCTCACGCATATCTTCTTTAAAAAACAATCTTATTTAAATTACGAATAGAAATTAAATATAAGTACATCTCTCAAACAGAAATTCGAATCTTACACCTTAAAAGGAATTCATTAATATAAGAATTGCACTTGCTATATATGCTTTTGGATTGAAATATCCCTTTTAGTAATAGTTGTGCTTTATTGGTTATCCACTCTATAAAAATTTCTACAAGCTACATTGCAAAAAATAATTTATATATCAATTATTAATAATTTGATTTGTCTCTCTCATAAAGAATTTATTTAACAAAAAATGAAATATTTTTCTTTTTTCAAGGAAACAAAAATTGAAATGTTATATAGTATAGATATTATTGATTTATTCTAATAATATACTCCCTCTACCTCATAATAAATTTGTGTTAGAAGAAAAAATAAGTCCCAAAATAAGTTATTTTAGTTTTTTAATGTAATATTAATTACTTTTTTTCATTTATACTCCTAATAACATTTTTTAGAATGTTGTTGTTATGTTGCATTATTTTTAACAAAGAAGATTGATAATAAGGTTAATTTTATAAAATTGTTACTCTCTTTCATCTATTTATTAGTTTTTCTTGGTACATGTAAAAAAACTTAGGACAACATGTATTATGAGACGGAGGGAGTAATATATTATATAAAAAAGTTTTTATAATAACATTATTTATTTGCATGATGTACTCCTTTTGGTTTCAAGTATAAATAAAAAATAAATAAAATCATGTGTACTAGTCTCAAATATAAGCAAATTTCAACTAATTTTATTCTATTTAATAAACTTATTTCCAAAATATCCCTCATTTAATTGATATTGCATTTTTAATGACTCTTTTTTTATACTTGATATCAAGTTTCAATAAAAGATAGTTTAAGAAAAAAATTAATTTTTAATTAGAATTAATAAAATTAAATAATACTAATTAACTTTTTTAATTAGTGTAAATTAATTTTTTTTACTTATAATCAAGACCAAAATAGCAAATTATTAACAGACTTATAGCATCTATGATAGTAACTATTTTATTTGTTTATATTAAGACAATTCTAAGGAGTTTTTAGTATTGCCACTAGTTGAATAGTCTCCTATTACAGTCTATTGGAAAAATAATAAATAAAAAGCTATCCTATTTCCATTTCAATTCAATGCAGCAATGCAAGTGGCGGAGCCGCGCTGAATTATTCAGGCTAGCCGCTGATCAAGCTTTGGGAACCACAACAATGATTGATTTAGTAAAAAGCGTGGTTATAAAGGTATCTGTCTGTGTTTTCTACAGCTCGGCGCATCTCAAGGCTCCATTTGCGAGGCCACAGTCCCCAGGGTCCCACACACTCAACCATATATCTGTCACCCCTGCGTACCAGGGTTTCCAACCTCACCGCCCACTAATCACTTCACACGTGTCCGATGATGATGTCACACGCCTACATTTCCACGTGCTAGCGGTAGCGGGGGTAGGGGTCTGACGAATAATCCTGCTTCGGTGCTACGTTGTTTGATTTCGTGCAAGTCTCCCTAGTGGTATTTTTCTTAAGCTCTCAATAATTTTATCTTACTTTGTTTTGAGTTTTGTTTCTGTTTTATGGAATATGCTAGTGAGTATAGTCACTTGTCCAAGCAATGTTGCGTTAGTTTCCTCCGCAAAGGTCTTACTTTTACAATTTGTTTTAGTTAATCATCCAATCCTCATCTTCTACAAGTTTCGTAAACTGAAATCTTGAGGGGGAAAAAAAATGATTAGCGAAGATCTAATGTCTGTATAAAACGCCTGAATGTCAAGCAATTATTTCTTATTCGTAATTTTATATTTGCAATGTGATGTGGAGATTGAGGTGAGTTTACAGATCCTAAACTCTTGGAAGAGAGACAAACATCATTCTATTTTGTAGGTATGCGTTTTCAACATTCTGTGGGAATTAATTGATAGAAGGTTACTTGAATAATGGTTAGTTTTAGATAAAGAAGTCACCCAAGCTAACTTCACCAACACATATATATTTTCCCACATTTTTAAACAATAATCCACACATTAATTCCAATACAGTACCAAATCTCATATATATAAGAAAAACCTCATGCAAGCGCAAAACGAAAATAAAAAAAGGAGACTTACGAAAAAAAAAAAAAAACTAATGGTCACGCTAAACAAAAAAGGGGCTCAAGAGAAAATGAAAATAAACCTAAGCTTAGTTAGAGATTAAAAAAAAGTCACCTGAATTACTTGAACTTAAGAGGAATTATTAGAAAACAAGTTCCACATTCATAGGTCACAAGAGAATTATAAAGGATATAAGAAAGAGAATCATAAGTTTGAATTTTCAATGTATTTTAAATAAACAAGCCATTCAAGTTAAGCTCACCAACACACATTTGAAATTGTCAGCATTTGATTTTTATCTAGCTGGTGATGAATGTATGTTCTCGAGTTACTTTATGGAAAAATTCGTCATTATTTGTTGGAATTTTATATTCCAATAATTAATATGGGCTAATATTATAAGACAATTATATTTACTATTTATCATTAATGGGCTTTATTTTATGTGGTCAAATTAAGTGAGTCCATTAGACTTTTAAATAAGATGATATAGACTTAAATGAGCAGATGTCAGTGTTGGCCCATTAGGGGATAATGGGAACCCTATTAGGTTAACGTACTATAAGAAGGCTATGGTCCCCAATATACCGAATCACAGAAAACTCATACTCTCTTCTTCCCATCTGAAGAGAGGCTAAGGTCCCATCGGGAACTCAAGAGATTCGGTTGAGGAAGAACCACAAAGCCACCGGCTCTCTTTGTTCGTGTTCGTGATAAATTGTCTCAAAGATTCTGTGAAGAACGCTTAGATCAGGAACCCATTATGGATCCAGGTATTTATCCTATCCTTAGTAATCCAGCATGTTGTAGATCCTATGTGAGCAAGAACGGGTTGTTCTTGATATATGCATGCTTTTGTAATTATATGCTTCCGCCTAAAGATCTCTCATATTAAAGATTTAAGCATGTATTTAAAGAATTATTTCTTACAAGTGGTATCAGAGCGGTCTTCTATGTTGGGTTATTAGGATTAATCTTTGATGATTTGAATAATTCCTAATTTTTTTTTTTTTGAATGGGTATTATTGTTTCAATTTAAAACAGTAGCAATACTGTAACAATAATATGATTTTGTTCATATTACGATTTTGAAAGCAAAATTGTTGTCAAAGGAAAATTGCTTAAAGCAATAATATGATTTGACAAGATAATATATATGATTTATAATATATATTAATACGATCCAGGATTTCGAAAAAAAAAAAAAGGGTGATATTGACGCTGAAGTGATTTAGTTTTCGTATATATTAGCATGTTAATATATATTATATTCCTTTTATATTAATATATATGATATTAATATATGATTATGGATCCAGCGTAATTGAAATCGAAAAGTTCTGCTTGGGAATATATAATCGACGTCGAACAGTTGGGTTTTCAAAATTGGGAATATATCAGCTCACCTTTTGCAATCACCATTTTTAATTGTGAATGTTGGATCCAATGATTTGTTTTTTGATTATAGGTGTATATATATATCTTTTGGAATCTTTATTTTGATTTAGTATATTTATACATATGATCGATCCAGGATATATGGATCAAGAGGCTTCGGTGTAAAAGGCATATTTTATATATGTATTGATCATGAAGTGATTTATAAATAGTAATTTATTGACGTCAATCAATTTTTATATTCTCGTAAAGCAATATATATTTTTATATATATATGATTTATTGTGTTTTCTAAATTGTTCAAATTACTAATATGTTGTTGATATATTTAGAAAATATGGAATTAAAATTGACGTCAACGTTTATGCATGATTTCGACAAATTTAGACCCTTCCCATATTTTATTATTGTTTGGTAATTTTGGTTGGATTAATTGAAACAACATGTTGCCAAAGTAACCTCTGTTGCGTAGGTTGATTCGATTCAATTTACATAGATGTTGCATGGAATTATTCATGCGAACTGTGCTAAGCCCAAAGGAAGACACAGTTTGGCCGGATAATTACATGCTTGCGATGGTAAATGTGTGGTGATTATAAAGATTGATTTTCCATGTGAACAATGGAGTGTCCAAAGACAACTGTTGTTTGACAGGACTTATCACCAATGTTTAATCATTGCGTTGAGAGTACCACTTGCAATTAGTTCTTTCAATCCAAAGATTGAGGATTAATGGTGCGCTAGGTATCTTGTTTGGGTCTTTAAATTTGCCATAAAGATTGATTGTACATGTCTTATTAATTATCTTTTAACTTGCCCACTAATGTTATTGTATATTTATTGTTCTCTCTTTAGTTGCTACCACTACCGCTCCTAACTTCACTACTCAAATTAATGGAATCCCAATGCTGAATGGGACGAACTTCAAGTCATGGAAAGAGGTTGTAGAAATTGTTGTCGGTTGTATGGACTTGGACTTGGCACTGAGGACGGAACGACCCACTTCTACTCTGGAGAACTCTAATGAGGCAAAAATTGAGAGGTGGGATCGGTCCAACCGAATGTGCCTCATGATCATCAAACGCTCCATTCCAGAGGCGTTTCGGGGCTCGATTGCTGAGAGCGAGAATGCCAAGAAGTTCCTGGAGGCAATAGAGCAATTCTTTGCCAAGAATGAAAAAGCTGAGATGAGTAGTCATTTGGTTAAACTCATCTCTATGAGGTATAAAAGTAAAGGGAACATAAGGGAGTACATTATGGAGATGTCTAATCTCGCATCAAAACTCAAGGCACTAAAGTTAGAGCTTTCTGAGGATTTGCTCGTGCACTTGGTTTTGATCTCACTTCTTACACACTTTGGGAAATTCAAAGTGAGTTATAACACTCAGAAGGACAAATGGTCCCTCAATGAGCTTATATCTCACTGTGTGCAAGAGGAAGAGAGACTGCAAAGGGATAAGACTGAAAGTGCTTATTTGGCTTCGACCTCTCAGAATAAAAAGAGGAAGAAACATAAGGAAACTGTGGAAAGTTCTTCTCAAAAGAAGAAACTGAAGAAGCAAGATGAGGAATTTACTTGTTTCTTCTGCAAGAAGACAGGACACATGAAGAAGGACTGTTCCAAGTACGCCGCTTGGCGTGCAAAGAAGGGTAAACTTCTTGCTTTTGTTTGTTCTGAAGTTAATTTAGTTTCTGTACCCAAGGACACTTGGTGGGTAGATTCTGGTGCTACTACTCACATAAGTATGTCTATGCAGGGTTGCTTGTGGAGTCGTCCGCCAAGTGATGCTGAAAGATTCATCTATGTGGGCGATGGCAATAAAGTTGCAGTTGAAGCTATAAGAACTTTTAGATTACTTTTAAAGACTGGTTTTTATTTGGATTTGGTTGAGACATATGTTGCACCGTCTATTAGACGGAATTTAATTTCTATTTCTATTTTGGACAAATCTGGTTATTCTTGTTCATTTGGAAATAATAAAGTTAGTCTCTCTTATGATTCAAATATTGTTGGTTACGGATCTTTAATTGACAATCTTTATATGCTTGATATTAAGCATTCCTATAACGAGATATTGCAAACAAATTCGCGTGGTACGAAACGTAAATTAAATGAGAATTCCGCCACCTTATGGCATAAGTGCTTAGGCCACATCTCTAAACAAAGAATTCAGAGGCTTGTGTTGGAGGAAATTCTTGGACCCTTAAATCTGTCAGACTTCCAAGTCTGTGTTGAGTGTATTAAGGGTAAACAAACAAACAAAAGGAATTTAGGTGCCGAAAGAGCAAAGGATGTCTTAGAACTAATACATACGGATATTTGTGGTCCTTTCCCTACGGATTCATGGAATGGACAAAGATACTTTATTACGTTCATAGATGATTACTCAAGGTACGGTTACCTTTATTTAATACATAAGAAGTCTCAGTCTCTAGACGTTTTCAAGTCTTTTAAAGCTGAAGTTGAACTTCAACTAGGAAAGAATATTAAGGCCGTCAAATCTGACCGTGGTGGAGAATACTATGGCAGATATGACGGATCAGGTGAACAACGTCCAGGGCCCTTCGCACTTTTCCTCAATGAATGTGGAATCGTTCCGCAATACACTATGTCGAGCAAACGCACCATGAACGGAGTTGCAAAACGACGAAACCGGACTCTTAAGGATATGGTAAGGAGTATGATTAGTCACTCTTCTCTACCAGAGTCGCTTTGGGGAGAGGCATTAAAGACCGCGGTTTATATCCTTAACAGGGTACCAAGTAAAGTAGTTGCTAAAACCCCTTATGAGCTATGGACTGGGAAAAAGCCCAACATCAAGCACATGCGAATTTGGGGATGTCCAGCTGAAGCAAGGCCTTATAGGCTGCATGAAGGTAAGCTAGACTCAAGAACAGTTAGTTGCTACTTTGTTGGTTATGCTGAACGCTCTCGCGGGTATAAGTTTTACAATCCAATTACAAGATCTTTCTTTGAGATGGGGAATGCAAGATTCCTTGAGGAAGTTGAGTTTGGAAAGGAAGGAAACATAAGGAGTGTTGTCTTTCAAGAAGAACCTATCATTGGCAATGAACAAGTCTTTGCACCTATCATTGTTCAAGAAATAGATCCAGTACTTAATAATGATGTTATTCCTAACATCACTCAAGAACATGACAACACTGAGATTCCCCCCCAAGCACCACCACCTATAGTTCAAACTCAACAACCTCAAGAAGTGCCGCTAAGGAGATCCACTAGAGAAAGGATAAATGCAATTTCAGATGATTATATTGTATTTCTTCAAGAACATGAGGATGGCATTGGCTTGACTGAGGAAGATCCAATAAACTTTAATCAAGCTATGCGAAGTTCTAACTCTCAAAAGTGGATTGATGCCATGAATGACGAGATGAAATCGATGGCTGACAATGACGTTTGGGATCTCGTCAAATTGCCTGAAGGTGCGAAACCCATTGGTTGTAAATGGATATTTAAAACCAAAAGGGATTCAAAGGGTAATGTTGAGAAATATAAAGCTCGTCTTGTTGCCAAAGGCTTTACTCAAAAGGAAGGCATTGATTATAAAGAGACTTTCTCTCCGGTTTCTTCGAAAGACTCTCTTAGGACTATAATGGCACTTGTAGCTCATTTTGATTTAGAGCTACATCAGATGGATGTAAAAACTGCGTTTCTAAATGACAACATCGATGAAACAATCTATATGGTGCAACCAGAAAACTTTGTTTTAGGCAATACAAAGTCCATGGTGTGCAAACTAAAGAAATCCATCTATGGCCTTAAACAGGCTTCCCGTCAATGGTATTACAAATTTCATCAAGTTATTACCTCCTATGGCTTTGAGGCAAATTTGGTTGATGATTGCGTATACCAAAAGTTTAGTGGGAGTAAATTTGTCTTTCTGGTATTATATGTTGATGACATCCTACTAGCCAGCAATGATATAGGCTTACTGCACGAAACCAAGAAATTTTTCACAAAAATTTTTGAGATGAAAGATCTTGGGGACGCCTCTTTTGTCTTAGGAATCCAAATACTTAGAGATCGTTCTCAAGGTATTCTTGGGTTATCAAAAAAGAACTATATCGATACAGTTTTGGATAGATTCAGCATGAAAGATAGTAAACCAGGAGATACACCCGTTGCTAAAGGAGACAAGTTTAGTCTCAAACAATGCCCCGTTATTGATCTTGAAAAGAGAGAGATGCAAAGATTCCTTATGCTTCTGCTGTAGGGAGTCTTATGTATGCTCAAATTTGCACTCGTCCTGACATGGCATTTATAGTGGGAGTCCTGGGGAGATATATGAGTAATCCTGGTATGCAGCACTGGAAAGCAGTGAAGCACGTGATGCGCTATTTGAAGAGAACAAGAAACTACATGCTTACTTATCGGAAGTCTGACAGTTTAGAGATCATTGGGTACTCTGACTCCGATCTTGCGGGATGCCCCGACAGCAGACGCTCCACATCAGGCTGCATCTACATGTTGGCTGGAGGAGCTATTTCTTGGAAGTCTACCAAACAGACTCTTGTAGCTTCTTCGACTATGGCAGCGGAGTTTGTGGCTTGTTATGAGGCATCAAACCATGGGTTATGGCTACGAAATTTTGTCACAGGCCTACGCGTGATTGACACCGTTGAGAGGTCATTCAAAATCTATTGTGACAATAAATCAGCAGTGCTCTACTCCAACAATAATAGGAGTTCTACGAAGTCGAAATTTATCGACATTAAGTATCTTGTAGTTAAGGAAAGAGTTCAGGAAAAACAGATTTCAATAGAACAGGTTTCATTATTTACTTTGACATTTTGTTCTTTTTTTCTGGCAGCTGGAATGAATAAATACAAAATGCGAAGAAAAAAGATGAAAGAGAATATATACAGAAAATAAAAATAAAAAAAGTTTGAGCCAAAATTAGTTGTGGGGAGAGAGAAAGAGAGGATCAAAGAAGAGGTATAGCCTAATCCAAGTGGGTATTGAAATTTTTATCACTAAGAAAGCAGCCTTAAGTGGGTGCTTGACGTACATGTACTCCATATATTGGTCAGAAGGACGTACAACACCAGTAATTTATGCTAATGATCCTGTTACAACTTCTACGTTTTATCCTTCATTTTTTGTGAATATCATTTCCGCAATTAACACTGTTTGGCAATGAAAAGATCCGAATTAATGTTGTTTATCCGTGATTATCATTCTCTTGGTTATTTTACAAGGAACGGACCTATCGTTGTTTAATTAGGCAAACATCCTCATAAAATTGTAAGAACTATGATCCGCATGTTATCTAAATTCAGGCCAACAAATAACTAAATTGTAAAGTTGAAGTTCTTTCATTTTAACCAAAAAATTTCATTCTTAGCGTTGTGGGAACTAGGAGTTGAGACAGGACAATATTATTGCAACAGAAAGATTTGCACCCTTTTGTTGTCAATGATTAATGAGTGCCAGAGAGTTAATATTTCGGGGTATCTGACATATCTGCATGATTGTCGCAAAAGGCTTATCTGACTGTGCATGTGATGGATATTGAAAATGTCTAACAGTTCAACAATAATTTGGAAATCGTGAACATGTGTCTGTGGTGAAGAAACGGATTTGATTCTCTCTATCTCTTGGTTAAGAAAGTTAAATATCAAGAGTTCCTAATTTTTTGTTTTTAGTTTATTTTGCTTTTGTATAGGATTAGTTTCTTTTATATTAGAGTATATTACACTCTTGACTCTTCTTCTTTGAGAAAAACTTAAATTACATTTTTCTCTCTCTTGTTTTAAAATATATACTCTTTTTCTTTAATTTAATAAATGAATGTAACTTTCAAATGAATGTAAGTTACACTTTAATCTAATAATATTTTGGATTTCTCTACAACTTTTTACGTAACACATAACTAATTTTGAATGTCTTATTATTGATTTTAGTAATTAAGAAAGTAAAATGAAGACTTAAATACTTTTCATATTGAATTTGAAATTTCATTTTAAAGCCTTATTTCATTATCTAATGTAACAAAATTAATAATAGATATTCACAAAAAGATATTAATGTTGAGAATAATCGCACAAAAATAAAACTCTAAAATGCTCATTATATTAAAATACTAGACTTAAATATAACACATATTAATCTTTAAAGGGAGAAAAGTGTATATTTTAAAAAGTAAATGAAATATAATTTAAACATCTCTTCAAAAAAAATTTAATATTTTTTCGTTACAAAAGAAAAATGTAATATACACTTTATATTAGAGTATATATAGGACAAGACAATAAAATCGTTAAATAATAAAATTGGTTTATATCCCTTTTTCTAATACCGATGAAAATTATTTTATCCTTAAAATTTGTCGATAAAACAATTTTTAATGAAACTATAATGTTATTGTGACATTATTTTTATTCTTTTTTTTGAGAGGGGGGGGGGGGGGGGGGTGGGGTGTGGTAAGCGAAGATATTATTAAAGAGAGGGACAACAGCACAAGGTGTGCCGAGGCCCTGAGCAATACAAACACCGTAATACAAACATGCAATTCCCCGCTAAGTAATATAACCCAAGAACCTGACTACTTGATCCATACATATTGGATAAACCCAAGATTATTTTTATCCTTTTGTTGTTAACTTTTAGATTTAAAGTAAAAAATGTACAAAAATTATCCTTAAAAATAAATGTTGCTTTCAGTATAATCCCTGGCTATCACATCCAATCAAATCCAAGAGGGTCGAAGACTTACTTGATCCAATAACCCAACTCAATTTGAAGTTAATTAATTAGGTTGAGTTTGTCAAGAGTTAATACATTTTAGGTTGAGTGCAAACTATGTTTTAGCTAGGCTGGCCAAATCTAACTGAATAATGCATAACATATTAAAATTCATTTTCTTAAAATAATAATAATAAATTATACATACTTTCATTTAAAGCAGTAGACTTTACACAAAATAATATTTTTATACTGATATGATTATTTGGTCATAAAACATCATTTAGTTCTAATTTCTTAACCTTCAAATATATGACATAGATATACATAAAATTTAAATATATACATTTAGACTATATGTTAAATTGGCAAAGTGCTGGCTAGCTTAATTAGTCATATTGGTCAGATCATGTCCAAGTAGGGTTCAAATTAAAAAATAAATCATCCAGTTGGGAAAATATTAACTCAAGTTTAAATCAAATTAAACTTGACCTAAAGAACACCATTATTTTACATAAGTGACTTTTTGTGAACGATTTATCACCTATTTATGAAAATAATTTAATTTAAGTATTTAATTTTTTTTTACATTATTATTCAATTATAGTTTGCCACATATGGTAATTAGTGGTTGACTTTTGGCAAAAGTCATATATAAAGTTATTTCTAATTGGATGACATTGTAAAAAACGTTGTTGGACCCTCCTAAGTAATTGCCGAGTCCATTACCTGATTTCGTAAGCTCGACCCAATTCAAGGATTTAATTATGAAGGATCAAAGACGACCCTCTTGACGTTTAACGTATAACTTGACAAGGTCAACATTATTGTCTACAATTTCTTTGTCTTCAGCTTTGGATTGAAGGGATTGTGGAGTCTCTTGGATTCTAGTCCAAATATTTAACCCAAGTCCACAATTACCATGTGTTGAGCTCATAGACACCAATCATGTTATAGACTAAGGGATAATTAGCAACCCATTGGGCCAAAATTCTTGCATTAATCCTTAATATACCTTATGAAATTAATGGCATCTTCCTATACATAGACCTACCTACAATATGCTAAGACAGAATACCACTATGGACTAGACAAAATCTAACTTTGGAATTGACCTTGTTTCTCAAGCTTAGTATTGACTAAAACATTTACAATGACGAAGCATGAAAATATTTGCAATAGTTGGTACAAGTTCTAAAGCTCCATTTTGTGAAAAGCATTATTGTTACTTTTAGGTAGGGGTGTTCAAAAAAACTGAACCGAATCGAACTGAACTATAAAAATTGAACAATTTAAAAAAAATTTGAATTGAACTATTTTTATAAGGAACTAAATTGAACTATTTGATAACTAAACTGAACTGTTTGAGAACCGAATCGAATTGAATTGAACTATAAAAGCTAAACCATTTTTATAAAGGGGCAAAAATTCTCCTACTTTCAATTTTTGCCAAAAAAAAAAAAACTAAGTTCGATTCAAATAGATTAGTCCAATTTAAAGCACACTTCGATTCAAATTTGAGAAAATAGTTCATTAAACAAAAAAAAAAATTTAGTTTAGTTCGCTTGAACTGTTTTCGAGTTTAGTTCGATTTCAGCACTTGCTTTTTTTTTAGTTTGGTTTACTTCTCATATAGTTTAGTTTGGTTCAACTTTTTTGAGCATCTCTACTTTTGCGTGAACATTTCTTTGGGTAATCTACTGATATAAAAACAAATACACTATTAAACTATAGTGTCATAAAGGTAAAGAATAAACAAATAATCTAATTACAACAATTAAATGTGTAAATTTCTCATTAAAATTGGAAGATTAAAGATTTATTTGATTTGCAAATGTTTGAAAATAGAAAATAAAGTCACATTTTGTAATTATTAATAAATATAAAGAATATAAAAACTAAACAAACCTAAAGAGTCTAGGTAAAAAAGGTTGACTTAATTAAGTTTTAAACTCCTATAAAATGTGCATTTTTTTTTTTTTTGCATTTTAGTTCTTTAAAAAAATCTTTTATTCATTTTAGTCTCTATTAATTTTAGTTTCTATCCCATTGTTTCATTTACTATAAACTTGTAAAGTTTTGATATAAATCTCTTTTATATTAAAAGACTTTCATTTTGATCTTTATTATTTAAGAAATATCAGCTTTGTTATTTAAATTCTATTAGTCATATCATCACTTAATATATAATTTTGACCTGAAGGACTAAATTGAATAAAAAATTTAATAGAAATATAAATATAAAAAATAATTTTAAGAGGACCAAAATAAAAAATGTGTTTATATAGGAACTAAAAACTCAATAATCATGCGGGAGTGACTAAGTGAATTATAATAGTCAAAATACTTATAATTAATATTGTCTTAATGAAAGTGATTCGTAGTCACTAGATAGATAGACAGAGAAATAGGAAAAATAGCTTCATTATTAAGAAAAATGTCTCATCTTTGATACAAGGTTTAATTATATTAAATGCTCAGAAAGTTATATCTATACTTTTTTAGGGAGTATCATTTCAATATCATTTCAAAAATGTCTCAACTTATTTTGGCTCTTGATCTGGCCTAATGCATTTCAATGTCTTGTATGTTAATTGAATGATTTCAACACATACATTCTTACAATCCTACTTATTTTACTCCAACATGTAATTATGACAAGTGATAGTAATAAAAATCATCGATATTTTAAAATTGTTGTACATGCCAAATACACATTGAATAGCCTTTGTATTCCTTTTTTTTTGGGTCAACTGAGAAATAGGGCCAGAACAACCAGAGCCCAAGAGCCCAAACCCAGGCATGAAGCATTGCAAGAGAGGGAGAAGCACGAAATTAACAGAACAGCCCGCTGAGTGCATATGCAAATTTCCCCTCGTCTGTGAGGCGTAGGAAAAATCGACCGAGAGGAGACAATTATTTTTTTATTTTATTTTATTGTGTAAGTCTTAGTCGCAGTATTATTATGCAATCAATTGCGTCCAAGTGTGTTCCCTTTTACTATGAGTCTATGATTTAGTTTCTTGCATATTCTTGTTGTGTTGTTTCTGTTTTTGATCAATTATCGAGTCACTAGCAGTTGCTGTAAGACAGGTTTCTAGAATTTATCTAAGTGATTTATTTTGAAATAAGTGTTGATTTTTCTTCTGCCTGCCAAGTGTTCGAAGTAATGCATAAACGAAATTGAAGGGCGATTTCTCTTTTAGTACTTTGGTTGTTGAATGCTGACAATTTAAATTCTTGGGCAAAACCATAACCAGAGCAGAGAGTGATTTCTTAATTTTGATCGTGATATGTCCATATAATTCTTATATGTATAATTAGGTTCTGTACCCGGCACAATGTAGTTCAACAAAAAATAAAACTTATCCATCTTTGATTTACGTTGAAGAAGAAAAGAAGCAACTGCAAAAAAAGTTCTGAAATATGAGAATTTGTTCTTTAGACTAACTAGCAATGGGTGTAAACCACCGTGTGAAGGAGTGTAAGCAAGCTTCTTCGATGTTTTTAATAAGTTTAGCACCAGAGAATGAGTTTAGGGAATGCAGTTGTTAAACTGAAGTCGTACTGATAAATGACATGGCAAAGTTTTTTCTGTAGGTCTTGTTCAATGAAAAGGAATGATTGAGGTTTGTTGAAGTGCAGGGAGTGCAGTTTTGATAACTCTAGAGCATACATATCCCTTCCACTCTATCAAAAACACAGCCAACACATCTCCAAATTTGAAAAGCATGATGCCCATGACATGTGAAAGCTCAATTGTTTCCCCTCTTCTCCTGTCACGAATATGTCAGGTAATGCTGTATTTTTAACTGGAGAAAAAAGCCATTGGTATTGTGTTAATTGTATTCTTCTCTTCTGACTCAGGCTAAGGTGGACACAACAAGACCTCTTCTATTGGGGAATAAATTATCAACAACCACAATCACCGTCTCACCGAAGGTAACAACAGCTCCAGAAAGTAGTATAATAATTACATTTCTTGTATTTGGCTTTGAAATTTTGAAATTTTCTGCTTTTGATTACAGACAAGTTGTATACGATGCATAATTGTCCGATCCAAATTTAGCCCAAAAGGTGGTAGTCCCGTGGAGAAGAAGTAGGTTATTGATTCTATTTTCATCATCTTCTAATGAATTCTTGGTTATGTTAATGATTTGTTTTACCTGGAATACAGAAAAGGGAAGAAGAAAACAGGAAAGAAAGAGTTCCACTTGTGGAAAAGTAGAGATTCAGCTCAGTCTGGCCAAAAGGCACTCACTCTTGTTAGAACTGTATGTTTGCCTACCCATTGATATTCTTTTGATTGAGAATCTTAGATTTGGCCATTTGCGGGTATTATGGGATTCTCCACATTCATCAGCACTGCCATGATCAGATATTTTGTCACCTTGTGTATTCAAAATGAAACTAAGTCAGTAAAAAAAGTCAGTTGCTGGTTTGTTTGGATTAGTTAGAGTCAGTTATTTTGGTACTTTCTCTTTCTGTAACTTACATTTTTATAAATAGCATTACTGTTATTATCAGTTAAAATAGATTGAGTACATTGATTTTCACTCCAATACAGAGAGTGATTGATCTCCTTTCTCTTATTTTTCTTCTGGTTTCTGGTGTTTTCTTGAGCTTTCCCTCAATTCTTCTACTGATTCTTGATTTCTTACACGGTGTCAGATCATGGAGTTGATGATGAATGTGGAGAAGCTGGTAATATAGGGTATGACATGAACCATTTATTAAATATTAAGAATTGATTGAGAAAAAGGTACCTAGAAAATAATTTAATGAACAAGGGGAGGGTTTTTTAATCTTATAGTATCGTGTTGATCTTGGTGTTGTTGTGCACTATGAATCTTGAAATGGCAGGTTTATAAACTTCCTAATGAGAAAGAGGCTGTTTATGGGGCATTGGACAAATGGACAGCTTGGGAAACAGAGTTCCCATTGATTGCCGTGGCTAAGGCTTTAAAAATCTTAAGGAAAAGGGGTCAATGGGTTCGTGTAATTCAAGTATGACCACAACTATTTTAAAGAATTCTTCTTGCATATCGTATCAAATTCTTCATTTGCTTTTATGAATTTTAAAAGACTATTTGACAACTAATAATATTTTGATTGTTTGATGACTGAAAAATTGTGTTTTCGCAACATGCCCTAAGGCTGATATCCCTTAGTTTGAAGTTCTCTGGGCTTTAAAATTGTCGTATCCTCATGAAATGAATGATAGATGATGGTTTATTGTTAAAACTATTGATAAATGAATTTGAGTGTTAACTCATGCTGAAATTGCTCAGTTGTGCTTTAAATTTAGCCTATGGTTTGAGGTAATACATAAAAGAGTGGTTTTTATCTCATCAAAATGTTCCCTCAGCTGTTAAAGTAACAGTATGTATTCAAGTTATAAATAGATATGAATCTTGAACATATTTTATATACTTCATATATCCATATGATTTCATTTATTTCTCTTTTCTTCATAATAATGTTTCATCCATCAATATTGACATGTTTAATCTTTGTGGGGAATGCCATCCAGGTTGTTTAGTTTGTATAGATATGCACAAGTTTTAACTGCACTTATCTGACATATCAGAATTGGCAAATTATGCACATATATACGAGTTAAATGAACTAATGGTTCTCTTTAAATGATACCTCTTTTCCTTCTTGAACTGGTGATCTCATGTTTGGTTGCTTAAGAGGAATGGAGAAGAATCTTACTGATTATCAGTCCTCGGTAATTCTCAGGTAGCAAAGTGGATGTTAAGCAAAGGTCAAGGAGCAACGATGGGAACATATGACACCCTTCTTCTGGCATTTGATATGGACCAGAGGGTAGATGAGGCAGAATCATTGTGGAATATGATCATACACGCCCACATGCGCTCTGTCTCAAAAAGATTATTTTCTAGGATGATCTCGTTATATGATCATCATGATATTCCAGATAAGATTATAGAGGTATTTTTGTTTGTACCATTAATCTCACTACACCTTTGCATGAATTTATTCTGCAATTCTGAATTTAACTGTTCTACTCTTTAACATATTGCTTTCTTATCTGTAAGTTCAGGTATTTGCAGACATGGAGGAGTTGCGGGTAAAACCTGATGAAGATACAGTCAGGAGAGTGGCAAAAGCCTTTAGAAAACTAGGCCAAGAGGAGAAGCGGAAATTGGTTATAAAACGATATGGGCTTAAATGGAAGTACATTCACTTTAATGGTGAACGTGTGAGAGTTAGAACAGAAGTATGGGGAGATAATGAATCAACCAATTGAAATGGGCACATGAGTACATGTCAATGAGGACACTAAATCTTTATAGTTAATATCTGGGATCTGCCGTTTCGAAGCAATTGTCTTGTGACCTACTTCTGCTTCATCGGTAGCTCGCTAATTTGATTCATTGTCTTCTATCCAGGTCCAGCATAGCTACTGATCAAACGGGTTATACACATTGTGGAATGGGGGCACTGCACCCTAAATTGAAAAATGACAATGTTGTAATGTATAGATAGGCATTTATTTACTATTCAGAGCAAAGCTTGTTAATATATAAGATAGATTTGATGTCTACACTCGAACTAGTTTTCTTAGTTCTGTCTGTACTAATGCTGCGTTCAGGGACGGTTTACATTGGATCAACCTAATTAATCTGACAAATTAAATCAAATTAATTAAATTGGTTTATTTTTTCTTTTACACAATTGGGTCCATCTTGAACTGAATCGATTAAATTTGATCTCTATTGGTTTGGATTTTTGGATTCATACTTTTAAAAATCAAACCAATGAGAGTTTAATTGATTTATTTATTGTATATATTTTTATTTTCTCAAGAATTTGAGAAAATTTCCTTTTCTTAACAAATATATTTCAATTAGAATTCTTAATTATGGGACTTCTTTTAACTTTTTTATGCAAGATTTATGTATTTTTTGAGATTTGTGATTTTTTTTTAATGTTTTTAATCAAAATTTTGAAAATCTATGTATATGTTAACTCGGACTGAACTACTCGTTCTACATTAGATTGATTTGATTCAAATTTGTTAATTTTTTATTTCTAAATTTGAATCAAATTGAACTAATTAATTTTAAATTGACTCATCCTTTTTACCTAATCAAACCAATACATGATCCCCTTCATCAATATTAGGGTCTGCATCCGTCCACATAACCAATTCGACCAACCATATATAATTTGCCGATGAATAGCATTGCTGTGGGACCCTATTGCAAGCAACCACTCTTCATGCTTTTCAAGCATATTGTTTAAATTATTCTTGTTTTGCCAAGTGTGGATAAGGCTTTTGTTGTTGTTTGCCAAGTGTGGGCACTATAGTGATTTTGGAATGGACATGAGTCACATGACCATCTGGTACCTGGACAAATGGATTGCTCAAGGGTTTTCGTGCAAAATATCCCTGCATCTTCTTAATAATTTGCTAATTCTTAGGGGTACAAGACACTTCAAACCCGGTATAAAATTGAAGTAACTGTCTGTCGGATGCCAATGAATTCCGTCTGTTAGGTTTTCCTTTTCCTTAGTCCTTTTCAAATTTTAGTAATATTTTACCACTAATATATTTTAAAGCGATTGAAAGATCCTTATCAAATATCGGTACCTGTTGGAGAGTGCTTAAAGTAAGGCTCAACCATGATGTCAACTCACTCGGAAGATTTGCCCAATGTATATATATTCAAAGAAAATATGCAGAATAATTTTGATTGATGGTATCTCGGAGTGTGTGTGAGAGAGAGGGTACAAAAGGAAAAACAATGATGTCATTATTGTTGATCTTGTATGAAAGCACAAATTCAATCCTCAAATAACATTACTTTCACATTCTTAAGCTTATGGTCCTACCACCATCGCTCTAGATATCTGTATCCTATCTGTTTCCCGTCTCTTCAAGATTCTCCAATTATTTGGCCTTTGGCCTTTGGAAAGCACAAGAAAAATGTCAGAAGGACAAAGCACTTAAATAAATTAATGAAAATAAGAAGACACAAATGTTATTTTATGGAAAAGACACTGCCACTGTGCTTCTTACAACGTGATGCTCATGGGTCCATGCATACCATCCAAAATAGTACTTATCGGGACCATGCTTGGTTAGTATCTGACCACAGTGTGCTGTCACTGTGATAATGAAGTTCATTTTCTGACCAACATGATTAAATTTCAGAATGTTTGGAGTGGCTGTGATGGAGTATTCCTTTGGTGACACAGCACTAAACTTGTAAACATCCCTGCCCCTACCAACATTGGTGACTGTCCTCTTAATAGTCCTAGTGTAATTGAGTCTGTGGACTTGTATGGATGGATAGTTGAGCTCAAACGGTTCAGGAAATGACTTTGGACATTTATATATAATGTTGAAGTTTTGAGTCACTCCAAGGCTACAAGTGTAAAGAAGGTAGTCCTTGTAGGAGGCATCATAAACCAGACCAGGATCTGCTACTCTTTTGGGGTGAAAATGACCAGACCCCATTGCGAATGGTGTGGCCGGATTTCCAGTTTCGTCAGTCAATGGATTGCCAGTGTTGTCTGTTGTCATGGCTGCAAGAAGAGAAAAGGATTCAGATCAGGAAAATTGAAATACACGGCATGGAATTTCAGTGTGTTAGCAATAATGTTGCAATATATAAATTTGTTACTATGATCAAGCTATTTTGTTTTACAATATAATTGCCAAGTATCGAGAATTTAATTAGAATGCGTTGACAGTGTAAAGGTTTTTTACACTGTCATTCAATCATATATTGACATGTACAATAAAATTGTTGACTTTTGTAATACTTTAAAAATCACATATAAGTTGCTTTTAATTAGTCAACAATATAAAAATCATTAGAGTAACATTGCAAGAAAATTAAACTCGAGTTTAATGCTATAGAAACAGATCAATAAATTATTCCCCTTATATACTAATTGCAGCCCATTGATGCTTTGATTGGTATTGCTTTGTTTGTTGGTTTTGCAAATTAGATTGGTCTACATGATCAGGTGTAGCAGCAAAACATGTTTATTACTGCCACTATGTGAGCCATTAGGTGTGAACAAGGTTTTAAAAAGTGGTTTGTGACTGCAATTTTGGCCATAACGTTAGTGTTTTTGGCACCCACAATCACAACGTGATCACAATTGTGACCACATTTGTCAATAATTTCTCACAATATCAAAGATTGCAACGAAACCTCGACCGTGATCGTGACTGCAATTTAAAACCTTCGGTGTGAAGAACAAGGTGAATCATGTAAAGGAGTGGTACCCAATTAAGAGGGGTGGATCTTGATCTTGAACTTACCTGTAGTCATGAGGGCAGATCTTATAGCAGCAGTGCTCCAAGTAGGGTGTATGGCTTTGAGAAGAACAGCTGCAGCAGCAACATGAGGGCATGACATTGAAGTTCCAGAGAAGATGTTGTATTTAACCACTCGTTTGTCGTGAAATGTCATTCGTGTGGGGCCATCTTCAGCGGTCCATGCTGCCAATATGTCTACTCCTGGAGCTGTAATGTCAGGCTGAAAGTCCAAAATGATTAAAGAATTTTGAGACTAGAATATACTTGTTACTTTTGATATATGTATAAGAGATAAATCAATTGCATGATGACACAAGGTTCCAAACTGTTATGTTTTGTAAAGTATTTTGAGACAACTGTGGCAAATATCTAGGACCAAAACAGCCTTCTCCAAAAAGCAAAGGACATTGAGACATATTAATTATCAGAATATTCTTATAAAGATAATAAAAAAAGGACATAAATATAGTGACAAAGTATATGGGAATTACCTTCAGAATATTGGGGTCAACTATATTTGGACCCCTGCTAGAGAAGGAGGCCATGGAGGGTGCTGGTTTGGTTTTTAACACTGTTGTTCCTGGTAGAATTTGTGCCATTGGATTTGGAGTAGAATGGACATAGTGAATAAGTTTTAAGGCATTCTCATAGGACACCCCAGTGGCTGGAATAAAATGAGGATCAGAGGGTATATCATTCCCATATTTTTTATTGTTCCCAAGGATAAAACCAACCCCACCAGCCCTTTGAACTTCTAAGCCCTTTTTTAATCTTTCCCCTTGCCCTCTCAGGCAGAGAACTATCTTCCCCCTTACCTTGTTGGATTGAAGGGTATTGTCCAGACAATACCTGCATGATTAATTAAATAAACCTTTTCAATTTGTTGTTGGTCAAATAATCAGAATATATGAAGAGGTGGAAAACTAGTATTGAAAAAGCACCCAGAATCTTTACAAGGCAAGCCTGGATGTTCAACATCACTAGCGAGAACCAATGGGTAGAATCTGTTTCCCATGTGGAGTGGAGTAATTGATCGACCCTGATATTAACATAGACAAAAAATTTAATTCAAACGAGTTATAGTTTTTAAGTTAAAGTTCATCATGTAGCCATAAGCACTCTACTTTTTATAGTGCATCTTGTATTTTACAAGGATTGAGCAAGATGAATCATGTGATTTTGAGAAATTACTGTATATGGAATTGAGTCGAAATTTTCAATATCGGAAATAAATCATCTAAACCAATATGAAATTTCAAATTACCAATTCTACTATTGTTTATTGAAAAATACAAACACATAAAAATTTTATTTTTTTAAATGTCATATATGGAGTGAAAAAACAGTCATTGAGATGTTTTTTGAAGTTAAAAGGAGAATTTGAGTGCCAAAAATGGTACATTCAAAAACTTTTTCTCAAAACTAAATTTTATCAATTCAATTGTTAAATTTAAAATTCTTATAAGATAAAATTAAGTCTACTAAATTTCATATAATTAAAAAATTAATTAATATTTTATTATCTCATTTTATTTTATTTTTGTATTTTTTGATTACACATATATAAATGTCTAAATCAAATAAAATTTTATATACATGATCATTATAATAGTATCACATGTCACACTGATTTAACAATTGGGCTGATAAAACTGCATGTAATAAAAAATTATTAAAAATATAATTTTCTTATATTTAACACCTGGTGTCATTTAATGTTATTATTATATGTGTGTGCTTATGTCCATATTTATTTCTTTTTTTAAAGGTATGTTTAAAAGTTGAGTATTTTAGAGAAAGAAAGTTGATGGTAAAATTTTTATTTTAAATAAATATTCTCTAATTTAATAATTTTAAAATAAAATAATAAATTAGCATAAAACCTAATATTTTAGTATTATTTTTTATAAATATTATATAATTATCTTAATTCAAAAATACAAATTTTACTCTCCCCTTTTTCCCTCTCTAACGTATTGTTTGTTTTGATAGAAATTGAGAAGAAATAAGTAGATGATAAAAAGTAGTTTTCTCTTGTTTGGTTAAGGAGAAAATAGAGTAGAGAGAAAAGTTGGAGTGGGCTCCACCTAAAAATAAAATCTCTTCTTTGATGGAGAGAAAAGAGAAAAACGAAATATAAAAAATTGTAATACTTACTCAAAATTTTAATTTTAATCTTATTATTTCTTTTTATCTCACAAGATCTATATATATTAAAGATAAATATATCTTTACAAAAAAATTCATTCTTTTCTATCCACTTTTTTATCTAATCAAATAAGTGGAGAAAAAACTTAATTTTTCTTTTTCTTCTACTTTTTCATATTTTTTTCAATCTAAACACCTTAAAAATCTACTTATTCTCTTCTCTACTTCTCTCTTTACCCAAATAAAGCAAAAATAAATGGACTTAAGTTTACCTCAATAATTGTGCCATTGCTTAGCTTAATTGGAGCAATAAAGGAACGGTCCACAGTGCTAGCACCAACAGTGATAATCCATGGTGCAGGGTTTGACAAAGTTTGAGGTAAAGGGCCAGAGTTGCCAGCACTACACACTACCACAATGTTCTTCCTTACAGCATGCAATGCGCCCCTAGCAATCACATCCTCCTCATAAGGTATTGGCGCACTGAACCCAATGGAAATGCTTAAAACATCAACGCCATCACCAATTGCATCATCTATTGCTTTGAGAAGGTCAATGTTTGTGCATATGTTCCCTTCATGTTTTGACTGTCCCTTAATTGGCCAACACGCTTTGTATATGGCAAGGCGGGCCAAAGGGGCCCCTCCTAGGGCCGTGCCCTTAGCAAAGCCTCCAAGGGCTGAGGCATTGGGAACTGCACGCCCCGCAACTATTGAAGCTGTGTGACTTCCATGACCATCTTTGTCACGTGCCGATTTATAATCTTCCTTTTCGTTTAGAGGGCCAAATGCACTTTGATAACCTTGCAGGTAGTAACGAGCTCCAATGATCTTTCTGCATTAAATATACAACACCAAGTTATGATTCATGGAAGGCTAAGAATCTATGTTATTTATTAGCATTATTTAACGTATTATTAGCGGATGCCCTTCCATTTCTTCCTAAGGTAATGTGTTGGTTTGAACTTTGTGTGGCAACATACATATATCACATTATTTTACCACTACACCTATGTTTAAGTGGGCGCATTGTAGTTCTTTTGTTTGGGACTATACAGCTACATAAAATATCATCAATAATGTGACCTTTTATTTTAGATTTTGGTGAAATTATTTTTACGCAATTGATTTTGAACCATTAAATATGATTAAAATGTATTTAAATTAATTTCAATCGCAAATTTCAAATTGAAACGTACGTGTTTCACGACGTGTAAAATTGATTATATGTGCTAGCCAAATAAACACTATATAAGCTTAATACAAGTGCTTGCACACATTATATATATATATATATATATATATATATATCAGTTTTATTATAATAATAATTAAAAAAAGTTGCAAGTAATATTTTTATTAAAAATATTTAGTGTTATAAATGTACCTTAGTTTGTTAATGATTTTTATTTATTAATTTTTTAATAATTGTCGTCGGCAATTATTAGTAAAACCGTCTATATATATAAAAGGTGCTTCGTATGTGAAGTAGCAATATTTCGAAATTTCAATTTGTTATTTTTATAAGAATTAATATTTATACAATAAAATCATAGATTTTTTTTTTTTTTAACAAATAAGAGAAAGTCAGGAAAACAAAACAAAATTTAAAAATGAGACAAGTGATATGAAAAAAAGAAAAAATAATACTATATAAATATGATATTTCTTATTGTAAAGATACCCCTTCCAAAGACATATTTTCGTTCATTTTAGCTTGGCCACAAACGCGTATCTTTTGGTACAAGGCTACAAGTATTTTTTATGAAAAACTAACATGTTCGAATTCAGTGGCAGAGTTTAACCAGAAATTTTGAAGGGGCAAAAATAATTAAACTTATAACATATAAATTAAATATAATATTTTTGATAATATCATCTCTTATGGATAATTTTAAATATTTGATGATTTATTGAAATATTAATTATTTTCTTAATTAATTATTTTTTATGATATATCTTTTTTTTTACTTTATTAATAACACTATTCATTATTTTTAACCACTTATATGCCTTTTTCTGCTACTAAATAAAGGTTAGAGAATTTATGTTTAAATTATTTTTTGAAAATCAGCAAGACAAATTAATTCATTTTATACAAAACAAAATTTGTATATACAAAAAAATATTAAAAGTTTCAATGGATTTTTCAATTAATTTATTAAGTAATCATATTCTTACAAAAACCATAGCAAAATTTGAAAAAAAAAATTACAAAATTCATAAAAAAGAAATTTTCATAAAAAAACCTACAAGAAAAATCCATAAGTAAGAAAAATTTGTAGGTTTAAGTTATATTGTAAAAGTTTCCTATACAAAATGAGAATATAAAAGATATAAAAAGTAGGTTTGGAAATGCAAAAAAAAGTATATTATCAAAATATAATTAATTAATAAAATAGTTCATGTATGAAAAATATTATTAATGTTTAAAATTACCTATAAGTACTAATTTTATCAAAAGAAAAAACTTAAAGTGTAATATTAACATAAATTGTTTATAAAAATAATGATAATAAAAAATAATTAAAGATTACTTTTAATTAACTTGTTGCTCTTTCATTCAATGAAATAAAATTATTAATACTTGATAAATAAACAACTTTGAAAAATAGTTTAAAAATAATATAGAAAATCTTATTGAAAACAATTAAAATATAGATAATTTTTAATATAAGTAATGTGGTGATAAAAAAAATAAAAAAATGTTATATAAATTATTATATAGTTTTATTGTATAAATATTCTCTTTCAAATTGCCCAAGAGTCACAGACTCAGATTCAAAAACATCACGAGTAACCAAAACCAAGACTTGTCAGAGCTACATAATTTTTATCAGTCTATCGTCCCAATACATACAGATGAAAACGTTGTCCTCTAGTTTACATGGCAGTTTTTTCCTTTCTCTCTCTCTCGTGCGTATGTTTGGGTGTTTTGGCATGCACTGAACATTTCAGTATAGAGCTCTTCAATAATTGGACATTTTTCTTTTCCTCCAGTCATCTATATCTAGACTATGGGAATGGTATATATAGTCACACACCACAAGCCAAGAGAAAAGACATTGACAGAACCAAAAATGAAAAAAAGGAAGAGAGATACACTCTTGACTAACAAAAGAAGACACTGGAATGCATATAGAGAGGCTCACAAGATGAAAAATAAAAGAAGCCAAAAACAATTAAGTCAAAAGGACAAAAGCTAGAAATCATACAAATCTAGACTAACAAATTAAGCTCCATAGATATTCTATTTAGAATTTAACCCCACATATCGCGAAAGTGGGATTCGAAAATGCCTTCTTTGACCTTATCATTGTGTCTCAGAGAATTAGTGAAATATATGGTCCTAAGAAAGGACCATCTAGAGAAAACCAACATGTTACATGTCAGCTCTATATATGGTTCTGATGAATCTAGTAGTTACAATCGTCTTTTTTAATTGTTTGCATGTCCTTCCTAGGGAATTCTTCCTCAATATGTTACTTGTTCAATTAATAGTTTTTTCATTTTATTAATTAGAAAAACACCTGTGAATAACTTTCATTGATAAAAATGCATGATATCTCACAGTATTCCCCCTTAAAAATATATTCTTCCCTAGCATGTAAGGTAATGGATATAGCTCGATCTATAATAAATATATAAATATTTATATACATGACAATGACATGATCATAATTTAAGCAATAGATAGTGAATTGAACTTTTACTTTCGTAATATTTAAGCCACTCGTTAGTGTTCAGTTCAAGATTAAATAAATGAAAAAAGAAACTACAAATATTTGCTAACTCATAAAGGAAACCTATTCAAAGGTTCCAAAGTTCATTGAAAAACTTTCATATCAAAAGGCTATTGTCTTGTCATCATTATAATGCATCTAACAATAATAATAAAAAAGCTAGATTGAAGCTTGATTCAGAAATCACAAATTTAATACTCTATTTTAATTAAAAACTGCTATCAGTACCCTTCAAGAAAAGAAATAAGATCAAACTACATAAGTTACTTTCTTCTGTGAAATGAAATTTCAACCTTAAATTATGTCTTACCCGAATTCATCACTAAGATTAGCAAAAAGCAAATTCCTTATTAATTAGCAGTTCCAGTAAATGATTCCAATCTATCCATATACGAACTAAAATTTGATTGGCATTTATGACTAATTTGATAATATATCCTCCAAATTTTAGAAAAAAAGGTATAATAAATAGAAGTTCGAGTGGTATATATAAAGAAAAGCAATTAGTCACCTGTTACATTGAGACGAATCGAAAGCAGTTCCATTTTCACACACTCCTTTCCATTTTGTTGGAACAGGCTCCATCCCTTCATCATTGAAGCTCTTTGAGTCTGGCCACACACCTGCAAGTAAAAGCACAGTCATCATACCACCATGCACACACACACACACACACACACACACGTTGTTCTCTGGTATGGTGCTACTGAATAGTTATAATTGCATAGTACATCAGATGGATAGAGTAAAATGAGAACAGCTACATTTAAATAGATCAGTAACTAACACTATATTTTTCATATACCTTTTCACAATAATTTCTATAACACGGAGAAATAGAAAAAAGAAAAAGAAAAAGAAAGAGAAGTGTGAAATAAAATAGATAATATGACTGTAGGAGATTAAAAAAATATTGTGGAAAAGTGTTGTAAGAACAACATTATTTATTTATGTGCAGGACAAAACCATAGACATACGTAGGAAGATATTTATATTGATAATTAAATTATATACCACTATCAATCATTCCTACTATGATATCTTTCCCATATTTTGCTCTGGTTAACAAGTCTTCATTTGTCTGATTGGATCCTTCTTCCCAAGAATTTAAAGGCCCATCTAACCCCACGAATTTCCATGACCTTGTGGTGTGCAAAGAGTAGATCCTTGGCTGGTTCTTATGCACGAAGCCACTCCCTCCATTTCTGTTCCATGTTTTCTTAGCAATGTCAGTGTCCGAAAGACAGATAGATAAACAAATAGATAGATAGATAGATAGATAGATAGAGAGAGGGAGAGAGAGAGAGTTGTACATATATAGAGAGTGTGTGTGGTAACAAGAACTACTAAAACCGAAATGTTGAAGAATTAGCTAGTTTTACCCGAGAGCTTATTGGCTTCTTCTGGGGTAAGCAATGCTGCAAAGCCATTGATACTATGTTTGTAACTATAAAGAAGGGAAGCTCCGGCTTCCTCCTCAGTTTCTTTCACTGAAAGCAAATAAGAGTGGTGGGTATTCTCTACTTCACGCAGTGTTTTATCTCCACTAGTGTGATCTCCAAACAACTCAACTACATAAACCTGTGAGAACCCAAGAAAGATTGTTTCACATGTGAGACTCCACATATAGAAATCCATGATGACAAAAAGAAAAAAGACTAAGAAGAATTAGTAGAAGAAAAATATGAAAGACCTGCTTCTTTTTGGTGCATGAGGCCAAGGGAAGGACGAGGTGGAGAAAGAGTAGGAAATAAGTTGCAGAAATGATGCTTTTAATTGCCATTTAATTTGTAGATAAACGTAATTTGATGATGAGATATTTATAGAGGTTACACGAATCTCTAACCAATGCTTGCCCTTATCTAGAGTCGGGACCTAAATGTATGCTTCATGATTAAACGACAAGATTTTAAAGGTATGATATTTTCGTGGGTCTTTCTGTATAAGACATAACTCTCGTGAGTGGTATCATTGATGGATGATGTAACTATTGTTGAACTAAATAAGTTTCTGTTAAAGATTTTCTCGCAATATTAGTAAGATCTTTTTTCCATTTGAAATTTAATCCTTTTCATCTTAACCAGATTAACTGCGTAGATCGAAGTGAGGTAGTTAAAAACTAATTCTCAAAAAAATTTGGTCAAACCATTAAATTTTTTAGTCTTTACTGACATAAAAGCTAGCACTCTATATAAAAGGAGAATGTTTGGAAATAGATAAAATTGACGTAACAAAAAGTTGTCTCTTTAATGTTGTGATATATTTTTAAATCCGGATATATAAAAAATAGAAAAAAAATAAAAATAATTATACACAATATTATGTGCGATGTAAACTGTAAGTCACATAACATCTGTAAAAAAAAGGTTTAAAACAAAGTTAATATATTCCCAGAATCGAAGAGGTGAAAGTACTATAATGTCAGGGCGTGCGGTCAGAAGGAGACATGCGCGCAGGGTTCTGGGTTGTAACTATTTTTTTCCTTTCATTTTGAAAAATGAAAAAAGAAAATGACATGAAGTCTAAAATAATTGGTATCTCTAGATATCAGAATCCGATTAATTTGGATAAATAAGATAAAATCATTACGGGGGATAGAATGTTTCTCCAAATTTTTAATGTAAGTATATTTTAAAATACTTAAACTTGAGGGGAAAAAACTTTAACATTGTACAATATTATATATTTTCATACTATCTTTGGGTATTTTTTTACGGTTGCACAAAAAAATATTCTCTCCAATTTTTTCTACAAAAAGAGGAAAAAGACATGCTGAGACTCAAATTTTCTCTCTCACCAAATTTAACATAATTGTACTTGTGAACCTTTTTGTATCATTCATGACTTTGCATAGAAATCGATACGACAATAGATTCTATTATTCTAGAATGATGTCATTTGAGTTGTGTTAAAACACTTTTAAAAAATTTTAAGCAATAAAGTTTGTTTTAATGTTAACAAATTTCTCTTTTAATTTCCAGAACACAACACGCAAATTTGAAATTTTAAATTCGTACATGTACATAGTACATAGTTGAATATGCATTTTGTTATCAAACTAGTGATACAAGGAGTAATTGAATTAAAAAAAAAAACATATACTGAGATACCTTAAGTATAATTTTATCATTTAATAAAATTATGATTGATACTATATTTTTTTAAAAATTAACTTTTTTATTGACTTAAAAAAATTAACTTAAATATTTATTCGTATTAATTATCAAATCGATCTGATAACTTAATACTACTCCATAATAGTTAAGATAATGAGATAGTTAATTAAGTATTGATAAGCATTTTGTGCATATAGTATGAGTACCTTTAAATTTAAGTAAAATTTAGAAAATATAAATAAATATATTAATTAAAAGTTAAAATATGCATATTTAATTTAAATAAATGAATAAACAAAAGTAAACAAGTTAAATATAGAGAAAAAAATAAGATTTAAAAAATAAAAATTAATTTAAATAATTGAGATTTGATATTAAAAGGAAAATTTAATATCAAAACCTAAATTTACTTCATTTGAAAAAGCTAAGGTTTTAAAAAATTAACATAAAAAATTAAAAAGAAGTAATAAAAATAAATGTTTAATTATAACAAAAGTAAATGTCAGCAAGAGAATGAAAATAAAATAAAGGTTAAATTAACGTGTGATCCCTAAATTATTTGAGAATTTTTGATTAAGTCCTCAAATTAAAAAATTGTAATTAAGTTCCTAAATTAAAAAAATAAGTCCATGAAGTTAGATTTTGGCAGATTGAAACTGTTAAAAAATAATAATCTATGATAGTTTTAAAAGTTTAAGAATCTAATTACAAAAATTTTACAAAATTAAAGGCTCAATTATAATTTTTTTTAGTTTAAGGATTTAATTAAACATTTTCAAATAATTTAGAGATCTATAGATTAATTTAACCTAAAATGAAAAATACCTTTCTATTCAAAGAGAAATATTCGAACTTATTTATCAAATATAAATATATTTATATAATGGGGGTGTATACTATGAGAATGACTTTCTTATGTGAGAATGAGAACAGTCAATCTCAACCGTTAAATTAAAATAGAAGGCCTAGATTAAAATATTTGAGAATTCAAATTTAAACATCATGTAATCATCAAATATTTAAACAATTCATCGAACAAAAATCAAATCTCTAAAAGATCTCGATTACTACGTCCTAAAATATCTCAATTATCACATCACTCTTTTTTAAGATTGTTATTAACCCATCACCATCACCACCATGACCGTCACCACCATTACTGTGCAGTGGTGGCGGCGGCAGCAACGGTGATGACAGTGATGGTCATGGTAGTGGTGGTGGCGGTAGTCATGGCAATGGTGGTGGCGACGGTCATGATGGTGATGGTGATGGATTAATGACAATCTTGAAGAAGAGTGACATGATAATTGAGATTTTTTAGAAATTTGATTTTTGTTTGGTGAATCTTTTAGAAATTTGATGGTTACATGAGGTTTAAATTTGTATTCTTAAATATTTTAATCTAAGGACTTCTATTTTAATTTAACGATTGAGATTGACTATTCTCATTTTCACATAAGAAAGTTATTCTTATAGTATACGCCCTTTTTATATAATAACATATCTGTATAAACTAAAATAAAACTAGTACAAAAATCATAATTAGTTAGAACAATTTAAGGATTTTTTAAATCAATTTAAAAAAAAAAAAAGAGTATAAGAGATGGAGGAAAGAATGACCCGACCCGACAAAGTAAATCATCCCCTAAGCAATGTCCCACCACCCGAATCTGATACGAACAATGGATTTTATTTTTAATCTTTTTTACAGTTCCATCGTTTTGTTTTGAAGTTCCAAATCCAATGGCAACCGTACGATCAAACTCGATCACCGTCTTCTTCTTCGTGGCCTTCATTCTCCTCACAGCAGCACCATCTCCTTCCCAATCCCTCTCTTTCTTCACTTACTTCCGTTACCGAAACCTCTTCTCCCTCTCACGCTCCCTTCTCATCGGCGTCGCCAACCTCCGCGCCGCCCGCGGCGACGTCGCCGGCGCCGACCGAGCGCGCGCCATCGCCGACACCCTCGATCAGGGAACCGTCTTCGGCTTCCTGAGGCTCCTCTGGACCTGGTCGTGGACGGACCTGTCCTTCACGGATCCATACGGCGCCGTTTCCGACATGAACGAGTTGCTGAGGGGCTTGACTGAGTTGACTCGCTTGGAGTCGGCCGCGGAAAGGTCCGCGTGGGTTTCCCGAAATTACCAAAGTGTCCTCACCGTCTCTAAGTCGCTCGCAAGCAAGCTTCTCAAAGCGTTTCGCCACTCGGTACGTAAAACGCGCGTTTCATTTATTTGCTTATTTTATTATTATTTTAAATGATTTTGTTCTTTATTTTGTTGAAGTTTATGACTAACTTGTTTATATATTCTGTCCGCACTCAAATATATATATATATGAATTTAATGATTATGAACGGTTAGTTGTAGAAAGTTTTACATTATTAATTAATCAGAAATCATCATTAGTATGACTTTTAAAGTAATTATAATAAAAGTTTTATATTGTCATCTAATCATAACCGTGTATGGTAAGTTTGTTGATTTTGATAATAATTATCCTAAAAGTTACATTAAAGTTGATTTTTGATTGTTTGATAGTGTAAAATTTTTTATACTGATAGTGTATAACAATTAAACTCTTAAAAAATAAGCTTTATTTCCTAAACTACTCTTCAGATAGAAGACTTCAATTTTTTTTCGAAAGATGACTTTAATTTTATAAAAACTTGTGTTAAACGAAAATACTCTTTTCTGAAGTAAATAAAAGGTATTTTGAAAATAATTTTATTAGATAAAATTTAATTAATTAAATATACCTATATTTTAAGAGAAAATATTCTATATACACATAATACACTGACACATACCAACCATGATTTTTAATTACTATAGTATGATCTAACGTTGTCGTATTTAGTTATTGTGTTAGTGATATTTCTTAAAGTTGATAAATTATCGCATATTGAATGGCAGGAAGTGATGAGGGAGATAGAAGAGACGTTTCAGAAAGAGGTGGTGGAAGGTGGTTAATCAGGGATTGCCTTGAATTGGGTAACAATGATCTAAAGGCTTTGATTCAGGTTGTCAAGGATTTGTTGTTGCAATTCTTTCCTGTTCGTGATAAAGACTCTGATCTGTAACTAATTAACTAGCAATGTGCGTAAGTTTGGACCACAGAGATATTTTTTTAAGGATTCTCCACTTTCTTTTAAGTGACCAAATTCAATTTATTTGTTTGCTTTCAGTTTTTTTTTCTTGGAATACATGATTTGGCGTGAATCAATCCGCTTTTTTAACAGTTAAATTTACTGTTGCTTAATAACGATTGAATGAGGAATTGTAAATTTGAAGGGGTTGATTATAAAGTTTGTTTGAGAGAAGTTTAGTTATTCATTTGATTGGTTTGGATACGAGTTAAAAAAAATACCGTAATTATATTATAACTGGCAAATTTTATCCGGAGTCAATGACTTTTTCGTTTAAATGTTAGTTCTCCCTTAACAATTTTTATTCATTCCAGAATTTCCTAACTTCCAGGGTTTGAAATAAAAAGAACAAAATAATTATCAAAATAACATAAAATATTCAATGTGAAAATACAAGCACACACACAAAATTATATAGATAGATAATAGCCTATTTGTTTTGTACGGGCAAAATTCCTTCCAACAAGGACGCAACAGGCGTATAAATTACTACTAATTCTCAAAAGTGATAGTTGAAGTAAATAAAGAAATTACTACTTCATACTTTCACTAAGGCAAACAAAAAATATCTTGAGCCAAAAAAATAAATAAATAATTCAGACATTTCCCTATAAGGCAGTGGAAGGTGAATAAAGTTGTATCCAAGCAAATTCATCCTCGCAAGAGGCTTCATGATGGAAAACCCAAATATTAATGCAGAGAAATATTATTAAAAAAATGAGAGGGTATTTAGAGCCTCAGCTCTTACAATGGAATATCTAGAGCCTCAACTCTTCGGAGAAAGAGTATTTCTCTGCCCAAGAAAACAATACCAAAATGACTCATTGCCTTCTACAACTCTCCTTCCCACTATCTTAGCTACCTTGCATAACAACCTAACAACCTTGCCAACTTAGCAAAGGTTAACAATTCTAATTATCCTCCCCCCTTACAACATTCTTTTTCTTACACATATACACTTTTCAAACTTTGGGCTTCTCATGGTTTTGGCCCAACAACAAGTCTATCACTTCCTACCCCTGGAAGGACAGCCTTGTCCCCAAGGCTGAGAGGACGAAATTGGCTACATAAGTTCATATCATCCTCCTCTGTTGCATCCTCCACAGCCAAGCCTTTCCACTGCACTAAAAACTGTCTCTCTTTGTTTATAGCAACTAAAACCTCCCTACTAGCCAAAACCTTCTCAGGTTATATCATTCCATATGCTTCAACCTCCAATTTGGTTGGTCTGCCTCTGTTGTATAGTTCCTAATAGCCTTTTTAAGCCGTGAGATGTGGAATACAGGGTGAACCCATGAAGTAGGTGATAATTGAAGTTTGTAGGTTACAGCCCCATACTTTTCCAACACCTAAAAGGGCTCGTAATATCTTGGAGCTAGTTTTTGATTAATTCAACGCACAATAGACTGCTGTATATGTGGACACAGCTTCAAAAAAACCCACTATCCAACCTCAAACACTTGCATTTTTTTGCTTTTATCAACATACTTCTTCATCTGCTCTTGAGCCTTGGTTAAATTATACTTTAATTATTTCAAAGCTTCATCCCTTTCTTGTAATTCTTTGGCAACAACTTCCACCTTTGTCTCTCCCTGTACAAACCGAACCACAATTGGTGGCTTTCTACCATATACCACTTCAAATGGGGTAGTGCCTGTAGTGACATGAAATGTGGTGTTGTACCACAATTCTGCCCAGGGTAACCAATCAAGCCAGCTCTTAGGTTGTTCAAAATTAAAGCACCTCGAATATGTTTCTAAGCACCAATTTATCACTTCGGTTTGCCCATTAGTCTTTGGATGATAAGAAGAAGACATCTTTAACACTGTTCCTTGTAGTTTAAATAGCTCTTGCCAAAAGATACTGACAAATAGATGGTCTCTATAACTGAGAATTGATTAGAGCATTCCATGTAACATCACCACTTTTCTTGCAAAAACAACTATCACAGTTCTTACAATATAAGGATGTTTAAGGAGTATGAAGTGAGCATACTTGGACAAACGGTTAATGACTACAAGAATTGCATCATATCCTCTAGACTTAGGTAATCTAGTGATGAAATCAAGTGAAATATCTTCCCACACCTAATTGGGAATGGGCAGGGGTTGTAATAATCCATAAGGAGAAGTGGCTGAATACTTTTGTCCTTAACATACATCACAAGTTTTCACAAAATCCTGAATTCTTTTCTTCATACCAATCCAATATAGATTCCCTACTATTCTCCTATATGTCCTCAAAAATCGAGAATGTCCCCTTGCTAGAGAGGAATGAAACTCTTCCAAAAGAAGTGAAATGAAAGGTGAGGAAAAAGGTATTATTGACCTACCCTTGTGGAACAAAACTCCCTTTTGAAGGCTGAATCCGGGTCTTAAATTGGAATCCTCTCGTAAGTCTTCAATTGTTTGTTTTAAACAATATTCCTCGTCACCTCTTCTATAACCTCCCCCTTTTGATCCCAAACAGGTGAAGAGACCAACACCATAAGATCCCTGTCCTTATGAATACAAGATAACAAATCTGCTGCCTTGTTCTTAGGACCCGATTTGTAAACCACTTCAAATCGATAACCCAACAACTTAGATAGCCAACATTATTGATCACAACTAGCCACCCATTGCTGCAATAAGTGTTTTAGACTTTTTTGGTTAGTAAAAACAACAAAACTCCTATCCAAAAGGTATCTCCAATGTTGTACTGCTAATATAAGAGCCATCAATTCTTTCTTATACATTGACTTGGACAAGTTACGGTTTGCAAAGGCCTTGCTGAAATACGCAATTGGCCTCTTTTTTTGCATCAACACTGCTTCTACTTCTTTCCCAGAAGCATCACACTCAATTTGGACAGGTTGAGTGAAATTAGGAAGTGCCAACACATGTGTAGTGGTAAGAGCCTTCTTTAGTCTCTCAAATGCTACCAAAGCTTCTAGCCCCTACTGAAACCCCTCCTTTTTAGTTAACTCAGTAAGAGGTTTAGCCAATTTTCCATAGCCTTCTATAAATTTTCTGTAATATTTAGTCAAGCCCAAGAATCCCTTCCCTCCTTTAGCATTGTGAAGGATCGACCAATCTACTATACTCTTGATTTTTGCAAGACTCATTAAGAAAAAGTGTATTTTTGGAGGACAGCAGGTGGAGTATTTAGGATATGTCATTTGGGGGCTGGAGTTGCTATTGATCTTGCAAAAATTTGTAGTACTTTATGAAGATGCAAGAGATGTGTTTGCCAATCCTTATTATAAACAAGTATATCATCAAAAAACACCAACATGAACCTCCTTAAAAATGGCTTAAAAATCTGATTCATTGTAGGTTAGAAAGTTGCTAGAGCATTCATTAGCCCAAACAACATTACTGAGTATTTGTAATGCCCTTAATGAGTCCTAAATGCCTTATTGTAAACATCTTCCTCTTTCATCCGTATTTAATAATACCTAAACTTTAAATTTAATTTTGAAAATTAGAAGGTCCTAATGGCTAGGGTAGTGCCCTCGAGCCAGAATATTCACCTGACCAAGCTCGATAACCCCGACAACTACTCAGCATTTCAGGATTGGTTTGAGACTATACCTCTATAAATGGATTTCCTAACTATTATTTTCCTCAATGATAATGAGAACTGTACAATGTGATGATATTGAGAGAGGTATATGTACTCTTAGTCACTTCCCAGGTTCTGTTGAGAACTATTACTCACTAATGGGAAGTATAGATCCATACCAAGTCAAGGGTAGTATAATATAACTTAAAATAAACTCTAGGTTTCCCTCTATTGTCAACTGTGTTTTATCTGTATTTTACGATAGAATTCCTACCAATATGTGAAAGTGATTTTAGAACAAATCACCTCACTCTATTATTTTTCTTCCACGTACGTCTGATCACGATTATTAAAGAAGACGGAAACACCCAATGATGCTGAGGATGAGTCAGAGGACACCCTATGGATGAGAATCTATAAACTTAGTTTATAGTATTTTCTTTTTGTATAAGGGATAGGGTAGATGAACATTGCTCTGTATAGGATCTTTTTGATATATATATTGAATTAGGTAGTGTCTATCTTTTAATGTATTTTTAGTCTTTCTATATTTTATGTTTGTTATGTATTATCAAATAAAAATGTACAATTTTACGACATATATGTATATAAAGTCTTTTTCTTTTATCTTTTACTACCATTTTCAAATTTTGTTTAATTTTAGAACTTTTCTATTGCAAGAATCAAAATTTTTTTACTCATAATAATTAAATAACTAAATTAATATGAACTATGATTAATAAGAATGGGTGTTATAGGCACCAAGAATAACAAGACTGCCGTAGAGGCTATAACGACCCAACTATTGCTACTAAACAACCCTATTAAACATACACCTTATTCACATATCAAGTGAATAAAAGAAATCATATCTGTATATAAGTCACACACATCAAATGAGAGATCCATCTATCTCCCCTGTCATCATCATGCATACACAACTATGGGATAACACCAGCCTATATCAAAATATCCAAATATACAACATCGGGGATGTGGGATACAAAACTCACTCCCTATAGCTGCTCAATCTATACAATCCCATCAAAAGAATATAATGAAACTGAACCATAACTAAAATAACAAAACTTGGCTTTCCCAAGTCAAACATCTCCAGCTCTCGGCTCCATCCTTAGCTCCGAGTGGCCGGACCCACGGAAGCCTCGCCATCTGCTCCCATGCTATAAGACGTGATCATCACAGGCATATCAGTATAAACAACAACAACAGGACAACTAACAACAAGAAAACATGGCAAGGGTAAGCTTACTACAATAATGGCATAGCATATGATTATGGAAATCATCAACAATTCACGATATTCAATCACAAGTATATGGCACACCATCATATATCCAGAGTTCTCAACATCTATATACAGATGTACATATATAAAGAAATCATTTACATGGCAAAGAGTTCTCAATCTAGAACTCCATATCACCATTAATCCATCACAACTATGTCAATGCATGATGACATGACTCGAGAGAGATTTACAACATATCGGGCGATCAGCCAGGTCTCACCCCCTACTGTGGCCTATCTAAGCACCATTCAAGGATTGTCAAACTTTGATATGTGGATAAGCTTAGTGGCTTATTAGGATAAGCGTATGTGAGTGGTGGCTTACCGAGACACAAGGCCTGCATCACCTTGGCCTTTTACGGAGTCACCCATCCACTCATCCCCAAAGGCCCATCATCAACTGCCTCATGTCTTATCCAGCACTAGGTTGGAGGCCTATCTGAGTTCCAACTCTGGTCACCATCCAACTTACGTGCCTACCTACACCACAACATGAGGTTCATCGTCAGCTACCTCAGCCGCCAACTATGCATGAATGCATGTACTACACACCATCAACTACTCAACCACAACCAATAAACATATGACATGTATATATGTATATCAATACAACTAGTGGAAAAGAGGTCCATCGTTAGCTACCTCACATGACCACTCAACATCCATCAACACCATATCAGCCCCAAACCGGCCTCAATCATAATCAACAGGTAAGGCCTTATCCAAGCAGCCCACCTCGTGAGAAACCTTATGCAATAATATCATACACAACAAGCGGAGGTCCTATCTAAGCAACCTTCCACTTCAAAGACATATCCAACAATCAATTCATAATTTAAAACTAAGACCCTCTTTGAAAATCATTTGGAAGATAAGTAAATTTGAAAATTTACAAAAACCTTCGAAACAATTCACCTCTTTAAATTAAAGAAATCATATTCCAACTTGACGACTCTCCATTTTTCTCAAATAGAGCTTTTGAAAATGTATAATAATCTTTTTTATATGTGTATATACAAAATACTTCGCATTTTGGAGTAAAAACTATGAAATCTTAAATGCTACATTCAGTTCTAAAATAATAGATTATGTACTATAATAACAGATTATGTACTGTAGTAAAAATGCATCAGAATTCATTTTTTAGCAGGGATAATTGATTATGGGTTTCCATAATCGATTATTTCTGAACCAAAACCAGAAGAAATTTTTTTGAAACCTAGATAATCGATTATCAGAGTCCATAATTGATTATTGCCGAGTCAAATTCACGAAAACTGATCCTGGAGCTCTAGATAATCAATTATCTGCGACAGGATTACGAAAAAACACGATTTTTTGCAGCGAAAACTCAAACTTTCATCCCCCAAACTCAAATTTTCGGATCAATGGGGTTCCAATATCATCAATCCACCCCAACCAAGCTTATATACAACAGATTACACCACAAACTCAACATTTCATTACACAACTCATGCATTTCTCATCAAAATTCAGATTTTCCCCCCAAAACCCATTTTCATTCAAAATCTCACCACAACTAACATATAATCCGAATTTGGACCAACCCAAAGTGATATTCACACACAATCATGTTCATACATCACCAATCTAGCAAGAGTAAGCTTCCCTTACCTCTTGGAGCTTTCGAATTCGAGCTTCGGGAAGGGATAACGTAAGAGATACAGAACCTTGAGCCAAATCCTCAGAGCAACCACTACTCCTCACCAAGGGATGGAAAGGGTTACGAATCTTGGGTCTAACTCAAGGGGTTTGGGAGAATTTGAGAGAGTGAGAGATGAGAGGTAGAGGGACGAGAGAGTCCGAGAGATGAGAGAATAAGAGAATGAAAAGGGGAAAGGCTTAGCACCCTTTTTTATGTCTTAAAACCGTCCAAGGTCCTTATACTGACTTTGGGCTTACTAAAGCTCAAGGTCCATCTATTCATTCTCCAAAACTCACAATAGTTCTAACTTAATTGTTTTTCTCTCAACAACCCAAACTAATATCAACAACACTCTCAATTTGGGTCAAGCACATTTGTCTCAATTCCCTAAAGTCAAACAGGAATTCCAAGTCAACAATATAAAACTAACACCACACAACAACAACGATCAACAACAATAATTTATTTATTTGTTTTAAACACCATAATCACATATTAATTTTCACTTTTAGTTATTAAACAACTAAATCATGCATTAAGAAAAACACGGCGTTACAAAGGCTATAGAAATCGTTGAATCTATGGCTTCTAACGAGTACAACATCCAATATGATAGAGGTCTGAGCTCAAGGAAAGGAGTATTAAAGCTAGATACACAAAGTGCTTTGTTGGCACAACAGAAGCTCATGTCAAACCAACTGGAGTCCCTCACCAAGTAGCTAAAGCTTGTGCATACTAGAGACCAAAGGTCCTAGGCTACTCTAATTCAAGCAGTCCAGAACTTGCATTGTGTTTTATGTGGAGGCCTTCATGCTGATGGGGCTTGTGCTTCTGAAGAAAGTTCTCATGAAGATGTGAATTATGTACAGAATTTCGAGGGGTAGCAGTACAATCCTTACTCCAATACATATAACCCAAGATGGAGTGATAATCCAAATTTTTCATGGAAGTAGGATGGGGGTTAACCAAACAGAGGACCCCATTAGCAACAACAGCAGAATAAGAGAAACCCTTCACTGGAGGAGATGATGAAGCAATTTATGCAGACTACAAATGCCTTTATTAAGAATTTGGAGACCTAAGTGGGGCGGTTGGCTAAATAGATAGCTAAGAAACCTAATAGTGATTTTTCTAGCAACACCACTGATAATCCCAAGGAACATTGTAATGCTATTGCTCTAAGGAGTGGTAGAACTATTGATTCTACAAATGCAAACTCTAAAGTTAGAGATACTGATATCTTTGAAGAAAAAGTTTCAAAAAAAAAGGAAGATGCAAAAAAAGAAGCAGGGGACTTTTAAAAGAAAAGGCTAAAATTAGTGGATAAGAACTCTATCCTCAGAAAAAGTAAAAAATAACTTTTGGAAGATGTAGACAAGCCACAAGAGATTCCTTTTTATGTTAAAATGCTATATCCTCCTAAGAAAAAGAAGGACAAGGATGAAGCCTTTTTAAGGTTTCTCGATATTTTTAACAAGTACCAAATCAACCTTCCTTTTGTAGAAGCACTTAAGCAAATGCGTACCTATGCTTGTTCCATTAAGGACATCCTTACGAATAAAAGAAGGTGGAAAGATAGAGAGGTGGTAGCTTTGACAGAATCATGTAGTGTTGTATTGCAAAAGAAGCTTCCTTCTAAGCTTAAGGATCCTAGGAGCTTCACTATTCCCTGCACTATGGGGAATATGGCTATTAATAGGGTCTTTTGTGATTTGGGGGTTAGTATCAATCTTATGTTGTTATCTATGATGAAGACGCTTGGTGGAGGTGACATTAAGCTTGCAAATGTGGCCATACAGTTAGCTGATAGATCCATCAAACATCTTTATGGAGTCATGGAGGATGTCCTTGTCAAGGTTGATAAATTTGTCTTCCTTACTAAATTTGTTGTTCTTGACATGGAAGAAAATTTTGAAGTACCTTTTATTCTTGGACAACCATTCTTAGCCATAGGGAGAGCTTTCATTGATGTTTAAAGGGGGGAATTAATCCTCCAGTTGAATGAAGACTCCATACCTTCAATGTCTTTGAGGCTATAAAGCACCCTAGTGACATAGTAGGGTGCTTTATGATTAAGATAGTGGATGAGATGACTTAGGACTTGTTTAAGCAAGGCACACCTTATGTACCCCTTGAGAAGGTGAATGTGAATTTTATTGAGCATTGTGATAATGAGCTTGAAAGCAACATAGAGGAATGCCTATTGAGCTTAGAAACATGGTTACATGCACATGTTGAGAAGAGCCAAAGAAAAAAGAGGAGAAAGAGAAGGATAAGTCAATGGAGGTACCTAAGGAGCACTAGACAACCCTCCAAGAGAAGGTCTTTTACCTAGGCCAACAGGTATATCGTTTTAAATCTAAATTTCATTTTTTTTTTGTAGGAAACGAAAGTCCAAATAGTTGGAGCCCTTTGTAGTTAAAGGAATTAAAACTAAAGGAAGGGTGGAGATAGAAGATCCAATTTCAAGGAGGTGTCTCAAAGTCAAAAGAGACAAACTGAAGCCTTATCATGAAGGAGAGATAGAGAAGATAAATGCTCATTTTATTCTAAAGGAACCTTGAGTAGCATTGGATCATTAGGCTCGGGACGTTAAACAAGCGCTAGTTGGGAGGCAAGCAAGCACTTTTATCTTTTTGTTTTAGTTATTTTAAATTTTAGATTCTTTTTCTTTTTCTTCTTCTCTCTTTTTCGTTTTCTTTTCTTCTTAGGAATTCAGAGATTGAGGGGTGTGGTGATACTTCACACAATAGCTTCCTTGAGGTCCCTCCAGATGCTATGTGATTACTTGAATTAAGGAAGTCCTTCTTACCCTCTTTACTTCTCTACTACTTATTTTGTACACTGTGCTTTAAACTAAATCCTATGTGCTATTGTGATATTATGTGATTTATCCTCTTTTACTGCTCCTATTTCTTGGATGTCACATTTTGGTGTTGCTTATTAAAAAAAAAGTTTGTTTTGTGAAATTACTTGGTTGCCACTTTTCTTTGTATGTCACTCATACTTTGATGATTGTGAACCTTTTGAGTAATGCATGATAACACTTGCTAGTTTTGAAATTGCCTGTGCTTTGTGTTTTCTCTACTCTCAGCCTTTGCGAGACTTTGATCCTAAACAAATTATTTTTATTTAGTGTGTTTCTTCATTGCATGTTATTTGCTTCAGAACTTGCCTTGATTCTTATTGTTATTACTTGACTTGTGCATACATATATGATAGAGGCACATTCTTCTCTAAGCCAAGGCCAAATATAAGCCACCTTTTTTAATTATCCTTTGTTAACCCCTTTGAGCCTTAACCCCCTTTGTTCTTTATATTAGCTCATTATAAGCCAAAAAGTGAAAAAATATATTGTCCCTCTTGATTGGAATTAAGGGATTGCTTTCTTGTAGAATACTTATGGCTTAACCTTAAGTTTGGGGCTGTATGTTTGCTTGAGGACAAGCAAAGATTTTAAGTTTGGGATGACTATACAACATATTTTTGTTCTATCTGCTTTGTTTTATTTTGTTTTAAATATGTTGTAAACAAGGAAAAAAAAGAAAAATTAAAAAAAATTTAAAAAAGAAAAAAACAGAGCAAAAGAGATAAAAAAGATGTACTACTTTCTGTTTTACTCTATTTTAAATAATGTTGTGAATAAATGGTTGTAAGAAATTTGGCAGGCATGAACATTAATGCCAAGGGATGATTGTGTGACATAAATATATGATTTTTGTGAAAATATCTTAATTCCAATTGCTTAGCCTAGATCCAAATATTTTCCTACTTATCTCCCTAACCTCATTACAACCTGTAAAAGACCTCTTGAGTGTGTGCACTTGTTTTGTGATGATGATTTTAGAGTCTGGTCAAGCATATGGTAGAGATGACATGTGATGATGTTGAGTGTAAAAAAAACCTATCTTTAGGTGAGTTGAGTGAAACACTTAATCTTACAAGGAGAGTGAAGTAGGCAGAAAGTGCAGGTAATGAAACTACTATCTTGTGTTGGCTTGTTTTGCCTTAGAGGGGAATCATGACCTTTAGGACTAACTTGAATAAATTTGATTTGTGTAACCATTTTGAAAGCAACATTGACTTGTGATTGACTTGAGATTGATTGAGTTGATACAGGAGGATTTACTCCAACCCCTAATGTCTAACTATTTGTTGCTTGGGCAAGCAAAATTCTAAGTTTGGGGTTGTGATAAATCTACAGATTATGCAAATTTATAGAGCTAATGCACATGATTTTTGGCTCATGTTCAAAGAAAATTTATGATTATATGAAATACCATGCAATATGTATTATTGAGATTTTTATTAAAAATGACATGATTTTTCTTAATTATTTGGGTTTATCAATATAGGAAACTTGAGCAAAGAAAATGAACAAAGTTAGGATGCTTAGAGAGTCAACTTTTAGCTTAAAAGAACAAGGAAAAAGAAAATCAGCATTGGTGCCCAGCGCCAACACAGTAACAGAAATCCAAAAAGTGGGCGCCCAGTGTCGGCACCCAACAGAGAGGGTGCCCAATGCCAATGTGTTTTAGCAAATCCGAAGAAGTTGGCTTCTAGCAAAGGTGGCGCCTAGTGCTAACTTATGTTTATCTTTTTAGGTTACAGTCTATTATTGGGCTTGGTGCATTTTTGTGGTTTGAAAAGCTCAAGAGCATTATAAAAAGACTAGAACTACACATTTGAGAACATTCTTTGACTCATCTAAGGACCAGGAACAAGGAAGAGCTTGAAGATTCATCTCTAGTTGTGGATCTTGAAGAATTGGGATTTGATTCTAAAGATTCAAGGTTTTCTTCCTATCTTCTTTTTATTTTCTTTGTGTTTAGTTTCTCTATGAATTTCTAAACCCCTTTGGGGTTAGGTTAGGATGAACTGTGATTGGAACCCTTTGTAATTTATTTTTCCTTCTGAATCTTATAATTATTAATGCAATTCAGTTGTTAATTTTATGTTTAATGCTTTTTCTATGCGTGAAACCCATTAGAAATTGATTTGTAATTCAAACCTTGCAATTGGGAAATTAGGCTTTGAACAGTTCCATTTTAGCAACCATATAATTCTTGAACCTAGGGATAGGAAGAGTGGTTGTATGCCTTCGCATTAATTTATTGCTCTTAATGCTTGTGACTAAGTTTGCTCGCTTAAGAGATTAATGTGTGAAAAAGGAACAAAGGGTTCACCGCCTAAGGAATTAGGGTTGAATTAATTTAGAAAAATTGAAGGTAAATTGCCTAATAGGAAAAGGGTTTAAAAGGGAAAAAAATTACATTAGGGGAAAATCACCAGGGATTTTGAAACCTAACCACATTTATTCATTAATTTTCTAAACAACTTTAAATTGCGCTCTTTGTTCTTTTATTTTTATTAATTCAAAAAATACAAAATTCTATAATTCTTTCTTTGTTTCTTCAATTCACGAGTAATTATTTGGTTGCATTGTTATTAAACCATAATACCTGTGGAGACGATAACTCTTACTCTTTCCTTTTATTACTTGTACAACCTATATACTTGCCGCGATCTTAACAATAGATGCTGGACAAGTGTTAGAAAGTGATACAAGAACCCTAATCAATATATAGTTAGGAGGATTAAGCTTAATATTTACCAAGAAAACTTAATAAAAATTGCACGTTTGGCCAAAATCGTGACTAATCCAAATTTTATGACCTTATAACAGTATGATAAACTTAATATTAATCATTAAAAGTCATTAAATAAAAGTTAGTGGATTTAGGAAAAAGATTGACCGAAAATGAGCCAAATCTAGACTAGTTTTAGTAATTGAAATGATTAATTAGGTTACTTAAGGAAAAATGGTAAAGTTGCCCAAATAAAATTAGTATTATGATTAAAATAATTAACTATAGTTTTAATAAAAGCTATTTGGTTAAGTTTGAACATTGAATAATTTTTAAATTAATTTAAGTTAATTATAAGCATTATAATCAAAATTAAACTAATTAAGGGTAAAGCTTTAATATTACCATTTTAAAACTAATTTCATGATTAAAATAATTTATTCTAGTCATAAATAATTTTTCTAAGTTAGATTTGAAGGAATTTCTAATTTTCAATTTAATTTGAATTAATTATGAATATTCTAGTTAATTAAATTAAACCTGGAGACAAAATTGTTTTTTCACTTAAAAAGGCTTCAAAAATTAAGAAAAAAAATTTCCCATGGAATGTGAGGTTAATATAAGGTTCTCATAAAAATTTCAAGATAAAATGACTTACGAATATCTAAAAATAATTTTTTGAAGTTTAGTAATTTACGTTGAACTTAAGGGATTTTTAGGAACTTCAAAATTTAAAATAATTTAATTCTAAATTATAAATAAAATGTCACAAATTTGAATTTAATTTAATATACTAAATTTTACTTAAGATTTCTAAGTGAAACTTTAAGAGATGTTTCATAAAATTTAATAATGCGCATATTATGGATGGACGATGATGTAATCACGTAAAGTTTGAAACTTACGAAAGATTTTAGAAAACTTGAATAATCAGTTCAAACCCTATTTTGGGTGTTTTAAAATGCTTAGAATCTTATGGAGGACTACATGTGGTGTAAAACGATATTGGGACCTTTAACAGTTAATTTGTGATTGTAGCCTAAAGTTTTAAGACTCAAGTATATTGTTGTTGTTCTATCTCCATAGCAAGGTCTAAGTAATGTTGATGGAATGTTTATTCTATATGGATGTGCGTGATTGATTCTCATGCATTCAAGTGCATGTGTCAAGTGGTTATATAAGAGCACCTTAGTTAGGAAATGCAAGTATACGTGAGCACAGGTAGGAGACTTTGGGGACATTTGAGTGCGAAATTCTATAAAGGATTAGGTTGATGATAGAAATGGCAATGGGTAGGGTTTGAGTAGGATACTATAGTATCCATCCCCATACCTGCGTTTTAAAAAAACACCCATACCCGCTTCCATACCAGTGTGGGTAGCAACTTTAATTCTCATTCCCGTACCTGCTGGGCATCTATATACCCATACCTACACCCGTTACCCGCACTTTACTTGTGTGAAAAATCAATAAATCAATAAAAAATGTTAATTAAAAAAATGCTACAACTAAATTGAAAATTCACTCTTATATCATTCAAATATAACCTTAAATCATCCAAATATAACATTAAAAAATTCAAACATAACATTAAATCATCTAAACATAACATTAAAATTATCCAAACATAACCTTAAATTATTCAAACATAAATTATAACTCAACAATATTAGAAACATAATCATTCTTAAATGTAATGTTCTAATTATTTAACATAATTATTAGAAACTTGGACATAATGTATTGGTGCTGTCCAAGACTGGCCAAAAAATAGGACATTGACTCTAATTATCTTATAATTATATTGCTTATAATAAATAGTTACAGATTATGGACAACTAGTATTTGAACACCTAAAGTTGCGTACAAGCACACCCAAAGTTGAAACTTGTATATACTACAAATATAGCAAATAATATAATGGTTTCAAACAATTTATTAAGCATAAATAATTAAATTATTGGCACATAATTAATTCATGTCTTCAATAATCAATACTATGCTTTAGTAATTAAATTAAGAATTAATAAAGTGTGTGTGTGTGTGTATAAAGATATTTTAATTAAATTATTATGCATAGAATAAGTGCGGGTATGGGGTGGGGTAGGTACCATAGTACCCATACTTACACCCATCCTTATTAAATTTACCCGCCCTCGGACTTATCCCCAATAAGCGGGTATTTACTCTACCTATTTGCATTTTTTTTTGCGAGTGCCCATAGGGTTCGAGTACACTTTGCCATCCTTAGTTGATGACACTCCGTGTCGTAGGAACTTGACTACACTCACATGAATGTCCTGAAGCTATGCTACACTACTCATTATCAGATTCTGGTTTGTCCATTGAATGGATTTTAGTATGTGTCGTTGTTGACCTAAATGGTTGGTGTTGATGATATACCATGTTAAGGGACACTATTGGCTAATTCCTCAATGATATGAATCTCCATGGAATCTAGTCTGTCACATGCATTTGGTGTCAGACATACTACATTGATTTGCATGCTTATGCTGTTATGTGCAACTATGATTTGATTAATTGGTATATGTTATTCCTATTGTTGGCATTTGTTTGAATTAATCTTTGCATGCATGAAGTATGTCACTACGTATGAACTTCCATAATATCTTTATTCTGCATGGTTACCCTTTTTGTGTATGTTTGTGTGATGATCGTGATGTTCGTGTTGCAGGAGCAGATGGTGCGCCAAGAGATTTGTCCTTGTTCCTATCTACACGTGGTGTACGCTATCGCTCTACCATTGACGTCTAAAATTTTGTGGAAGATCCATTAGAAGTCTTCTCACTTTAGAGTAAAAGTTTAGCAAGTCAACTCAGGGATTTATTTTCAGTTATATTTAGTTTTGGCTTTTTCCAATTTTAGAATATTTCATTTGTTGTGAATATATATATATATATATATATATATATATATATATATATATATATATATATATATATATATATATATATATATATATATGTATATATTTTTGGAAAACTGTCGTGAATATAATGTTGAGTATTGGATTTCTAATCACAACTTTATAATATTTTGGATATAGTGTACATATTTAATGCATTACATAGATGGTTTATTCTATACTTTTATCTTATTTATGCATAAAGTTGTACTTAATATTTATGTTGTAGTTATTTAATTTGATCAGCTCGATTAATACACATAATTATCTCATTTTCTGTAATGTGAAAAATTTACTCACATTTTCACAATCAAATTAAATAATATTTTCTTAAAATTGAATTAATTTTGCATTTTTCGTTAGTTGTTTCATGTAGCTTCAGCAAGATGTTACATACAAGGTTGTACCAACAATATTTTTGGGGTACTGAAGTTTTCACCTTTATTTATTTCATTAATTATTAATCTGTAAATTTAATTTTAACCCTCTTTCACTTTTTTCTAGAATTAGGTCACACAAAAATAACAACTATGTACATTTTTCAGTTTTATGTTAGCCCAAACTAAATTAGAAAACCATAAAACCATATGTTTTTTTAGTAGAGACTATACGTATTCTTTACAGATGGTAATTTTATTTAAGTTGGATAGGATTATCATGGACGACAAAACTAATTTTCTAAGTATTTAATACAATTATATACTCAAAAATAAATCAAATGCGAGGCCACTGTTATTAAAAACTATTATTAACACGTTTCTATTATAATTTTCAACACATTCTAACTTTAATTTTAATAAAACTTTCTATTTATTGATTTATCGCTTCTAATGTCAATTGCGTCATAAATATTGCCCGTAAAGAAAAGTAAAAATTGACACTCCCAATTAGCTGTAAGGTGCAGACGATGCTTAGTTCAGTCACACCATTTTATGTTGACCTTGAGCGGGGCTTGCAGTCTGCAGACACGGTTGTAGCGCAAATTACAATTACAATTGGTGCACAATGGATAACACCGACGCAAATGTCAACGACAACTTGCTCGAAGCTGCATGGAGAGGTTGGATATCTTGACCAAGGATTTTAGACTTTTTGCTTTAAATGCACAATAATGTATTAGTAGTACCGAAAATCCAAGCTTGTTAGTCGGTATGACAGCCAAAATCATTAAATTTTACTATCCACTAACATTTATGATTAGTTGACAACTTCCATGCCATCGACCGACCATCTGAAGGCGTGTACTTAGTCTCTAATTCTATTTTTTATCAAATAATTGTAATTGTTAAAAGAAGCAAGTATAAAAATATTTTGTGATTATAGTTTAATAAATATTTCACTTTTCACTCAAAATGCCATGCTTTCATTGCCTCACCTTAACTAATATTTTAAGGATATCTATTAATTTAAATTTGTTAATTTTTTAAGTTATTATAAAAATATTAAACACTTTTTGATTAATATCTTTGAATACTTATTAACGACTTTAAAATATAATTACATTTAGTTAAATTTTTTCTAGTATAGCATTCAAACTGTTTATTTTAATTAATATGTTTGCACATTTATTTCGCAAAAAATGCTAAACAATGAAAATCAAATTAAAAGAATTAATATATTCTCAATTTTAAAATAAAACGAAACAAAATTCATTATTCTTAATTATAATTGAGGATAGCGACTTAGCGGGGTGAAGCTGTCCTCCATTGGATTCCTTTCGTTTTCTTGTCAACTTTTATTTTCGGATTCCCCCTTGGTCCAGATACCTGCAAACTTTAATTTTCCTTTCGAAAATTCAAAGTTGTTTGGTTCTCTCTGCACTGCTTTCCATTTTCTGCAGAGCACTAACAGCGGAGGAAAAAGTAAACACGGGGATAGCTATAAAAGAAGGTTATATAAATAGATAGATATAAAGAAGGTTATATACATAGATAGATATAAAGAGGGAAAGTAAATTGATATTAAGAATTAAATTTTGTAAAATAATACATTTATTACTTTTTTATAAAAAGTTAAATTTTATCAAAAGTAAAGACTCAATTTATTCTTTTTGAAAAAAAAATTGCTCGGTCTACTTTAATTTTTAAAGATTATAAATGTGAAACATTTTATTTTTTGAAACATTTTTGTTTTGTTTTCAGTGCATAATTAGTCTCTAAAAAATCATCAATACCCAAAATTGGTTCCTAAAATATTAACTAAAATGGATGAACAATTAAAACACTCTACATTTATAATCTTGAGAGATTATTCAATAACTTTTTTTTTTTCCTTTGAGAACTATAAATTGGGTTAATTTTTTTTTTTTGAGGGCTGATTTGGGTATTTAGTCTTGAGAAATTTTATTTATACAATAATTTTATACATTTTTTTACAAATAAAAGAAGATAGAAAGAGAAGAGAGAGAAATATAGAATAAGATATGTAATGTGATAGAGAGTTAAAAAAAATGAGTTTTGTAAAATTTGTCGCATAAATTTGTTACATAAATATAATATCTCTTTACTCTTTTATCTATTCAATTGGTAGAGTTAAAGTTTTCGAAATGTAAAGAGTTTACAAATTTGCATATAATTTAGAAATCAATTAATTTTCTTTGCATAATTTTATTTTAGCATACTATATATTGTTTGATATGTAAGTAAATATTTACCATTAAATCATAAATTTAAAAATATTTAAATTATCTAAAATTTGATAAATATGATCATAGGTGTTTAAATTTGCACCATTACACGTGGCAAGCTTTGGGATATTTTGCAAGGTCTCATGATTGCTTGCTTGAGAGAATTCAATCAAATTGAAGTGGAATCTAACTCATTGATACTGATTAACCTACTCAACAATGGTTGTGAGGCCAATCATCCTTGCAGTTCCTTAATAAAGAAAATAAAAGCCTTCACTCTTTAAGGGAGAAGCATATATATCCTTTTGTCATATCCACAGGAAAGTAAACCAACCAACTAATACACTTGCTAAACATAGCCTTAAGTTGATGGATATCTTAGGATCTTTGAGAGGTGATTTCCCTTTTGTAATTTCATTAGTAGATAGTATGGGGGTGAATTTCCCTTGAGTTTTTTAAGGCTTGTTTGATTTCCTTCTCATTCTTTTGTTTTAAAAATTGTTTCTTAAAACAATTCTACTTTATTTATCAATCAATTTATTATCTAAAGTCTATTAAATTTCAAAAATGTTTTCAAAACTAGTATTTTAAAAACCAAAATTAGAAACAGGTGGGAGATCTTTCCCTTTTCACTTCTCAATGGTAGCATATGGAGAGAAAATAACGACATCGGAGAGAAGCTTCTTGAATGTAGAGAGAACACAAGTTATTTCAGGTTTTGACTTTTCAGAGTTGCAATGTTGTCTTATCGTGTTGCTCTGTTCGTGGCTACTATCATATAAGGCACTTTAAGAGTGAAGGTATATACGGATAAAAATGATTATTCGTATATCATTTTACGAGTTTATCATGAGGCATTATCATAAGGCATGAGCTTGAAGTGTGGAGCAGTGCGGATAAAGTGATTATTCGTTTATTCATGTCAGGAAAGGATGCTTCATATAAGGCACACTGTTACAGTGAAAGTGGACACCGTGCAAAAATACAACTTGTAAAATGATAAACATAGCAAGGTAAAACTGTTTTCACCCATCAAACAAGTTTTTCTATTTTTTAGTTTTTGAAAACTTAAAATAGTTTTTAAAAATGAAAATCAAGCACACCCTTAGATAGTGTTTGACTTGATTTATTTCGTCTTTTCTTTTTCTTAAAAAGAGAAGCTGGACTAAACATTTTTTATATAAAAGCTTTAAAAAATATAGGTAGCCTACTTTTTAAAAGAAATCATGAGAATAAGGAACTTTTAGAAAAGCTAATTGAAGGAGCTTTAGGGGAGCTTATGCAAAGCTTTTTTTTTTTTATAAAGGACTCACTTCGAATTTTGTTTACCTATATTTTATGTTACTTTTTTTTTTTTTATGAATTTGTCGCATACTTATATTTTGTTCTTTATTTTTAATTATTTTTGGGGATTTTTTTTTATTATATGTTCCTTGTTAGATCAATGGACATTTTATGCCCCTTAAATGTTTTAAATAACAAACAAGTGTTTAAGTTTCATGTATTAACGAGTTTTGCAGATAACAAGCAAAATGAGTAAGTGTTTATATAGACAAACTAATTAGAGGCTTAAGTCTTGCAAACAAACTTATTACCTTAACAGATGGACAAATAAACGCCGATTTTAATATGAATGCACTGTTCTATGCATATACCTATTGTGTATCATCTTGTTATCTTTGCAAAATTAAAAGTGTGCCTTGTCTTATAAATATAAAAGCGTATCAAGGAAGTTTTGCAAAGCTAAACACCTCTAATTGACTTTTTCCATAAAAAGACGTGCACATCAAAAGCAAAAAGTACAACAGAGTACTATGTTTAATAAAACAGAGTTTTATACTCTAACTCATGATGCTAGTTCAAAAACTGAGAATATAAGCATTAGGATGTTCACGGATCAGTTTGGATGGGTTTTGAGCTAAAAAGTCATCCGATCCAAACATGAAAATACAATGTGGTTCGGTTTGGTTTAGATGGCTTACAAAAAAAAATTCGATTCAACCCATTCCAAAAATGCGGTTTGGATTGGATCGATTGATTCGGTTTTTACTGACCACTATATCGATTCTTTAATTTCCTATTTTCTAAATCCATGCATAAGAAAAATAAGATATGTAAAGAGAAAAACAAGGAAACTAGTAAATACATTAATTCATCAAGTGCATCAACTACTAAATACATCAAGTGTTTAACTAAACAACTAGCTAGCAAGTGTACGTGATTTTGGTATTGCAAATTTTATGTGAATGCTAGTAAGTGTTCAAATATATATGTTTACATCTACCTATATATGCGGATTTAGAAGTGTATGTGGTTTTGGTATTGCAAATTTTAGGGAAAAGAAATGCTACTTCCCTCTAAGCATGATACATATATGATAATAATTCAACATTTGCTTAACACGTATTTAGTATTATTATTTCGGTTCGGTTCGGTTTGGTTTTAGAGCTACCAATCGAAAACCGAATCGAACTAATTGGTTGGCCACAAAAACTATCTAATGAAATCTAAAAAATTTCGGTTTGCTTCTGTTTTCGATTTTTTGGACCAGTTTTCAATTCTTTTTTTGGATTGGTTTGGATGTGAACACCCCTAGTAAGCATAATGCTTTATTTTATCAAAGTAACTAGTTGGTGAAAAGCATTAAATGCAACATTTAATGCTCTTAATGTTCATATTCTCACAAGTTGAAAGAAGACCTCAATGGTCCTTAATGTATACTTTTCTTAGTCTTATAAATAGCTTAGAACCTTGAAGGAGAAGAGGTTGCTAGAGCATACAAGCATTCAAATCTTGAACATAAACTTTTGCCTAAGTTGTTCAGTGTATTACTCAAAGTTTTCTAAGTGTTTTTGAGAGAAATCAAAAGACTTGTACTTAAGTTCTATATCTGTCTTATTAAGACAAAGTTAGTCTATGAGCATTACCTATAACCTTTTTCTTTGTGAAATTAGTTGAAGCCTGAAAAGACTTGTTTGTTAAACAATACTTGAGAAGTTTTGTGTGGAGAAGCACATTAAGAGAATACGTATTAAGCTTGAAGAGGTTTGCTTAAAAAATACTTGTAACAATCTTATCTGTTAGAGAAAATCTTGGTGATTACTAAAGATTGGATGTAGTCTTAAGTTAAAACAAACCAATATAAAACTTGTGTTTTTTTTTTATCTCTTTCCTTTACCTTTCTTATAAGTTATTCGAGAGATTTAAAGATAAGCAAACATTTAAGATATTTGTTCAAGGTGTTTGAACTTAAATTAATTAAATGATTTTGTTTTATTCAACTATCATTTATCGTCTTACGTAAAACGAAATAGCTTTTTGAAATGAATTTGCGAAAATCTTTTAAAATACAATTTACTCACTTTTTATATTTTCCTATGTCTTACAGTCCTTCTATCTTCTTGAACATGGTCTCAAAGTTGCTTCCTTCATTACTTTGCTTTTTTTAATTAGGAATGGCCACGGGTCTAGATTGACACGTGAACCGATAATCCAAATCAATTTAGTTTTGGTTCATCGACTTGGGTTTAGATTTTGTTTGTCCAAATTCGATGGCTTTGGTTTGATTCTCGGGATAGGGAATTTGAAACCCAAAGGAATTGATCCAAACCAATCATGAGATTTATTCGATTCGTCTATTCGTTAGTTCTCCTTCTCTCACGTCAGTCATACTACCACTGTTTTCATTCTTCATCTCTCTATTACCACCCTTCCTTGAATCCCTTCCTCTCCCTTTCCCCTCTGTTTTTCTTTATTGTCAGCATCACTCCTCCCCACCGTCGTGCCTGATGTACAACACCTCTGTCACCATTGCACTTGCATATCTCTTCAGGAGGACCAAAATCATCGATTTATAAATATAGGAATTAAAACCAAATTTGATAAAAAATAAAGAGACCTAAAACATATTTATCCAATGTAAAATTATAAATTATAAATAAATTTTATTACTCATTAAAAAATTAATGGCAAGTATGAAAAAATATAAAACTATAAAATTTTTAATAATTTATAATTATATTTAAACATTTTTTTAATTATTCTTTATGTTATTTTTATTTAATTCTTAAGGAAATAAGCTAGCTCCTTACAATTTTATCAAGAAAGAAAGGATGGAATGACGACAATGATTGACGTTGATTTGAGATTCACATTATCGTATATCTTCTTTGAAGATTGGTATCGAGTGAACGCAGCCAATAACTAAGCCTACGGTAAAGAGAAAAAAAATAGATAAAAAATAAAGAAGTAAAAATAAGATAAGAAGTAAAAAATAGATGAAAGATAATTTGAAATTTTAAATTGTTTAATAAAAAAGAAATAGATGAAAAATAAATAAAAATAAAGAGGTGAATAAAAATAAGTAAAAAATAAAGTAAAAATAAATAATAAGACTCGGTGAGACCTACTCATATAATACAAAATTTTATTTTTATTTTTCTTATAACAAACAAGTAAAATTTATACAAACTTTAATAATTTTTTTACCTCTCTTTCTTTCTCTTTTAAACCAAACAAAAGCTAAGAGATAAGTTTAGACCATATATTGAATGCCTTTAATTAGGAAAGTGACTCGCGTCATACATAAGGCCTTCGCTTTGGCTAAATTTACCTTCACTTTATCTAAAACAGTACGTACTATTGCAGTCATAATTTGAATTTAAATTCTCATAACTACATTGAACTTGTAGTTCACGTATCACGAATGCAGTACTGCAGATGTGATTACGAAAACATTTGTGCATAAACTATTTGCGTGTAATTTACGATCAAGTCAGGATTCAAATAAAGTTATCTACAATTTGAATCGCTGATTTTTAATTCATACGTAAAATTTTAAAAAAAATTGTGTATATCTGTAAACAATTGTGAGGGAGCAAGCTCCGCACTCGGCAGGCCAAATCTAAGTTTGGCATTGAAAAAGGAGAATTTTCTTTGACACTTTTAGTCTTCAATTATCATATGTATCTGATCACTATTAATTGGAATATTATCATAGTACTAACTTATTTTTACCAGTTTACAACATAGCTAGATCTGGTTACTTGGCAGTAATTTTCATTAATAATTTTCTTGTCACGGTATGCCCAATTAATACGATGGAGATGATGTGATGTTCACTACACCAATCACATGAACATCTCGAAGCAGCTGAAATGTTAAAATAGCATAATAATGACAAGTGGCGGTAATTTAATGTGCGTAAGCCATTATCTGTGAAAAATATCAATCAAAAGCCATCTAGCATTTTTTTTTTCCTGGTAGAACCATTTTAACTAAAAATTGATGGTTATCCTGTAATGCCTGAATTCCCATCACTTCAAAAACGCAATTAATTCCACATTAAAGACTAGAGAAAGAGGTGATGGTAGTGGTACACTGCTAATGCCGGGATTGTCGTCATTGAATTTCACTTTATGTCCGCGTGAATTTAATGCTCGTAACAATAATGTCCCAACTGTAAAAGGTTGGTCTTTTCTCTTCCTTCTACTATTATATATAGTTTTGCTCATTTCAGAAGCTCCTCATCCACTGACTCTCCCAAAAGCATCCAGTTTGTTAATTTGTTGCATCATTTCTTGTGTCAATGGCATCTGGGGAGCTCATTATGAATATAGGGGTAGTGGTAATGGTTCTGGGTTTGTGGAGTGGGGTTGCTGCACAACAACAACAACAAGTACCTTGCTACTTTATTTTTGGAGACTCTTTGGTGGATGATGGGAACAACAACCAGCTCAACTCATTGGCCAAAGCTAATTACTTCCCTTATGGGATTGACTTCCCTGGTGGCCCCACCGGAAGGTTTTCCAATGGGAAAACTACTGTAGATGGAGTCGGTGAGTTTGTCAATTTAGCGTGTTTTTGTAAAAAATAATTAAATTTTTTTTATAGTTTATATAATACTAGTAAGTTGTTAAAGTTCAAACATATATATTTTAATTAGCTTATCAAAGTTGCGTGCTACTTGAGTAGAATATAAGTATACTGTTAACAAAATCTACTCTTCAGCCTTTATCTAACTGTTTAAGATTTTCATACAACAAATGTTTTTCTGTTTATATTGTTTTCCCGTTTTCCAACCGATCAGTTAAGACAGGTATATGTAAATTAAATGCAACTTATATATATGTATGCATTTGTTTTCGATTGCGTAATCCATCATTGTTTACCTTTAATGGCCAATTGGACGACAATTATATGATGCATCAATGCTAAATTCAGCCAAGAAATCCCCACAACGTATCTTACCTTTTAAGGCACGACTTTAACGGCACATAAACTTTCTTCGTCAGTATTACCAATGAAAATACATAAATAAATAAAAGTAGCAAGCAGAAATCACATCAAAACCAAAACTTGGTGAGTAAAATATCTGTGGTTTCACTCTATTCTTTACGTTACAAAACTCTTGTTTTAATTTTTTATTATGAATTTAATTAAAATGCACTAATAGTGTAAATATTTTTTACATTATCATTATCATTATGTATTATTAACTTTTACAACAATTACCTTAAAAATCATTCTAATGATAATTTTTTTCGTTGATAATAAAAAATAAAGTGAATAATATCTTACACAGTCCAAACTTAAAATGAGTAATAGTTATAATTTTAGGGACAAAGATAAAGTTTTTCAAAACTGTGCACATGCTACTACTCCATTTGAGTTTCTCCACTTTGACTTTAGTTGTATGTCCGCCCCTCAAATATCAAGCACATGGGTTTCTTAGGTTGCATTGAAATTTGCAATTTAAGAGAGTCTAGTTCTGGTATAGTCCTTGGACTAAGAGCTGAAAAAGGAAAGAGCCTCAGCTAGAGAAATTAACTGACTCAGGATACTTATTAACCAGAAATGCTGATTTAGTAATAAAAAGAAACAAGGAGAGGAAAGTAGGAGCTGTATTCTGGAGTAGACGAAATTGATTCTTTAATAGTTCTATATACATGCGAGTATATGAAATCTTTTTCTCGTCTAACTTTCTCTTGAATTTTAACAGCTGAGCTTTTGGGGTTCAACGGTTACATACGTCCCTATGCAACAGCTAGAGGCCGAGACATACTTAATGGGGTCAATTATGCTTCTGCAGCTGCCGGAATTAGAGAGGAAACTGGACAACAACTGGTACTTATTTATTTATTTTGGCTTCTTTGGCACATAACTTTTGTTTTCTTCATTAATTTGGTAATGCATATGGTTATTTTGTGTAATTGTTCATTTGTTTTCTACTTTGTAGGGAGACCGTATCAGTTTTAGAGGGCAGGTGCAAAATTACCAAAGGACGGTGTCCCAGATGGTAAATTTACTGGGAGATGAGAACACAACTGCAAATTACCTTAGCAAGTGCATTTATTCAATCGGATTGGGTAGCAATGATTACCTTAACAACTATTTCATGCCTCTAGTCTATTCCAGCAGCAGGCAGTACACACCCCAGCAGTTTGCTGATGTTCTTATTCAAGCATACGCTCAACAACTCAGGGTTAGTTTCATTTTTTACCCTTTCACATTGACCATTTTCAATTAGGTTTCATAATATCCATAGCTCCAACTAGCCATTTTTTGTTACAAAGTCCAAAAATAATAGTAGTAGTAATAAGTAATAAAAAATATAAACCAACAACAAAGAAATTAAATGATTATGGTTTAAAGTTGTGCAGGTTAGAAGCTCAGATAAGGTTCACAAATTAAAAGCTTAACTGTTTTGTGCTTGTGATTCAGATTCTGTACAACAATGGGGCAAGGAAAATGGCCTTATTTGGGATTGGTCAAATAGGTTGCAGCCCTAATGCACTGGCCCAGAACAGCCCGGATGGTAGAACATGTGTGGCAAGAATCAATTCTGCAAACCAATTATTCAACAACGGATTGAGATCTCTTGTTGATCAACTGAACAACCAGCTGCCGGATGCAAGATTCATCTATATAAACGTTTATGGTATCTTTCAAGATATCATAAACAATCCATCATCCTTTGGTAATTATTTTCTGCCTAACATTTGCTATCTTGTTGAGAGTCAAGATTTGGACATAGTTAATTCATGCTCATTTTGTTCCCATGTGGTCTTCAATTTTCAGGATTTAGAGTCACAAATGCGGGGTGCTGTGGGGTAGGAAGGAACAATGGTCAAATCACATGTCTGCCACAACAACCCCCATGCAGGAACAGGAGGGATTACCTGTTTTGGGATGCATTTCATCCAACTGAGGCTGCCAATACTATTATTGCTAGGAGAGCTTACAATGCTCAATCTGCATCAGATGCTTACCCTGTTGATATCAATCGCTTAGCTCAGATCTAAAGAGGGTCTAGTAGTGGCAATAAGCAGTGCTGCAATTACTTTGATTGTAATGTTTGTGTGGTCTTAACATCTCTTTCGTATTCATATTTTAAATGTTTGTGTTCACAAGTCCAAGTGTAATTTGTCATAAAAATTTTCGTTAAGATTTGCTTATTGGTTGTGACTGAGTAATACTCATTGGCTGATGATATATTTTCATCCAAAATGAATAAAATGACAAGAATTTATTTGCTTTTCAGACTTCTTAAAAAAAGAAATTACTTTCTGCCTAAAATATTTTGCTGATCAAAATAATATTTGTGTGTTGGAATTGATAATACTCTAACACTTCAATTTCAAAACAATATATATTTGTTTATACCATATATATATATATCTATATATATATATATCTCATTAAATTAGTTTTATAAAAATACTTTTTTTCAAATTTTATAGGTATTGTCTTTTAAAATAATTTTGTATTTTTTATTATTTTTATTCTAATTTTGCTATACAGTGTAGGTATAAAAATAAGTGTAAAACTGACAAGAAATAATCAGAATTTTATTAAATGAGGAGGAAGCATATACTAATATTGAATTTTATTTAAAGATATAATAACATTTTTTTTATTAGTTTCTAGCGCAAGGTTAACTTTAAAAGAGTGACTCATTTAATCTATGCAAGTTGTTCTACTTAACTTACTGGTTTAAATGAATTCAATCTGTGGGTTTACAAGCTAATCCATTAGCCCATAAAAATTAAAAAAAAAAATATTATTTATTTTAAAGTATTCTTCAAAAAAATAAAATTAGGAAAAAAAATAAAAATATATGTAGAATTTTTTAATAAAGCAAAATAAAATAAAATAAAACATGTGGGCTAGCTTAACCCAAAGGCTTTTGCATACTTATTAAGGTAATCGTTATTTTCGTCCTCGTTACTACTAAGTTGACCTCCTTTTTTTTTAATTTTTTTTGGATGAAATTGTCCTTGACAAAAACAAGTTTTTGTTGAACTCTTTACATAATAAAAATATGTTTTTGTTGTATATTGCGAAATCATATATAACGAAAACATGTTTATGTTGTATTTGAATTCACACTACATAATGGAAATATGTTTCGTTGTGTATTGTAAAATCATAAACAACGGAAACATGTTTTCATTGTGTATTGTGAATTTAAACAAATGCGCTGATGAAATATAATCCAAAACGAATGGGCTTTGACATAGGAGCGGAGACAATGGATTAGAGAATGTATGGAGTTAGCTAATGTGTCAATGCTGGTAAATGGGAGCCTTATTGAAGAATTTAGTATGGAAGATAACTCATACAAGGGGACCCATTGTTTCCATTTTTATTTTTGATAGCAGTAGAGGGAATTAGTCTGTTGTTAAAGGAGGCTAGTGTGCATGGCATGTTTCAAGGGTACAACTTGGATGGGCAGGGCCCAAGAGTGACACATCTTTAGTTTGCCGATGACACACTAATTGTGGGAAAAAAATCAAAGGAAAATGTGTGGGCTATTAAAGCAACATTACAACTATTTGAGATAATATTGAGATTAAAGGTGAATTTCCATAAGAGCCTTTTAGTAGGTGTAAATATTGAAGAGCAATGGCTGCGAAAAGCTTCATCTTTGCTGCACTATAAATTGGTAGTTTACCTTTTAAATACCTCGGTTTGCCTATAGGTGCGAACCCAAGAAGAAAGGATACATGAAAACTTGTGGTAGAGGTGGTTAGATATCACCTGTCCTCATGGGAAAGTAAGAATATATCTATAGCTGGTAAAGTAGTTTTGATAAAATCTATGTTACAGTCCCTCCTCGATCTACTTCTTCTCCTTCTTCAAGGCTCTAAAAGGTATTATATCTCTACTTGAACCTATTTTTAATATATATATATATATATATATATAGAGAGAGAGAGAGAGAGAGAGACATATACATACACCCTTTGACCTTTTGCATAGAATTCTTCTAACCATAATATTCAAATTAAACTACTTACCATAATTAGGGATAGAAATTAAGAGGAGCTTATAGCTTAGAAGGTTTTTATTTTTAAAAAATTCTCTTGACCCAAAGAGATTAGACTTATAGAATCAATTTATTTTGAAGAATAATATATGTTATTATATATCTTATATTTTTATGATGGTGTTTTTAAATAAAATTTTAGATTAAACTAGCTTTTTTTAAAACAAGTTTTCATTTTAGATAAATAACTAAAATTAGACTTTTTATATAAAAAATAGCAAACATAGATGGGAAATTTTGTAATTCAATTATTTGGTGTGTGTGTGTCGGTGAACTAGCCCGGTAATTATCCAGATTAATAATATATTAAAATGTTTAGTATATTTTCATCCACGTTGTCGAAATGGGTCGGTGTGTGTGTTAATAATATACTTAAAAAAACATTTAGGTATATTTTGTCGGTTGGGCTGTGGTAGCTGTGGTGTATTAACTAATATATATACTTAAATGTTTAGTATATTATTAAGTACGGTGTGTGTGTGTGTGTGTGTGTGTGTGCAACTGTATATATACTATAAAATTTTGCGTTATTATAAATACTTGTTGTGTGTGGTTTATATATGATTGTAAAAAATATTAATATCTTAAAAAAAATTAAAAAAAAAGTTCACACACGTTTGTAAAAAAAAACAAAGGTGTAACATAAGACTTTCATTTTGTAAATAAAATTTACTTAAATACATAATTTTTAATTAGACTATTAAGTAATTAAGTCAATTATATATGAATAAAACTGTTTGTTTATACTAGAAAGTATGTAGAATTTAATTTTAAATATTTAATATGATTTCAATAATTTAATTTTATATAATTTTTGGCCAAAAAATAATAATTAAAATAAATAACAATGTTAATCGGTGTGCAAAAAAATTCAGACCAAATTAGCTCGGTAGCCCGCATAGGACTAGGTTGGGCTAAAAAAATATAGGCCTGAACACAAACCGGACCGAGCTGGCCTGCCATTTTTGACAGCTCTATTTTCATCCTTTAGACCTTATGTTTTTATTACTACCAAACTTGCCAAACCTATAATCGTAATTAGCAATAATGTTACTACTTTCTTTGGTTGACAAATTAAAAAAAAAAAAAACTTGCCAAACTCTTTGGTCTTCATTCTGACTTCATTGTAAATAAATAAATAAATAAAAATAAAAATAAATTCTATCTTTGGACACAACTTTGTCACCCCCCAACATCCCCCCGCCCAAAATATATATATGCACCTTTCATCTTGGGCTGGCCATACTCCTTATAATTTCCTGGATCATAATAATCCAACCTCGTTTGTCTAGATGGCAGCTAAGACTAAGCCACGGTTGATTCTATCTCTTCTTCTATTGGCTGCAAATTGTATGCAACAATGTGTCCATGGAGAATCGCAAGTGCCTTGCATTTTTATCTTTGGTGACTCTCTATCTGACAATGGAAATAACAACAACCTTCCAACAGATGCAAAATCCAATTACAGACCATATGGCATCGACTTCCCAGAAGGCCCAACTGGAAGATTTACTAATGGACCAACGTCAATTGACTTTATTAGTAACATTCTCTATGCTTAATTCACCATTTTTTTTTTCATTCACCAATAAAAAGCTTATATTTAGTTGAGCCCTTCATGTATCCTAAATTTCCCAGTTCTATCTTCTCAGCCCCACACTTTTTGTTTACCTCACTAATTAACGTTTAACTATTGCTGGCCAATGTTTGGGATTTGAGAAATTCATCCCACCTTTTGCAAACACTAGTGGCTCAGACATACTTAAAGGTGTGAACTACGCGTCCGGAGCAGCTGGGATTCGCCCCGAGAGCGGCACACATTTAGTATATAAATTAAATACCCTTTATATATATATATATATATATATATATATATATATCCTTTTTTATTTGTTCATCTCTGTCTTTAATTGATTTTTGGTATAATTTTAGAGGATTTGTGTTTCAATGCTCACGCATGCTACTAAATTAGTGTTACACAACGCAGGGTGCCAATATCAATTTGGGAGAACAGATGAAAAATCACAGAGACATATATTCCAAAATTGTTATCAAACTTGGAGGTTCTGATAAAGCTAAACAATACCTTAACAAGTGCTTATATTACGTGAATATAGGCAGCAATGACTACATAAATAATTACTTCCTTCCCCAGTATTACATTTACCGAACAAGCCGCCTCTATACCCTTGAGCAATATGCAAAAATTCTTATTGACAAGTACTCCCAATATTTACAGGTATTTTACAATTTTCTATGTATTTTTCACTTTGTCTCACAATTTGAAAGTTTTTTTATTCTAATAATAATTAAAAAATTGAACTATTAGGTAGCATAAATTGACGTGGGGTTACTTTTAATAGCATACGCTAATTATAAATTGAAATTAAACTATTGGATCAAGTATTTATTATAGTAGGAGTAGTTTTTAGCACTGAAAACCAGACCGGCCGATCGGACTGGAAAACTAGTGAACCGGTCAAGTGATCGATTCAAATAAACTACAGAACCAACTTGAAGGAAAACCGGTCAAAGAACCGGAAAACCGGTCAAAAACAAGTAAAATCGGTCAAAAACCGGCTAAAAATCGGTTCACAGTGGGTCAAAGAAAAATGCTTAATACAACATTATTTTGATTTTTTTTCTTAAAAAAAATAAAAACCAACCTAAAGTATTTATCATTTTCTTTTTTATTTTAAATATAAACTTGTTTTTATTAATAAATGTTGATGTGTATAGTCAAAACTTATACTTAAGTATCATAACATATTTGATTTGTACTTATAGGTATTGTAAATGTAAAGAACCTATAAAATTATGTTTTATTTTTAATTTTTAGTATTACAAAATTATGATATTATGCTTTTTTAATATTATTTTATGTATTATTTAATTATTATTATTATTATTATTTTATTAATACCGGTTCGACCATGGTTCAACCCTGGTTGAACCATTGAACCTTGAACCAGTACCTTGACTGGTTCAATGACCGGTTCAGTTTTAAAAACATTGGTTTTTAGAGCTACTTTCAGGTCTCATAGTTTCAAGGGCTCTTTAATTTTAAAAGCCTCTTGACTTGAAGAGTTTAGGATTCACTTAAAAAATAAATAAATTTACTAATAGTTTATTTATCTACATATACTTTATTTAGTAGAATTAAATTATTAAAATAAATATTATAAATTTATATTAATAACATCATGCATTACACTAATCAAGGATTTTATTGGTATAAAAAATTAATATATACTATCCGTAAATTATATGATTAATATAATATATTTTACTGTTAGAGTAGACTCTCAATATTTATACTAGCCATTTAATATCTATTAAAAAATGTATTCTGATAAGAGTTAACTAAATGACAAAGTATTGGTAAATGATTTTTTTTTAATGTTTTAAGCCGTTTAAAAGACCGAGATTACTTAAACTAAATTTTATTATTCTAATTAGTAAATTTAAGTTTTTCATAAAATATATTAAACACATTTTTTATATAATTAAAAATAATTGATATCTCATTACGCTATTTTATTTTAATATATACTATATTAAAAATATAAGTAAATATTTATTATTGGATTACACATAAATATTTAAATTATTTAAAATTTAATATATGTGTGTGTGATCATCAAGATAATATTACATAATTTAATAGTAACATTGGTAAAATATATTTTTAAAAGTGCTATTAAAACCGTGATTTTGCAAAATTTTAAACCTAGTGCTACGTGATTCTATAATATATATGTGTGAGAGAAAATAAATAAAAATTAAATTTATATTTGAAAAACAAGCTAAACTGATTTAAGTGGAAGCCTGACTCAGGGTCGTGGTCGGCTTAAGGCTAATGAGACAGCCATTTTAGGCCCTATTCAAGCTCTTATATTTTTTTTTATATTCTTAAAAATGAATTTTAATTTTAATTATTAGATGATAAATTTTGTTATATTATTTTTAGTTAATTTGTTAATAAGATTATGCAATTTAAAAATTTGTATATAAATTTGTAGATTATTTAAGAAGTTTTATTACTCATTTAAAAGGTTATAGAAAAATTATTTTACATTTGCTTTGAACTCAAACCAAAAAAAATGACATTGAAACAAATATAGAGATTAAATTTTATAAAGGTAGTATGATTTATAAGAAAAACATTTTGATTAAAATGATAATGATGAGATCTTACACATCTAGTTGAAGATTAATAAATCTTTTGGTTTTTTTTTTTTTTAATTTTGATTGTTTTGTATACATATCAAATCAATTGATTTTCTTTTGTTAATAGCTTATTTGAACAAATTTTAAAATATAAAATCATTTTTGATTTTTTTTAATTCCCAAGTTGAAAATCTTAAAATAAAATGAATTGAAAAAATATTATATTAATCTAGAAACAAATTTAAGTTTTAATGAACATTAATTTAATATTGGTGGTCTGGATTTTTTTTTTCTAAATTGAAGGTATTCAAAAAAATACAAACAATAGATATTAATGCCTTATTAGAAATATTAAACTATATTAAAAATTCTCTCTCTCTCTCTCTCTCTCTCTCTATATATATATATGAATAATTATCTTAAACGAGAGCATGTTTAGTTGCTATTTTTCAACGAAAATATTTTTAGCTGATATTCTTCAACTAGAGCATTTTTAGAAAAAATTTAACCTCTTATCTCTTTCAATTTATCAATTTTAGGATCTTTAATTCTAATTTGAATTTTAATATTTTTAAAAGAAATTATCAAGAATTAAAAAATAACATTGCATTACAATAATTGTTTATTATAAATTTAAAAAATAATCTATATGTTCAAAAATATTTATTTATTACAAATTTTAATTACAATATAATTTATATATTCAAAAATATTTATTTATTATAAATTTAAGTTATATAAAATAAATATTTATTTTGTACAATACATAGGTTAAAATACTAGTTATTTTTTAAAATGTATGTAATGTTTTAATAATACTTGTCGTTATTGTTATTATCAAAAGAAGTTTTTCAAAATCACAAATTTTTAGATTCAATTTAAGATAAACTATGTTACAAGATTATGATTGAATAAATTACCATAAAGTGAGATGTTAAAATCATTTAATTATGAAACCTTAATTAACAGTTTTACAGTTCTAAAAATTATAAAAATAAAATAAAAAATGATACCAAATATTGTGTGGTGTGAGTGGTTGAACACTCTCATCCCTTAATCAATATCATGGGATTAGTCCCTCTTTGAGTATTGAGTCATAATATTTGGAAGCACCTTACTCCTTAATAGGCTGATCTGGTGCAAAAGGAGACTAGTTGGACCCATAAACCTGAATACCACCTAATTATATTAATAATAATAATAATAATAATAATAATAATAATGAAGCCAATAAAATATGAGTCTAACTATACAATTTATCTAATATCTCAATTTTTAAACATGTCCCTAACATCACTTGGCCTGTTTTTATATACTTACCGCCCTAAAAATCATCTGCTTAATTTAAAACATATGAAAAGAATAAAAACTCTATTTTTTTAAGCTTTTAAAATAGCCTCAAACGAAACTCCATGCATTATAGGCATCACAAGTCGTCATATCCAGATTTCATGCTCCCAAATACCAAGAGCGACAATTGGCCTAATAAAGCCAATAACATTTACTTACTTTTTTTTTGTTTACTATGTTATTGGTGCGTAGCATCCATCGACTTTTATTAGTAAGTAATCTCTGCCAGAAAACCTGGCCGTTCACTTTTAGTGAGTATTTCTTCTTAATCATGTTTTTTTTCATCTATAAAGCTCGAACTCGATACATTATTTGAAGAATTCAAACCCAATTTCACTTAAATCAACAACATGCTAGTAGCCAGTAACATTTATTTAGCCGACTTTAATTTGTTTATTACATAACTCATTATATCAACCAATGTCTTCAGTAAATAGAAAACAAAAAAGATAAACTAATGTCGGGTGTGAATGACCTGTACATGGGGTGGGTTGCAACGAACACTTGAAGCAAATACAAGCCGAAGCCCGGCCCAGAAAGCTGAATCTGCTTTAAAAAGATTCCAGCTGTGTTAATTACGCAAAGTTGGTTTAATTAAGTTTTTAGTTTTTAGAACTTTGTATTTATTATTTAATTTCTATTTTTTATTTTTTAAAATGATGTTTTCATATAATATTATTTTTATCAAATTAATTTTTGTAATTTTCGTTTCTCATTTAATTTCTTTAATTATTTTAATTTTCTTTATCTTTCTAAAATATCATGATTTTATATTTGATCTTTCAAAATATCACGATAAAAAACTTGTGACATTTAGAAAGATTAAACAATAAAAAAATGAAAAGGAAAATAAGTTAAGGGATTTGATACCAAAAATTTTTTTTATAAAAGATTTATTTAAAATTTAAAAATAAAGGACCAAATTAAAAAAAAAATGTAAATTTTTTGGAAGTCAAAAACTTAATTAAGCTAACAAAATTATAGGAATGGTTTCAACAACTAATATTTTCACACTCTAATTTTTTTTTTAACACTCATGTTATATCTCTTTTTTTTTTTTTTATCTATTTTACTTTTCAATCACATTTTTCATCATATCTATTTCCTTTCCTCTCTTTCCTTCTCAAGCATGTCAAATAATCATTTTTGGGGTTTAAATCCTAACATGCCAAGGACTTCGAAAGTTAAAAATAGGTCCGTCGACGTCATATTTCAATTTTCACGTATTTATATAATTATATAAATAGATAATTATTTATACTAATTAACTTTGAGACAACAAATGCATGAATCTGGCAAAGTTTACTTTGACTATAGATTCCACATATTATTGGTAGTGTTGAATCTGGCTCCAACTAGTTAGCTGTTATTTGACCACCCTAATATGATTTACACACCTATGTCAGATACGGTTTATAATTATGAAAAGATGGTTTTGGAGGCAGGGTCTGCGTGATGTTGGAGCAAGAAAATTCGTGCTAGTTGGGGTGGGTCTTATAGGCTGCACTCCAAATGCCATATCTACGCATGGGACAAATGGATGTGTTGAAGCGATGAATAATGCTGCGTTCATATTCAATGATGAGCTTAGATTTCTAGTGGACCGGTTCAATAACAAGTTCTCCGCTGATTCCAAATACATCTTTATAAATAGCACAGCCGGAAGCCTTGACAGTTCCCTTGGTATACATTTCGATTTTCTTACCCTTCACTTTCACATTCTAGATTAAAACAATTGAAAGTCTTACAATTTGATTTGGGTGTACACAATATAACTATGGTCCATTTATTTCAGGTTTCACTGTTGCGACTGCTCCTTGCTGCCCATCGGGGGAGAATGGGCAGTGTATTCCTAATGGAACACCATGCCAGAATAGAAATGCATACGTGTTTTGGGATGAATTCCATACCACAGGAGCCGCCAACAAAATCATGGCAATAAGTTCATGTAATGGTTCTAATCCAGACTTCACTTACCCAGTGGATATCAAGCACCTTGTTCAATCCTAATGATTCAGTTCAAACTACAGCGTTTTCCTTAAATAATTTCTTATCATGAATAATAATTTGTATTGACCAGAATAAGTGCCGAGTTAATTATAGTAAAACATAATAAGTAGTCTTTTGTGCTTTTTCTCTATTTCCACTGATAAAAAACTTAATTATTGCTTATCAAAGTTATAACCATATTAAATTTTAGAGTAAATTACACCATGCTCTTTTGAAGATATGAGTATTACAGTCTTGTCCATTACTGTGAAAAACACTTTTTTAATTGGTTAAAAAGGACTTTTTAAATCGGTTTTTAAACTGTTTTAAATACAGGCAATATAAAAAATTGGATAATTTTAAATCAGATTTTGAACCGATTTAAAAAAACTTTTTAACTCGGTTCACTAGAGAACTGATTTAAAAAATCTACCTTTTTTAACTTGTTTCACTAAGGAACCAAGTTAAACGCTAAGAACCTAATCCCAAACAGAAATTGGTCAGCAAAGATCATATCCATGGTTAAGTAAAGTTGGTTTGAAACTTTCCCACAAGGATTCTTAGTCCGTATCATGAAAGAGTAGCTTCTGGAACTACACTCTTCTCTATTGTACTATTGGTAGCTACCATGAAATTTGATCAATTGAGTCGCATCTTCATATATATTAGGGGTATCCATCAATCATGTTTAACGGAACTGAGCATGTTTATTAATCCAACTTTAGTGCCAATAAGCATAATAACTTATCAATTTGGGATTCCATATTAAAGAGCCCAACTTTAGTTATGGAGAAACTAAAATTTGAGAAAAAAAATCAAAATATGATTCACTATTCAAAAAATTACTCATCCAAGATGAATGTGAAAGCAGAAAACAAAAATGAAAATTAGAATTGAAGTAAAGGAAGGGATGAAGATGAGGAACCGTGGAAACAGCTTGTACGAGTGACAGCAAAGGTAGATCTAAACCTTGGGGTGGGTCCTTGAGCGTCACTGAGGTGGTAGTTGCTCCAAACGATGTATATATTAGCTGAAGAACGAAGAAGAAAGAAAATGGAAAATTAGAAGGTGAAGAAGGGTTTTGTGTTGTGCCTTAAAGAGAGTGAAAAGCAAGCTGTGAGTTTTCAACTTTTTGAGGTGGGAGGCAACCGCGAAAATAAACTCGTCAAAAAAGTTGTAGTTTCACCTTTTAAATCGGTTCAAACAGGAACCAATTTAAAAAGTTGCTTCTAACTCAATTCAAGCAAGAACTGATTTACAAAATGTATTTTAAATCGGTTCAAAAGAGAACCGATTTAAAATATGTTCCATTTATTTATGAAATGAACATTGTATATGACACTTTTTAACTTGATTTGCTAGGAACCGATTTAAAAAGTACAATCTAAATTGGTTAAAGCGAAACCAATTTAAAAAAGTTTCAAAATATTACAAAAATGTCACCGTATTTTGCTTTTAAAACAGTTATCTCTAAATCGAGTTAGAATAGGCAATGTAAAAATGCGATTTTGCACTAGTGATCCTCTTATATTAATATATAAGGTCCATTTGATTTTACATCATTAAAGATTCTTAAATAAATTACATTATCTTTCCCTACAAAATGTGAATATTGCACTACTCTTTCATCTTATATTGAAATATATAATTTAGTGCATTTAATTTAATATTCTTAAAAAATATTCTTTAAAAGATTTTAAAATATATTTTTTAAATAAAATATATACTAAAATAATTTTAATTTACAAAGTTACTCTTCACTAACTCAATGCTTTAACATTGTTTTCTTTCTATGCATCAACATTAGATGTTGAATTTGTTATTAGTAACATTACTATCTTGGGCTGAAGAAGATTGAGGGCATATTTGCATTAATACGTGTTGATTCCTTGTTTTGACCGAGCAATTTCAAACCCAAGAAAACATTTTAGTTGGCTAAGATCTTTAATGTTGAATTTATCATTTAGGAGCTACTTGATATGGTTGATTTCAGATAAATCGTTACCTATTTGGACCTAATCATCTACATACACCAAGATAGTAGTAAAACTGGACTAGTTAGATTTAATAAACAAGGAGTAATCAGTTTTAGATTGTAGGTAAGTAGAATCCAGTAAAAATGGGTTAATTAGGCATTCCATTGGTTGTTGGCTTACTTCAAGTCGTATAGAGACTTCTTTAACTTACACGTAAGAGAACAATTATTAATAATTAGATTGGGAGGCATTTTCATGTACACTTCTTCATGGAGATCCCCATATAAGAAGATTGTATTCACATTCAATTGATATAAATGTTGATGCAAGAAAGAAGCAAGAGATAGGATAACTCTAACTATGGTCATTTTAACTACTAGAATGAAAGTTTCCAAGGAATCAATCCCACAAGTTTGAGTGAACCCTTATGCAACTAAGTGAGCTTTGAATTTGTCAATAGAGCCATATGCTTTGTGCTTTAATTTAAAAACAACCTATTAGCTTCTTGCCAAGGGGAGAGAAGTTAAGACCCAAGTTTTATTTTTCTCCAAAGCTAACAATTTAGCCCTAATAGCATTACTCTATTCCTCATTTTGTAAGGCGTTTGTATAGGTGGATGGCTCAAGGGTGGATAATATGGCAAGAGAAAAATGTTTGTGAGATGAAGACATGTTATTATAAAGCAGAGATAGGATACCTAACAGATGACTTTAAAGATAAAGGTAATATTAGGGAGAACAAGAAAATACTGAAGAACCTTTGTAATCAATATTTGATAAAAGATCAGAATATAACTTATGCATGAGAGTCGCTTACAAGCTATATATAAAGAGATCACTGCAACCTTATCAGAAAACTAACAAACAGACTTACCAACTAACCAACCAATTACGAACAACCAACTTATTTAATCTCTATCTAATACCCTTGCAAGCTTATGAGTGGATGTTTATCACTCTCAACTTGTTTATCAGACAATTAAAAGGCGTAGGATCAAAAGGTTTAGTAAGAAGGTCAGCCAATTGATCAACAGTGGATATTGGCAGAAGATGAAAAGTTTGGATTGTAACTTCTCACGAACGATGTGGCAATCAATTTCGATGTGTTTGGTTCTTTCATGAAAGGTTGGGTTAGCAGCAATGTATTGTGCTGATTAGTTGTCACAATATAGCAAAGCTAGAGCAATAAAGGAAATTCAAAAATCTTGTAGAAGATATGTAAGCCACCACAACTCACAAACAGTGGAAGTGGAAGCTAAAGCACGATATTCTGCCTCGGTGGATGATTTTGATACCGTTATTGGATAGAGATAAAATAAGTTAGTTGTTAGTAATCATAGAATTCATGGAAGTAGAATATTCATTCTTGGATGCTTGGAGTAAGGACATCAAATGCTTATAGTCTTAATGACTTAGTTGAAAAGATGGAGTGGAATTCATAGGTTGATTGGCAAAAGGGTCACGAGTGGTTTTTTTAGTTGAGTTGACCTGGGGGAAATCCATGTTTTAAGTAGCAAGGTTCAATGGTATGATTAGGTTTGCCATAGAAAGTGCATTGCTTATCATTGTTCCTTCCACGACCTTTTCCTTGAGAAGTTGTGCCTTTTCCTTGAGAATTAAAGGATTTATTAGGCTACTTCCAAGTATTATTAGTAGGAGCAACCAAAGAGTGGAGTCACCAAGATTAGAGACAATGTTTCTTTCTTGTTGGGTGACAAGGGAGAAAACTTTGTTTATTGGTGGGAGAGGTTTAAGAAGAAGAATATGAGTTTTGACAGTGTTAAAACTATTATTTAATCCTTTTAGAAAGCAAATAACATATTCATTGTCTTTGTACTTTTTGATGGAATTAGTGAGACTACATGACCAGGAGAAACACAATAGCAAATAGGTGTTGGGCGTAAAGATTCAAGCTCTTCCCATAAGAACTTCAAATTTGTAAAGAATGAAGAAACATTGCAATCACCTTGCCTCATAGAATGTATTTCTTGGAGAATGTTTGAGATGAAAAAATGATTGCCTTTAGAATATCGATCTTGAAGGTCCAGCCATAGGTCACGAGCACTTTCAATATAGATGGTGCTTTGGGCAATTTGAGGAGTTAATATGCGGTTGATCTAAGAAATCATAATATTGTTGCAACATTCCCAAGAATCGTAAAAAGAAGTGGTGGAGGCAGGAGGAGTGATGCTTCCATCAACAAATTTGAGTTTGTTATTTGACAGTAATGCCCACTTCATGGCCCTGCTCTAAGAATGAAAGTTGTCACCATTAAAGGGGGGAGAAACGAGAATGGTGCCTTGGTTTTCACCGGGGTGAAGATAGTAGGGGCTAGTAGGGTTTTGGGATGGATCAAGAGAAGTATTTTGGGGTTTTCTATAGTATAGGATGAATCAGCCGTGGAAAACGAAGGGTGAAAGGAAAAAGAAGACTGATGCAAAAGCTTATAAATTTGATACCATAATATTAGAGAGAATAAGAAAATACTGAAAACCTCTGTAATCAATATTATTAAGACAAAGGATGAATCTATGACCCTCATTGTATTTTGATAATAACAAACAGTCTTATGCTCAATCGTCTGATCATACGTTTTCAAACAGTCTTATGGTTAATCGTCTGATCACATGTTTTCACATATTTTCGCTATTGTCTTATTATGTGAACTATTTACGCATCTTAACTTCCTAAGACGATATATATATATGTGTGTGTGTGTGTGTGTGTGTGTGTGTGTGTGTGTGTGCACGCGCGCGCGCGCGCACGTGCACGTTAAACTTGTCTTTTTATAGCTATAGTATTCGAGAACCTTTTTGTTTCTTTTGAAAAGTGCACACTCTCTTGGAAAAAGAAGACATCTACGTACCTATCCTCAATAAGAGTCAACTTTACACTTAAAAGTAGGAACTTGAGTACAAATGTTAGTATGGAAAGCATATATGCCCATTGTAACAAGATTGAGTAAGAGAAAGGCTAGATAAGCAGACTACTTTATCTTATTAGAGTGACTGGTTGGTGAAAGGCATTAAATGCTGCATTTAATGCTCCAACGACTCTTTTCTGCCTTTACAATGCCAAATGAAGGATGTCTTCAATGACACTCACAACAGATACTTTTGGAAGAATCCTATAAATAGAAGAAGAGATGTAACACCCCAAATTTCAGGTACTAGAAATAAATTACGAGATAGCTCTTAGTAGGACCCTTCCTATGTGTTATTAGACAAAAGACGTCTTAAGAGTTATTGTTATTAGATCACTTATTATTATTATTATTATTATTATTATTGTTCCTATCATAGTTATTATATTTATTACTGTTATTGTTGTTGTTGTTATTATTATTATTATTGTTGTTGTTGTTGTTGTTGTTATTATTAGTGTTATTGTTATTGACACCTTAGTATTAGAAATTAGTAGAAATGTTATCATAGAACCCAAAAGAGCATCTAGGGCTTAATAAGAGACTAAAGCCCACTAAGCCACATACCCACCCACATGTTATAAGAAGAGAATAGAGAAGGAGGATTAGGTTTAGTCGTCACAAAATAGAAGAAGAAAGAAGTTAGAAAGAATGAGGAGAAAAGGGAAGAAAAAGAGAAGGAATAGAAACCGGAGAACCCAAGCCTCAGAACTCAGCTTTGCGTGCTCCTAAAGGTGAGTGTTCTCCTTCGTGTCCTTCCTTGTCCTTTATGTTGTTCTTGTTTATCTATCTATCTTTTTCCCTCTTTATACCTAAATTTAGGAATTTGATGGATTTTAAGGGGATTGTGGGGGAGTATAGGAATTATAGATTAGATTGACCAATTATCAATGTAGAAGAGTGATTGAGAATCTAATTATTTATTTTGGAGCATATAGAAACCAAAGACAATAGGAGAAATAAATTAAAATTAGTACCTTGGATTTGCCCGGCGGGATTAGATGGCCGCCCGCTAGGCGGGTTGGGTTTAGGCGCAAACTCACTAGGCGGGTTCGTTGGACCGCCAGGCGGGACTTATATCCTGTCGGGCGGATACGACCTTTTCTATTTTGCTCTTTGTGCTTATGAACTCTGTTTTGCAGTTTTTAACTCATTGTTATTTGTTTCTTTTATGCCTTGTTGAGTTTATAATGTATGATTGTTATTTACCTTAAAAAAACTGAGTGTGATATGAAATTGTGCCAATGTTTCATAATAAAAGTCTATGAAAAGTTGTAAGCATTACATGTGACCATGCATTATAACATTTGAGTTATGTGATAAGAAAAGTATGTAGGAATTTGGCTGGTAGAGGTCGTGATGGGTTGTCTAACCCTAGCCTTGGGGGTTATTCAGTTGGGAAAACACCAATGGTCCATACTAATCTCATAGAGTCAGGTCGTACTGGCAAAATTGGATAATCCTGACTAGTCGCTGGGGGATATCATACTAGTTGAGGGTACGAGAGTTGAAGGCATCGGTACCGATGACATTTCTTATGGTTGTGCATTTACTCCTAGTCTACTTTCCAACAAGTTTAGGTTGGTATCACATGTGCATGAGTAGAGATTTAGGAACTTAGTATGCATATGCATCTTGCTACAGTGTGATATGTTGAACTGTGCTACGTTGTAATTGTGTGAAGTCTATGTGACCTTGTTCATAAGCGAATGATGTAATGTGTACACGTGTGAAAATGTGATTGTGTATTGTGATAAATTGTCAAGATTATGTATATGTGCTCATGTTATGCATGTATGTTATGCTTGTTTAATGAAACAAAATGATGCATATGTCTAGTTACTAGGCAAAAGATGTGAAATAAATGTATGCTTGTAATTAGAATTGTGTTTGCTACCCCAAGGATAAGTGAGAGGCTAGGCCCTAGGATAGTGTTGTGAGGGTTCTAGTTGGATAATAATAGCTGTGAATGAGATAGAGAAAGAGTGAATCCTCACATAGCATAATAGAAAGGTATAAGACAAGTAAAAGAACAAAATGAGGGTATTAAGGTGAGTGTTAAGGGAGTGTCAAAAGTATTTTAGAATGTTTGTGACCTTAGACTTGACCCATAGAGAACAACCTTAAATATAAAAAGAAAGAAGAGTAAAATCTAAACATAAAGGGTTTAAATACTAGAGAGGGTTTTGGGTAAGAAAGAGTTCTTAGGTTGAGAATGAGATAGTAAACTAATATATCAGTTGGGAGAAAGAGAGAATAATTAACACAGAAAGTATTGAAGATTAAAAGGTGTAGACTAGACCATAGGTATGGAGAATTATGAGAGACCTAGTGAGTTTAAAGCCATAAGAGATAAATAATGAAGGTTGTCCGAGTAGAAGAGTCTAACCCAGCCATAGATTCCTTAGAGCACTCATTGAGACATTATGTCTCCCTCCTTTAAGTTTCACCTTTTTCAGGATACAAGTGAAGACATGTGCGGATGGAGCTTGGAGTCACGTACAAGGAGACATAGCCTAGTTTCGTTGTGTTTTTGTATTCTTTATATTTTGTACGACACCTTCGGGTGATAGATAAGTTGTATTAGGCACGTATGTGTTTTTTTATTGTATTGTTCATATATAATATCTAATTATATTTATGAGTAGTATTTGCATGTTATTTCTACATTTTTAAGTTTGTTTTTTTTTTTTTCATTCTTAGAAATCTAGACCTAGTTACGGTAATACCCCTTAGGGTGTTACAAGAGACCTTAGTCATGATGTGGAACTTGCAATCTCTCTCTTTCTCTCTTTCTCAATCTGTAATCTTTGAATCCATTGCTTATAAACATTTCCCTAAGCTTTATTGTATGTTCGTCTGATAAGACGCTAGCTTAAGCACAATCAATCATTTCTTTAAGAAATTGGTAGAAGTCTGAAGAGGTTTTGATTCAAAAAATACTTGGGTTTTTGCTTGAAGAGGCAAGTTAAAGACTACTTGGGTTAAACCTGAAAAGGCTTGGTTAAAAAAAATACTTGTAACTTGTTTAAGTTAGTGAGACTTGGTAGTTTGCCAAGAACTAGATGTAGTCTTTAGGGGAGACGAACCAGTATAAACTCTTTGTGTTTCTCTGGCTTGCGTTTTTCTTTCGTCTTTATTTAAACATCTTTTACAAATCTTTTGTTTAACCCTTTAGACGAAATGTTCTTAAAAGGTTTTTGCGAAAATTTGGTATAACACAATTCAAGCCCCTTCTTGTGTTATTTTTGTGTTTTACAAATATTTGATGAAAGATCATAATACAACTTGTGTGTGGGAGTCATTTACGAGCTATATATAAAGAGATAATTGCAACCCTATTAAAAAAACTAACAAATAGACTTAACAACTAACTAATCAATTACTAATAACTAACTTATTTTATCTCTATCTAATAAAAGGTGCATGAGCAATGATGGAAAGTGAGCAACAATAGTCAATCCTGCAAGTATATTGGTGGTCTCCTTGATTTGTTAGAGTGGCATGTAAATAAAAAGAGTTTTGGTGAAGAGGATAGCAAGGGTATTTGTAAGTGGAATAATGTGATCATTTTAGGTGGAATGAGGTGGGGAGTCAAAAGGATCAAGTGAAATGAATGGTATAGTATTGGTAATAGTAGGAATAGAAGATGGTGTGGTTGGTTCAAAAATTAAGATGTATAGAAATTTTTCTTCATAAAAGCTAACATTCCTTGAGAGGAAAGTCTCCTTATTTTTTATATCAAACAAAACATGTGAAACAATTGTCTATAGCTAACCGTCTGTCTAACTAATTTGTTAATCAACTATTGGCTATCTAAAAACTAAAAGATCACGTTAATAATACTATTAATAATGTCAGTATTGTACATAGATATCAAATTTTAACGGTTACAATAGTTTTTTTGTATATTTGATACGTTTACTATTTTCATTATTCATATCATGAATTTTCAATTGTTACTATCAAGTGACTTGTGTATTTTTACTTGATGGTAGGTTGAATCAAATTCACCCGTTTGATAATTTTAAAGCAGTGGTAACAATAAACATGATTTTTTTATATAATTTTTTGTATGATCATGATTTAATATTACAGTTATAACATTTACAAACAAAAAATAAACAACACTTAATCTTCGTGCATGTATGTGTAACAATTATTTATTATATAATAACGATGAATTATTTGGATAAATTTAACATATACCAACTTATTATTATATTTACAAATGGTTTTAATACATTTGTAAAACCTAATGAGACTCATATATTTGCATATGTTGATGAAATAACTTAAAATTAAAGATACCAACATGTCATCGATTTGCGTAGAACTAGGCTCAAATTCTTTAAGTAAGGTCTCGGGTTGGAGTCTTGTGGATGAAAAAAAATGTTGTTGTGAGAGGAGACCTTACTAAAGGTAGCCAACCAAGTTTCTTAGCGGAGATTAGTCATCGGTAAAGTCAATGGATGCTTCACACCAATGACACAATAACCCCCATAAAAAAATTTAAAACTAAAGATTATGCCACATTGTATGGGCCGTTTATTTGTATTTAGCCTATGCCTCCTTCTCCACACATTAAGGTCTAAAATATTGAAATGTGAATATCATTTGTGCCAACACCTGTTTCCCCTTGCATAAGTTTTGAGTAAGTCATTAGTGTAGGGTGGGGCAGGGCCACTTATGGGCTGACTCTAATTGGACATCTATTGTAGGGGTGAGCAGAATTTTAGACCCAGCCGAAACCAAACTGATCTAGAGAAAAGAATGAGGAACGGGCGGGTCAAATTGGGTAGTCAGATATTTGGGTGAATGAAACAAAGTAACAACAGTTAGCAATGGTTGGTGCGGTTTGAAAACTTAATGCCCGTTGGTACTTGTAACCCGACTAACCTACACTCTTTAAAACATACAAAACTTCAGTATAAAAGGAAACTTGTGTACCCTAGCGTCATTGAGTTTTAAAGAGCCTAAGATCGAAATTCAAAACACTCTCTCGGTCTCTCCATTTGTAACCTTAGCCACCCTAAAAACTGCACCTCCCTCTTCCTCACTGAATCCAAGCTCTCCTTTTCCCTCTTTTATAAAAAAATTCTGCCCTCAGCTTGTTCAACTGTCAATCCCTAGTGAACTGGCTTCAAGACATTGACCTCCCTTAAGTTGCATTCGTCAAGAGCTAGACCATCGACAAGTCCAACGTTTCTTAGATCTGTTAGAACCAAAGACATATAAAGCGTCTAACCTCTCAAATTTTGAAGATAACAAAAGTTATTAAATTTTAGAGTTTGTATATAATTGTTTTTAAATCAGCGTCCAGATATCACTTTTCAAAAAAAGTTTTTGAAAGCGTCCAATATGTTTTAAGAAAATCTGGCATCCAATGCGCCATTTTAAACCAAACATCCAATTGCATTACTCAAACATATGCACTCTTTTGAAAATCGTCCAATATCTTATCTGAGACGTTTTTAAAATTCAACTAAGTGTTAAAAGTTCAAAACGCTTATCCTTGTATGCTTTGAAAACGAGTGTTTTGTCTATTTTATGAGACCTAACGTTCATATATATCTTGCATTAAATGAAAAACAGATATATATTTTTCTATAAGTACAAATTTGCAAAAGAGAAAGTCAACTTATCAAGCTGTTAAACTAAAATAAGAAATGTTCAGAAAAAGCAACTCTAAAGCGCAAAATTGCACCTCCTTTTTTGGTGCAAATACAAAAGTCATATTTTTTTTTTGTATTCCTTCTACAAGCTCAATACACGTGCTACCTATATAACCAAGTTTTACGTGTCTCTGAAGCTTGAAACTTATCTACTTCAACGCCTATCTTTCCAGGGCTATATATATATATATATATATCAAGCTTGATGTTTCAAAGATAGAAAGAATGAAGTAATGACGAACAATTTCAAAATCTTTCTAGAAGAGCTTACATATTCTCTCAGTTTTCATACTCTTTGCAAAAGCAAAGAGTTTGTAAATTGCTCTTAACTCTCATATCATCACTTTGTGAGTAAATTTCTATAAAACACTCTTTTGGGTTGTGAAAGCTTCGAGAGACTTTGTGACTAAAGAATACTTGGGTTGTTCAAGTGATTTGAGTTGATCACTGTTGTAGGCCTGAAGAGGCAGTAAGAATACTTGTTTGTAACCAAGGGTTGGTTAGTGGAAATTCTTCTAGACAAAGGGATTGGATGTAGCTCAAGTAAAGTGAACCAGTATAAAAATTACTTGTGTGCTTTTCTTTCCTTATCCTTTCTTGGTTGGCTTTTATTTGTGTTTTTTATCTGCTTTCAAAAGTTTGCAATTTTTTTTTTCTAAAACACTCAATTCAACCCCTTTCTTATGTGTTCACATTTATTTTAATTGGTATTAGAGCTTGGCCTTTGGAGTTTGAGCATTTAACAGTGGAAGGATAAAAGATCCTAAGCATCTATGGATAACGAAGGACAAGCTATCAACAGACCACCTCTGTTCAAAGGTCAAAACCACGACAACTAGAAACAACATATGATAGCCTTCTTTGACACATGTCACATCGATATGTGAGCTGACATAGAGATAGGTGACTATCAACCCATTGATGAAAATGGAATCGAGTTGCCAAGAGGTCAATGGATAGAAGCACATAAATAGAGGTATTTGCTAAACTCTAAAGTTAGAAATGCTATTATGTGCACTCTGTCTAAATCTAAGTATGAAAAAGTACATAGCTTAAGAAGTGCCAAAAAGATGTAGGACACTCTAGCTCTTACTTATGAGAGTACCTCGCAAGTAAAATGATCTAAGCTAAGTTTATTTGTACGACAATACAAGTTATTTACAATAGAAGAAAATAAAACTATTGAACTGATGTTTGGTAGATTTTAAACTCTTGTAAATAACTTAAGATCTCTAGGTAAAACATAGATAATTATGATCATATTGACAAAATTTTAAGAAGTTTGCTTTGATAGTGAGGACCACAGGTTACAGCCTTAAAAGCGTCGATGGAAAAGTTTCTTGGAATGCTCAAAGTACACGAATTGGAGCAGAAGTAGGATGAAGGACTTAGAAGAGGAAAGTCTCTGGCCTTAAGCATCCAATGTCTAGTAAAAGGGTTGTCGTCGAAAGCTCTCAATGTGGAAGAATCTTCTGAGGAAGGATCTAAAAAAGAAGATTTAGATGAGGACAAGATCTCTTTCATATCAAGGAAGATCCAAGCAATGTGGAAAAAGTAAGGAGGTTTCAGAGCCAGAAACTCCACCAAAAAGTGCAACAAAGTACCCAAAGAAAAAAGGCCACTGGTCTGCTTCGAATGCAAAAAGCTTGGACACTTCAAAGCTGAATGTCCCAGCTTATAAAAGGAGAAGAAGAAGGTCTTCTCTAAGAGGAAAAAGAAAGGACTCGTGGCCACATGGGAAGATATGAACCTATCCTCCTTTGAGGAAGAAGAAGAGGAAGAAGTAAACTTGTGTCTCATGGCAGATACAAGTCCAGAAAGCTCAAAGAACGAGCAAGAAGAAGATGAGGTAAACTTCAATGACTTAATCTATCTTCAAGAAGTATACAATGAACTACTTTGTAACTCTTCTATTCTTTCTATTGCTTACAAAGATTTAAAAAGAAAGTTTTCAAAAACATCAAAAGAACTTGACTCGCTTAAAAAGAGTCATGAAGATCTTTTAAGAGAGAATGAAAAATTAAAAGTAGAAAAATCAAAAGACCTCTCTGAAGTGAAACCACCTGAGAAAGCTTTAGAACATTAGAAGAAGGTAAATCACTTGAAAGAAAATCTATCAAAATTTGTTAGTGGAACTAAAAACCCAAACAAAATTTTGTGTTATAGAAGAAGTCCATATAACAAATTTGGTTTTGGTTTTAAGAAAGAAGCTACTGGAACAATTAAAGCTATTACTTTTTGTAAGTTTTGAGGAAAAAGTGGACATGAATCATCCAAATGTGTTCATCGTCCAGTAATGAAGGTGTCTAGTGCCTTCAAAACTAACAAGAAAAAACCTAAGTCTATTTGGGTACTTGAATCTATGATTATTCTTGTTGCAGATTTTCTTGACAACAAAAAGGAAACTCCAGTCATCGTACCTCGATAGTGGCTGATCACGATACATGACAGGAGAAAAATCTGTTCCAAAGTCTCCAACAAAAGAATGGTGGATGGGTCACATTTAGAGGAAAATAGAAGGGGAAGATAAAAGGAATATGTAAAATTGGTAAGCATCCTTTACCTCTATTGATAATGTTTTATATGTTGAAGGACTCAGACATAATCCACCAAACATAAGTTAATTATGTGACAGTGGACATAATGCTTCTTCAATAAAGATGAGTGTATAGTTAAAAACACGAATAGATCCCTTTTGCTTTCTTTAAAGAGATAAAAGCAATCTTTACAAGATTGATTTGAGTGATTTGACAAATCAAAATGTATCATGCTTAGTGTCCATCAAAGATAATTAATGGATTTGGCATAAGAAACTTAGACATGCAAGCTTGAGATTAATCTCAAAGCTGAATAAGCATAACTTCGCGAGAGGACTTTCAAATCTTATATTTAAACCCAATGTTCTTTGTAATGCATGTCAAAAAAGGAAACAAATCAAAAACTTTTTTGATTCAAAAAATATTGTTTCCACTTCTAGACCTCTTGAACTATTGCATATTGATTTGTTTCAACCAACTAGAATGACCTCGCTTGGTGGAAAACGATATGGATTAGTCGTAGTGGACGACTATCCTAGATGGACATGGGTTATGCTCCTAAAACACAAGGATGAGTCTTTCAAAGTCCTTTCTATATTCTGTAAAAGAGTTCAAAATGAAAAAGATGTTTGCATAACTTCAATTAGAAGTGATCATAGAGGAGTTTGAAGACGAAAGTTTTCAAGGGTTTTGTGAGGGGAACGAAATTCTCCACAACTTCTCTGTACCTTATACACCTCAACAAAATGGTGTGATAGAGAGAATGTAACACCTTATTTTTTAACATGTGATTTAAAAAGTGATTGAAATTAATTACAAGAGAAAATATAATTTTATTTAATTGAGAAAATTTAATTAAAACGCTTCGTATGATTTTATATGACAATTTTGGTGAGGTTCTAATTAAACAAGACATTTAATTGTGCATTGTTTGTGTAAAATTCTCTGTGTAAATGAACAAGTAGTCAAAGATTTATCATGAACTAATCCTAATGTGTCATTAAGACATTTTTCCAAGATAATTAGCACCTATTTCAAGGTAATTAATTTTTAATTTACCAATTTTGGTTAAACCATATCTTCCATTTTTACTAAATCACTTTAGCCAATTTAAGTAACAAATTTTGAAAAGTAAAATGCCCATTTGGGCATTTCTTTTCTCAGTTACCCAAACCCCTTTTTTAGCCAATGATTCAATTCATTATATATACATACCTATTGAAATAAAATATGAACCCCCTTGAATTACACGTTTGTTTTTTTTAAATCCCCATGTATTGCATGTTATTTTTTTCTTTCTTTTATAGAACCCACTAAATGTGAACGTAGAATATATATATACCTTTATACCCGTTAAACAAAAAGAACCCCCTTGGAGTGTTTTATATAACGTAACTTTGAAAAAGAAAATAATAGGAAGAAGAAGAAATGATGAGAACATCCAGTAGTTGAAACTCATAGGAGTAGGAGAAAAAAAAAAAAAATCAAGACTTCATCCTTGCTAGCTAGGTGGAAACTAAGAAGGCCTTCCTCCTCCATCTTTGAGTTTCTTCATTCCCTTGAAGCCTTGTAGCTCTTCCAAGTTGTAAGGGAGCTTACATCTCTACTCTTGTTCTTCTAATTCTAATATAGTAGTATATATAAAAGTGATGAACTAAGTGATTATATATGTATATATGCTTGTTGTTAGTAGATTTTGAAATGCTTGCTAAGGCTAAAATGTTGTTGGGAAGTTATTTATTTTCCTCCAAGTTCTTGTTATCTTGGTTTACCTTCTTGTCTTTAAAAAAAATGAGACAAAAGGAAATGCAGTAGCTACTGTATGGTGTAAAAGAAATATGATTTCTTGTAATTTTATTGTGTTATATGACTATTTGAGTTAATGGAGTGATTAGATGCTTGTAGGAGTTTTGTTTGGCCATATTTTGAACACCATGTTACATAAGTTGGTTAAGTTGCTTGGATATAAAAAAAGGGGGGAGGTTAGAGATAAATATTGTACAGTTAGTTATTTTAACCATCTAGTAATCTAAATATCCCAAGTTATAAAAAAATAAAATGCTAGAGATGAACTTAATGTTATTGGGTTTTATTGAAGTCACAAAGTACTTAAAATACCTATATTTTAAATCTTAAAACCGTTATTATTATTATTATTATTATTATTATTATTATTATGCTGTGACTTCGAATGATTATTAAGAGCAAAAAAAAAAAGCGTTACACGTCAAAATTTAAAAATCTGTTGAGAAACAAATTTTTGGCATTCAATATGCCTTTAAAAGAAAAACAAGTGTGTGTGTGTGTGTGTGTGTGTATAAACACGCACATATTATTTTCTCAGTAGAAAGTAATTTTGATAAATTAAAATATTAAATTTTATATTTTAATGTGTTAGAGGGTTTTATGAATTTTCCTTTATTCTAATAAGTATAATTTCCTACGTATAAAAGTATAATTTGTTGAGATAAAAAAATTCCCTCTCAGTTTCCCTGTTATTAAGAATATTAATTATTAAGTTATTAGTAAGGATTAATAGAACATAAAAGATTTAAAAGAGAAACTCCAAAGGTTAAGTTCAAAAATTTTAATGACACACGTTATCTATTAATTAATGGATAATGAGAATTGATTGTGGAAAATAGGATGTGCCTCTTGGCCTTATGTTGAGTTGATGTTTTCGTTGTTGTTGATGATATGTACATATATGCATGTGCCTTGTTAGGATGGCATCACGAGTAGGCACGTGAGTTGGGAGTCAGTGTATAGCTCTCAACCTAAAGCTGGAAAAAAGAGTGAGGTAGATGTCGATGGACCTTAAGGATAAGTGAACAAGCGAACCCCACATTGAGGTCAAGGTTGTCGCGAACCTTGTGCTGTGGTAAGCCACTGCCCACGTACATTTATCCTAACGAAACCACTACCGACTTCCTCAAGATTAGTTCATGGGCTCCCCCAATAGTTATGCCTTGAAAGAATCAGTTCGATCCTTGTGGCTCAGGTGCTATGTTAAGGGATGTTCCTATAATGATCGCTCGAGTTGTTGAAAAAGTCTTCATGGAATAATGTCTACATAAATTGCATGAAATTATGTTGTTTTATGTTTATATATGTTTATTTAAAAATGTTGAAATCTTTTCTAATATTAGTATTCTCTCTTTCTTGAAAATAATTGTTGTGTTAGTTAGAACTCTATATTTATGTTTATCATAAGCTAACCTTTGTGCTATTTGCACGTGTGGTTCGTGCTTGTGATGATCTCGAACGTGGTGTTTGTAGGAGCAGATGCTGAGATAGCCTAGAGCTTTAAGATTGTAGCCAATGATCCAGAACCACGTTCACGTGGGCCTTATCGCATTGACTTCTGTGAGACCGTCGTGGGAGACGGTGAAGCTCGGAGGATCGACCGCGAGCTTTAAAGTGTCTACTATAGGGGAAAGCTTATGCTTTCCTATGCTCTTGTGGGAGTTGTTGTGTTTTCTATGACTTTGTATACATCACTAGAGTTTTGGTTACCCATTTGAGAGATGTAGAGGGAGCCTGCTCCTGTTGCTCGACCTCGCATGAGAGTTAAGGAGTATCACTGCTTGTTTGTTAAAGGACCTTGTTCTCACCATAGAGCTGCTAGAGCTGAGGAGCCATCTGCTGATGCTCCACCTGTTGTTCCTCCTTTTTAGATGTAGTATTTAAGGGTATGACCAGCCTAGGGTGTGTGTAATGTATTTTTCCCCTCCCCTTTTGAAATGTACTTTTGTTGATGGGTACATTGATGTATATGCATACACACTCTCTTTTGAGACGCCTTGATGATGATGTTGGTCTGTAAGTGTCATAAGCCACAACCATTTACACTTGATGCTTTGTGATGTATGCATTGGTTATTTTAATATGTTGGACGATTGTTTTATGCTTTATACGTCAAAGTTTTTCGAAAGGAATGAACGTTGTATGTTTCACAAAAAAAAATTACACTCTTTTTCATAAATAAGTTAATCAAGAGTTTTCATCTAGAATTAAATTTTCCACCTTGCATTAGCTGTAAGTTGACCATGTAGCGATAGTGGGTCGTTACAAAGAAAGAATAGGTCATTGCAAGAATTGGCTAAAACCATGCTTAATGATAACTCAACTCCTAAACACTTTTGGGCTGAAGCTGTAAACACAACATGTTATCTACAAAACAGAATATACATTAGACCTATTCTAAAAAAGACTCCTTATGAATTGTGGAAGGGACAAAAACCCAACATAACATACTTTTACCCTTTTGGATGTCAATGTTTCATTTTGAACACTAGGGACAATCATGGAAAGTTTGACTTTAAGTGTGATAGTGGAATATTGTTAGGCTATTTTGAAACATCCAAGGCATGTAGAGTTTACAACTCTGGAACCTTAACAGTTAAATAAGCCATTCACGTTAGATTTAATGACAATAAGCCTAATAGAGAACTATTAAAGTTACACGAATCTTTTGTAGATATGAAGTTAGATGATAGCAAAGAACCAGTGTCTAGAACACCGTTGGACAACTCATCAAAGGATGAACCTAGAAAGCCAACTGGATGGAACTGGCAGATGAAGAATTATCATCCAAAAGAGAAAATTCTAGGAAAAGTGCAAGATCGTGTTAGAACAAGATCAACTTTCAAGGAGCAAGCTTATGCCGCTTTGATTTCTCATATGGAACCAAAGACGATAGATGAAGCCTTATTGGACGAATGATGGGTTAAGGTTATGGGAGATGAGCTAAACCAATTTGAGAAGAATGACATGTGGAAGTTAGTCCCTCTACCCAAAGACAAGTCAATAATAGAAACAAAATGGGTATTCAGAAACAAGATGGACGAGGCAGGTAAAGTAGTGAGAAATAAAGCTAGACATGTAGCTCAAGGTTACTTACAACAAGAAGGTATCAACTTCACTAAAACTTTTGTACTTGTAGCTAGATTAGAAGCCATTCGCATTTTACTTTCATTTGGTGCTGATAGTAATATGGAGCTTTATCAAATGGATGTAAAAAGTGCATTTCTGAATGGTATAATAAATGAAGAAGTTTATGTGAAACAACATCCTGGTTTTGAGAGTGATACTTTTCCAGAACATGCTTTTAAAATAAAAAAAGGCTTTATATGGACTCAAACAAGCTCCTAGAGCTTGGTATAAGAAACTAAGTTCATTTCTTTTAGAAAATGGTTTCACAAAAGAAAAAGTAGACACCACTCTGTTTCACGAAAACATAAATTCAGACTTTATTATTGTGCAAATATATGTGAACGACATTATATTTGGTAATACTAATGAAGCTTTATGCAAGGATTTTTCTGAGCTTATGATGACAGAATTTGAAATGAGCATGTTGGGAGAATTAAAGTTCTCTTAGGATTGTAAATAAAGCAGACATGCAATGGCATATACATACTTCAAACAAAATATGATAAGGAATTACTCGAGAAGTTTAAGATAAATGACTCCAAAGAGATGAGCACTCCCATGCATCCATCATTAGTACTTGGACTGGACGATACATCTAAAAAGGTAGACCAAACTACATATCGAGGTATGATTGGATCTCTACTATATCTAATTGCGTCCATTATGTTTAGTGTATGCCTATGTGCTCATTTTCAATCTGATCCTAGATAAGTTCATCTCACTGTTGTTAAAAGGATTTTCAAATACTTAAAATGAACTACTAACCTTGGTCTATGCTTTAAGCCAAGTAAAGAATACAGGTTAGTTGGTTTCTGTGATACTGAATATGTCGAAGACAGAATAGAATGAAAAGGCACTAGTGGGGGATGTCACCTCATTGGAGGCAATCTTGTCTCCTGGACTAGCAAAAGGCAAGGGACAATTGCCTTATCCATAGCAAAAGTAGAATACATATCAGCAGCGTGCTGTTGCTCACAACTTCTTTGGATCAAGCATTAACTGGAAGACTACAACATATACGAGAGTAAAATTCCTATTATTTGTGATAATACTACTACCATTAATCTTTCGAAAAATCTCATACTACATTTTAGAGCTACACATATCGAAATTAAACATCACTTTATAAGTGATTATGTTCAGAAAGCGATTATTGATATTCAGTTTATTAACACCAAAAAACAACTAGTAGATATATTTACAAAACTCATTCTTAAAGATAAACTCGTTCGTATAAGAGAAAGTCTTAGTATGGATTTTATAAAGGAATGAATAATTTCATTCATCCAAAGGACTGAGCATTTAATGGAATGTTGTGTCCATTTGCATAACAGCATCCATTATACTTGCATCCATTTTAGAATGAATATTAAACGTTTTTTTTTTATTGATATTAGCATACATGTACAATCAAGCTTTTACCAACAATGATTTGAAATAAATGTTTTATTCGTTATCTAAGTCACAACTGTGGCGTAACTGGTATCGAAATTGTGCAACTGCTTGTCCTCGCATTTATTGCACCCTCTCTCTCCTTAAAATTTCAAAATACTGCCAAAACACAAAACCCTTCAATTACTTTCGCTACACTCAAAACCTTATATTACTCTTTTACAAACACAAAACCCTATCACTCTGTAAAATCTTTCTCCACTTTTGCTCTCAAAATCCTCAAACACTCAAACCCTAAGAACTCTTCCTCTTCAATCAATCAATTATGGCTAGCGGTAATCTAGACACTACTAACCAAGGGGAAGCCATGATACTCGTAGAATACAAGTTCGATATTGACACCCTTGATGACATAAGGTGAAGGATTCTTAACTATTTCTACCTGAACGATATTATCTACCCAGAACTCATCTGACGTTTTTAGAGGACTGCTAAGTTTATTGACAACAGTGTGGTTGGCATTGTTCTGGGAGTCGAGGTTACTATTGACCTTGGAAGTATCTTAAGCGTGATTGGGTGTGAATGTGCTGGCTTTTGTATCAAAAATGGATAGGAGAACAGCTATAGCGGACATGAAACTGTGGATGCTGCTTTGATGGGGCCTGAGGTGCTTGAAGGACATGTTGAGTACAACAAGCTGGCCAAAGAAGGGAAACTTTTCCAACAAGTTCTCAACAAGGGCACCCTACACAAAGCTGGGTTAAAGGATAATGTCACTTTCCTTCACAGCTTCGCCCTCTTCCACATGATCACTAGACAATAATTCAACCTTCCATATCTCATCCTCAGCAACATTTTTAGGAATATGAAAACAAGTGATTGATCAAATCACTTATTCTATTTTGTTGAATAGGATATTTTGGATGCAACAAGTCTACCACGAATTCTTCAATTTGCCAAGCATTGAACATGTTAACACCAGGCAATTGGGTGGGGGTCAAAGGATAAGTTAGCTACCTTTTGGGTGAAACATTAGCCAGATGAAGGCTGGGTTTATCCTAAAACCCATTGAAAAAGGATCAAAGGCTAGTGATGTGCCAAAGAAGGAGCCAGTGGAACTACTTCCTCATCCAACAGAAGAAAGAGTGGGACACAACGTTCATCCTGACAAACCATAGGAGGATGAAGCTCTTTTTGTCCAACCTGTGTTTGTAATGATTGAAGCTACAACGTCCAAAAGGCAACCGTCAAAGGGCAAGGCCTCCAAACAACATGCGACATCCAAAGTGACAAGATTTAAATCCCAACAAGAACTGGCACTAAAGGTTGTCCCTCCTCCATTTACTCTACCTCCTCCTCCTCAGCCTACCAAAAGGAAGCTTAGGCTATAAGAAGATTTTAATGATGAAGACAGTAAGTCAATTGTTATTATATTGAAGAAACAAAGAACTAAAAAAGTAGCAGTTCCTTAATCAGTTGAAGCTCTTGCTGAACCTATAGCAACCAAAAAAAGATCGTCCAAAATCAAGACTACTATTGAGAAAAACAAAAGAAGTAAGTCATCCACCGCTAACTCTAATGATATGATGATTGCTGAATATGATTTTGTTGACTCAATATTCACTGAACCTACTGAACCACAAACCCAAACACAAACTCAAACACAAGCCCAAACACTACCCCAAACACCAATCCATGAACTTCTACCAGCAGACTACCTTCCATGGTATACACCAAACCTTACTGAACCTGAACCAGACATGCTTTTGCCTGGTGATGAAGGTTATGTATGTAATATTCTTACACCCGGCCTAGTTAAACTATACCTATTTGTCAAGCCACTAAAGCAAGAAAAGATTCCTTACATTGAATCCTGCACTCCAAAGCCCATTCTTGTAACAATTTTTGGACCCAAAATCAATATCAATCTAGATGTAGCCTCTGCGTTTGATGGATGAGTAGAAAATTGGGCAGTGCGTAAGAAGAAGTGGAGGTTGCTATATGAAAAGCAAAATAAGCAAAATCTAATGGACACAAATCCCATCATTCTGCATCCAGAGTCATACCTTGAACTAAAATATGAATTTGACTACTCACTAGTTCCTGAAAATCCTTTCGTCCATGAGTACACACATCAGCCCTCCGAGGAGTACTTAGCACTGTAACTAGATGCCATCGTAAGCCTCCCTCTCAAACGCTTCATAAAAAGCTATATCTTGAGATCATATTTGCTTGGCGCTTTGATGCACATCATCCAAGGATAGTCCAACATAGAGTACCTTCCTTGGATGATCTGAAGATGGCAAAGAAAAAGAAGGAGATGGGCATGGGAGAAGATAATGTTCACATTCGGCCAGCTAAACTAAAGTTTAGGCTACTAAACCCTACAGAAGTAGGCTTTTTTCTTACTTCTTTTGAGCAAATGTGTTGTGCAACAATCAAAAGCTCTACTGAGTTGAAATTGCAAATTTTCATGCCTCCATCACAACACATATCACAATGAACAACCATCCGCATCTAGCCAAATCAAATCTGTCCAAGGTTGCCCACCTATACGTTAATAAAAAGAAAGTGAAGTTGCTAACTAAACCACTTTCTTTGCCAACACCCTCCAAGGTTGAATTTCACCAGCATGATCAAGTCACCCTGGAGGGGTACATGTCAAGAAGGTTGGTGCAAGATATGGATGCAGACGATGCCGAGAGATTCTGGCACCAACACACGTGGAGCTACGAACAAGAAGCATCTGGAAGTGGACTATCTGAATAGGACAAAGCAGTATCTCCAGCAATGCAAAATGGTAACTACACACGGCGTCCAACTTGTGTAATTAACTTCACTGATACATCTGCTACTTTCCTACACTCTGCTGACAGTAGTCCATTCATGGCATTGAAACGGAGATATTTACGCTATTGTGGACGCTCTGACCAACCCTCGCTACATGCAACCACCTTTTCCCTAAGAATCTCTTTTCCAACAATACAAACACCCTCATCTACACCAAATACATTACCCTACTCACAAATTTCTTGAAGCACCACCTCCTCCATCTAATGAAACACCTAACCATCCACCTCACCCTCCCTCACCCATATCTCCACCTCCACCATCTCTTGGTTCTCAAGCCTCCGCAAGCATTCCTACTGCCGTCGTCATCCCTCAACCAGTACCTTATGTAGACCTCGCCATCCAAGCCTATGGTAAAGCCCAAATTCAACCTATAATGACCCTCATCCAACAAATCCTTCAAAACCAACAATAAATTATGAACATTCCTCAGCCATCACCACCTCCACCTCCTTCAGAGTGATAGTGATGTCTAATTCTCCACTCTTTTTGCTGATGTCAAAAAGGGGAGATTATAAGGGATTTTTTTAGTTTTCTTTATTTATCCATGTTTATCTGAATATTAATGCTTAAAAGTTACTTCGTTCATGCACAACATACAAGCATGCATTTCTAATTATATCTGTTCTACTTTGAATCTTTATACTTTCATTTTCACTTCTCTGAGGTTCTAATATGTTTCTGTTTTTGCTCTGATAGAAACATTAGACTTAGGGGGAGTATGCTTGAGAATTCTTTTGATCGCTTTTTATGATATATCTCTAGTAAAAACTCAAAAATTTAATAAAGTTTGCCATCATAAAAAAGGGGCAGATTGTCGGAACCAAAAATGTATGAAGCGTTTAACCCCTCAAATTTTGAAGAAAACATAAGTTATTAAATTTTAGAGTTTGTATATAATTATTTTAAATCAACATCCAGATATCGCTTTCCAGTAAAAAGTTTTTGAAAGCATCCAATATGTTTTAAGAAAATTTGGCGTCCAACATGCCATTTTAAACCAAGTGTCCAATTGCTTTACTCAAACATATGCACCTTTTTGAAAATCGTCTCCATACCTTATTTGAGATGTTTTTAAAATTCAATCAAGTGTTAAAAGTTCAAAATGCTTATCCTTATACGCCTTGAAAACGAATGTTTTTATTCTTTTTATGAGACCTAAAGTTCATATATATCTCGCATTAAATGAAAAGCAAATATATATTTTTGTATAAGTATAGCTTTGCAGAAAAGAAAATCAACTTATCAAGCGTCAAACCAGAATAAGGAATGTTCAAAAAAAACAACTCTAAAGCACAGAATTGCACCTCCCTTTTTGGTGCAAATACAAAAGTCGTTTTTTTTCCTGTTCTTTCTGCAAGTTCGATACACGCACTACCTATATGACAAAGTTTTACGTGTCTCTGAAGCTTGAAGCTTGTCTACTTCAACGCCTATCTTTCCAAGGCTACATATATTAAGCTAGAAGTTCCAAAGACAAAAAGAATGAAGTAGTGACGAACAATTTCAAAATCTCTCTAGATGAGCTTACATATTTTGTTAGTTTTCATACTCTTTGCAAAAGCAAAGATTTTGTAAATTGCTCTTAACTTTCATATGCTCACTTTGTGAGTAAATTTCTGTAAAACACTTTTTTGTGTTGTGAAAGCCTGGAAAGACTTTGTGACTAAAGGATACTTTGAAAGAACAAGGAACACACAAGAAGGAGGGGTTGAGTTGTGTGTTAAAAAAACTTTATAACCAATTTAAAAAAAGCAAGTTAATAAAAACATTTAATATAGGCGTATAAAAGCATAAAGAAAGGAAGGCATAAAGAGGATTTTATACTGGTTCACTCAACTTGAGCTATATCCAGTCCCTTCGACTTGAAGGTTTTTTACTAACCAACCTTTGGTTACAAGCAAGTATTGTTCTTTGCCTCTTCAGGCTTTACATATTGACCTACCCAAATCACTTAACCACCCAAGTATTCTTTAATCACTAAGACTCTCTAGGCTTTCACAAGATGAAATAGTTGTTAAAACAGATTAACTCACAATGTGAAGGTATAAAAGTTTAAGAGCAGTACAAGAACTTTTCTACAAAAAATTTGAAGGTTTTTTAGAGTTATCCAGTAAACACAGGGTTCGTTGTTGTTCTCTGTCTTTCTTTTTTTCTGAGTTGATATATATAGCTTTTAGAAAATAGCCGTTGAGATTTCCAGCTTCAGTCTTCAAGAAAGAAATGTATGTGCGTGTATTGAGTTTGTGGTAGAGTCAGAAAAGTAACTTTTGTTTTGCACTAAAATAGAAGGTGCAGTACTGCACTAAAAAGCTGCTTTTCTGAACATTCTTTATTTGGTTTAACAGCTTGATAGGTTGAGTTCCTTTTTCTGCAACATTGTGCTTATACAAAAACATATATTTGATTTTCATTTAATACTCAGACACTTGAACATTGGATCATTTTAAGGTTGAAAACATTAGTCTCAATGTATTTGTGAATATGCAAAGTTAAAGCAATTTTTAAAAACATAGTCGCTAAAAAAAAAGCTTATACTTGGACAAACATCATTCAAGAACCTAATGGATGCTTGCTATAAACTAGCGCGTTGGACGCTAGATATTACAAATGCATTGGATGCTTAAAATGTCTTTTTACAACAAAAACTTAAAATTTAATAAGTTATTGTTATTTTCAAAACTTGAGGGACTAGATGTTTCATACGTCTTTGGTTCCAACAATTTCTCCCTTTTTGATGATGACAAACCTTATTAAATTTTAAGTTTTATGAGCAGATACATATATTAAGAACGCATAAGAAGAAATTAGGTAGACTTACATACATACTCCCCTTGAGTCTAATATTTCAAGTAGATTAGCACATATTTGAAATGCAAAGAGTATATATTGTAAAACTTAAAGCATAATATACAACTAGAGCATATCTAAAGAGTGCAAATATGAATGTCAGAGCATAAAACATTTTGAAACAAATTACTTGTTTAAAAACTTAAAAAAAACATAGAAATAGATAATAGCAAAAAAAAATTTATATCCTTTAATTATTTCCCCCTTTTGACATCAGCAAAGAGTGGGAAAAAAAACTCACAGTCACTGTGATGCAGAGGGGGGTAGAGATAGAGGTGGAGAGGGAGATGGGTGAGGCGTTTGGAGGATGTCTTGTTGGTTTTGAAGAATTTGGTGGAAAAGGGTCATAATAGGTTGAAGTTGAGCGACAACGTAGGTTTGGATGGCAGAATCAAGAGGAGGGAGTGGAGGAGGGGCAAAGAGTGCGGTAGGGAGGCTGGTGGAGGCTTAGGAACTAGGGGTTGGAGGAGGTGAAGGTGTTGGTGAGGCTGGGTGAGGTTGAACTTCAGAGGGTGGAGGTAGAGCTTCCAAAAGCTTAAAACTTGAAATGTTGAGTTGATGTGGATGCGAATGGTGGTAGCGAAGAAAAGCGGGCTCCTAAGGGTAGGGTGGCTTGATGGATTATGGATTGGTCAAAGCAGCCAAAATGGCATAGAGAATGGAGGTTTTAGGGTCTATCGATAGACACACATTAGCTGGATAAACAAAGGTCGCAGAAGTGTCAAAAAAGTGAAAGACACATGTTGGACATTGTGTGCACTTACAATTCTATAAAGTGGGAGTTTCGGCCTTATTGTCTGCGGATAATCCACTGCTGCATGCATGTTGTTCACAGGTCCACGTATGCTAATGCTAGGAGCGTTCAGCATCGTCCGCATCCATGTTTTACATCAATCGTGGAGACATGTACCATTTTAGAGTGATGTGGTTGTTCTGTTGAAACTCAACTCTAGATTACAGTGGCAAAGAGGGGGGCTTTGTCAACAACTTTACCTTCTTCTTGTTGACATCCAAGGTAGGCAACCTTGGGTATATCAGATTCGGTTGAATGCGAACAACTGTTTTGTGTGAGACATGTTGCGATGGGGGATGGCGGAATAAACAGTTGATATTTCAGATCCGCAAAGCTTTTGATGGATGCATAAAACATTTGTTCATGTAGTGTTGGGAAGAATCTAGCTTCAACAGGTTCTAGAGGCCTAAATTTCAAATCAACAGGCCTGAGCTGAATAGTTCTTTCTGGCATGCCTTGTTGTTTCTACTTCTTTGCATGTTCAAGATCCTCAATTAGAGGTACTTTGTGTTGAAGTACTCTAGGAGGTATGCATTGAAGCACCATGCATTAAAGATCTTGGGATACCTCCTTCTGATAAAACGTTTTAGAGGCAGATTTTCAATGGCACCAGGAGGCAAAGCCAAATATTCTTAGGATGGTTGGTGTGTGTAGTCGTCCAGATAGGGTTCAAAAAAGACTAGAGAATAATCAAACCCATATTCTAGCTCCGGGTAGGGCTTTGGATGCAAAATGATGGCGTTGTCATCCACTAGATTTTGCTTGTTTCTCTTTTCAAAAAGTAGTCTCTATTTTTTCTTCTCTTGAGTCCAATTTTCAGCCCGTCCATCAAAGGCGGAAGATACATCTAGATTGATACCGGTCTTTAGACTCGCAATAGAAACCGACATAGGTCTGGGCTCGCACCATTTTTGGAGAGAAAACTTCTCCTGCTTGGGTGGCTTAATAGATAGATACAGTTTTAGTAAGCCAGGGGTTGGAATGGTGCACACATAACCTTCATCACCAAGCAACAACATGTCTGGTTCAGGTGTGGTGTAAGTGGGTTTGTACCATGATGGGTAATCTGATGGTAAAGGTTTGTGGGTAATAGGGTTGCTTGAACTATCCATCAATTAGTTTCCATTAGAGTCTAGAACTGGTGTACCTTGGACAATTATTTTGGACATAGGATGAGAAACAATTTGGGTTTGTGTTTGGTTAGATGGTGGGTCGGCAGGTTCAACAATGATAGAATCAACAAACTCTTGTTTAGGCATAATTGCAATATCTGGAGCACAAGACTTACTTTTCTTGCTCATATCAGGCGCTGCCTCGAATTGAGATGCCCATTTGTAAGGAGTAGCAGTGTGGATTGGAGGAGCTTCCTCCTCGGGTGCAGAAACTACGACGATGGCAATTTTTTGTTTCTTTAACAAGACTATAATAGATTCACCATCCTCATCATCGGAGTATTGTTGTAGCCTGAGTTTCCTCTTGGTAGGTGTTGCAGGTGGAAGGGCAGCAACAGAAGGAGTAACTTTGGATGTTGGTATTTGTTGTGTCCTAGATTTAGTCATCTTGGATGTAGAGGGTTGTCTGGACGAGCAACCCTTGGACGGTTGTCGCTTGGAGATGACTGGTCTAGACATAGACATAGGATGGATGAACAGAGCTTCTTCGTTCACCTTGTGACACCCTTTACCCCAAAGCAAATTATTAAATAAATATTAGGAAAATATAACATACTTTTCATTTGCAAAATAAAATGATAATTTATAATCTTTTTTTTCACACGATAAAGGACATCACATGCACAACTCACATTTACTAAAACTCCATAAGATACTTTACTGATTAATCGAAGGATGGTGGCCCACAGTTGGCCATACAAGTCCTTGAAAAATAAATCAATTTAAAAAGTAAAACTATTAGTCTAAAGTCCAAAAGCTAAAATAATAAATAACTAAGACCCCGATGTTACATTACTATCAAAGCTAACAAAACCTAAAAGATGTTGTAAAATAAACTGTAATGAGGCTGATGGCCCTACTTAAGACTCTTCCTCAAGGTCCTGCTGGATGTCACCTGTATATCACAGACACATAGAAAACACCAAAAAAACAAGGGAGTGAGATACATCTCACATCATGTTCAAAGTATGACAATGGAGACATGTAGAATACACATCACATACATCATCAAATAACATCAATTTGCAAGAATCAAAACGCACAAACATATGTAATGCAATATCTAGCTTCTACTTCTCATGCACATGTGGTACCAACTTAAACTTGTCAGAAAGTAGACTAGGAGTAAATGCACAGCCATAAGAAGTGTCATTGGCACCGATGCCTTCAGCTTTTGCACCCTCAACTAGTATGATATTCTCCGGTGACTAGTCAAGGTTATCCAGTTTTGCCAATATGCCCCGGCTCCATGGGATCAGCATGGACCATTGAAGTTTTCCCAACCAGATAACCCCAAAGGCTAGGGTTAGTCAACCCATCACGGCCTCCACTAGCCAGATTCCTACATACTTTCCTCATCATATAACTCAAATGTTATGATGCATAGTCACATACAATGCTTACAACTTTTCATAGGCTTTTATCATGAAACATTAGCACAATTTCATATCACACTCAGTTTTTTCAAAGTAAATAACAGTCACACAATATAATCTCAACAAGGCATAAAAAAAGAAGCAACAATAAGTTAAAAACTACAAAAAGGAGTTCACAAGTACAAAAACGGAATAGCCAAGGTCATATTCGCCTAGCAGGTCGTGCATCCCTCTCGGCGGGTCCGTGCCCCCGGTTGAAAACGCAACCACTATGCACCAACCATGAGTCCAGTTTTTCGAAAAAAAAGTCACCCAACGGCTATCTAACCCCGCTGGGCGGATCTAAGGTATGAATTTTAATTTCTTCTTCCAATTGTCTTTAGCTTTTAAACGCTCCAAAATGTAACACCCTAAGAGGCATTACCGTAACTAGGTCTAGATTTAAAAAAAAAACAAACAAACTTAAAAAGGTAGAAACAACATACAAATGCTACTCATAAATATAATTAAATATTATATACGAACAATACAATAAGAAAAACCTACATGCCAAATATAACTTATCTATCACCCGAAGGTATCGTACAAAATATAAAAAGAATACAAAAACATACTATAAACTAGACTACGTTTTCTTGCACGTGACTCCAAGCTCCATCTACACATGTCTTCACCTGTATCCTGAAAAACGGGAAACTTAAAGGAATGAGACATAATGTCTCAGTGAGTGCTCTGAGGACTCTACGACTGGGTTAGACTCTTCTATTCGGACAACCCTCATCATTTATCTTTTATGGCTTTAAACTCACTAGGTCTCTCATAATTCGCTATACCTACGGTCTAATCTACACCTTTTAATCTTTAATACTTTCTGTATTAACTACTCTCTCATTCTCCTGACTGTTATATTAGTTTACTATCTCATTATCAACCTAAGAACTCTTTCTTGCCCAAAATGCTCTCTAGTATTTAAACCCTTCATGTTTAGATTTTACTTTTCTTTCTTTTAATATTTAAGGTTGTTCTCTATGGGTCAAGTCTAAGGTCACAGACATCCTAAAATACTTTTGACCCTCCCTTAACACTCACCTTAATGTCATCATTTTGTTCTCTCTTATTTGTCTTATACCTTTCTATTACGCTGTGTGGGGATTCACTCTTTCTCTACCTCATTCACAACTATTATTATCCAACTAGGACCCTCACAACACTATCCTAGGGCCTAGCCTCTCACTTATCCTTGAGGTAGCAAACACAATTAATTACAAGTATACATTTATTTCACATCTTTTGCCTAGTAACTAGACATACACATCGTTTTGTTTCATCAAGCAAGCATGACATACATGCATAACATGAGCACATATACATAATCTTGACAATTTATCACAATACACAATCACATTTCACACGTGTACACATTACATCATTCGCTTATGAACAAGGTCACATAGAATTTACATAATTACAACGTAGTATACTTCAACATATCACACTACAACAAGATACATATGCGTGCTATGTTCCTAAACTACTACCCATGCACATGTGGTACCAACCTAAACTTTTCGGAAAGTAGACTAGGAGTAAATGCAGGCCATAAGAAGCGTCATCGGTACCGATGCCTTCGGCTTTCGCACCCTCAACTAGCATGATATCCCCCGGTGACTAGTCAGGGTTACCCAGTTTTGCCAGTACGCCCCGGCTCCATGGGATCAGCATGGACCATTGGAGTTTTCCCAACCGGATAACCCCCAAGGCTAAGGTTAAACAACCTATCACAGCCTCCACCAGCCAGATTCCTACATACTTTCCTCATCACATAACTCAAATGTTATGATGCATGGTCACATATAATGCTTACAACTTTCATAGACTTTTATCATGAATCATAGGCACAATTTCATATCACACTCATATTTTTAAGGTAAATAACAACCATACAATATAAACTCAACAAGACATAGAAAAATAGATAACAATGAGTTAAACACTGCCAAAATAAGTTCACAAACACAAGGAACATAATAGCAAAAGTCGTATTCGCCCAGCGGTCCAGCGAATTCGCCCAGCGAGTTCGCGGTGAAACCCAACCCGCCCAGCGGCTATCGCACCCCGCCCAGCAGGTCTGCGTCAAGACCTAGCCCGCCCAGCAGGTGTTTCACCCCGCCCAATAGGTCTGCGCGCCCAGCGCCAAGGCAAAATCTAGTTTTTGAAGAAAAGTCGCAAAAAGACTATCTAATCTATGAATTCCTTACTTCCTCACAATTCCTTCAAAACCCATCAAATCCCTAATCTTATGCATAAGGAGGGGGAAAAGGTAAATAGATGAAAAATAACAACATAAAAGACAAGGAAGAATATAGGGGAGAGCACTCACCTTTGTGGACATGCAAAGTTGAGTTCTAGGGTTTGGATTCTCCGGTTTCTATTCTTCCTCCTTCTCTTCCTCTTCTTCTTCCCTTCTTTTCCTCATTCTCTCTAACTTTTTTCTTCTTTTATTTATTGACGGCTAAACCTAACCCTCCGTCTCTATTCCCTTCTTATAACATGTAGGTGAGTATGTAGTTTAGTGGGCTTTAGTCCCCCTATTAGGCCCTAGATGCTCTTTTGAATTCTATGATAATATTCCTATTAATTTATAATACTAAGGCATTAATAACAACAACAACAACAACAATAATAATAAATATAATAACATCAACACAACACAATAATAGTAATAATAATAATAACAACAACAACAACAACAACAACTTATACAACAACAATAATAAATATAATATTAATAAGAATAGAAACAGTAATAATAAGAAATATAATAAGAATAACTTTTAAGGCATTTTTTGTCTAATAACACAAGGGAATGGTCCTACTAAGAGTTATCTCGTGGTTTATTTCTAGTACTTGAAATTTGGGGTATTACACAAAACAATCAATTAAATTTTCAATCACTTCTTTTATTTTAATAATTGGTCAATTTAATTTATAAATTGCTCTCACTCACAATCCTCTCAAAACCCACTAAATTTCTAACTTAGGTACAAGGGAAAAGCAAAAGGCAATTCATGACAGTCCATATAAATTAAACATAAAATTTTCACAAAGCATATCAATGATTTGGGAAAAATCGCATTAATCATATAATTCACAAAGAACTGGGGTCTAGGGCCAACCCTTCTACTCATGACCAAAGCCATACATATGAGCGAGGTAACTCACTCCCCCTTACCTTAAAAGAGGCAATCTCTGGCAAGAGGATGCGAACGGTGCAACAACATCTTCCTAAGGTTCCTCACTTCTTGACTGCAATGGCTCTGATGGCACGATATCTCTAACGAGGCATAAGAGAGAGTATGAGGAAAAAGGGTTAGGTTTCAAGAAACCTAAGGGATTCTTAAAGCTACCTTTGGGCTTATAAAAACTAAGTCCAACACAAGGGTCTTAAAACTTTTTAAAAACATTCTAATTACAAAACCCCATTTTAAAAGCCCAATATTTCTTGTTCTCAAAATACCATTTTATTAAAAACAAGACAAACAAATAATAATAATAATAATAATAATAATAATAATAATAATAATTAAAGGAAAATATTGTGGTGTTACACACCTATTCTTCTTGTGGTGCAACTGGTTCTTCTACAGGTTGTGGTAGTTCTTTTACAAGTTCTTCTTTTACATCTTGGGATTTGGAGGCCTTTTCAATGGGTTTCAGAATGAACCCAGCCTTCATTTGCTTGATGTTGTTTCGTTCGAATGGCAATTGGGTGAACATCAGACCACCACCCAGCCTTTTAATTTTAGCTTGCTCACCACCAGACAAAATGAAGAACTCATGATATACATGTTGTAGCCAGAAGATCCTGTTCAACAAGGTCGAATACGTGATTTGATCAAATTCATTTATTCCTTTCATAATTCTAAATATGTTGCTCAAAATAAAGTGGGGAAGAATGAACTGTTGTCCGGTCACCATGTGGAAGAGGGCAAAGCAATGTAGGAAGGTTACACTATCCTTGGACCCAGCCTTATGAAGGATGCCTTTGTCTAGAAATACTAAAAGATTTTTCCTTCCTTCGTCAGTTTGCTATACTTTGCATTGCCTTCAACCTCTAGTCCCATTAGAGCAACATCTATAGTCTTGTGGCTGCCATAATTGTTTTCTGTAACAGCCCAAATTTCAAGTACTAGAAATAAACCACGAGATAGCTTTTAGTAGAACCCTTCTCATATGTTATTAGACAAAAGATGTCTTAAGAATTATTATTATTATATTTCCTATTATTATTATTATTATTATTATTATTATTATTATTATTGTGTTGTGTTGTTGTTATTATATTTATTATTATTATTATTATTATTATTATTATTATTATTGTTATTGTTATTAATACCTTAGTATTATAAATTAGTAGGAATATTATCATACAACCCAAAAGAGCATCTAGGGCCCAATAGGGGACTAAAGCCCACTAAGCCACATACCCACCCACATGTTATAAGAAGGGAATAGAGAAGGAGGATTAGGTTTAGCCGTCACAAAAAGAAGAAGAAAGAAGTTAGAGAGAATGAGGAAAAGAAGGGAAGAAGAAGAGGAAGAGAAGGAGGAAGAATAGAAACCGGAGAATCCAAACCCTAGAACTCAACTTTGCATGTCCACAAAGGTGAGTGCTCTCCCTCATGTCCTTCCTTGTTCTTGTTCATCTATTTATCTTTTCCCTCCTTATACCTAAATTTAGGGATTTGATGGGTTTTGAGGGAATTGTGAAGGAGTAAGGAAATTATAGATTAGATTGACCAATTATCGATGTAGAAGAGTGATTAAGAATCTAATTATTTATCTTGAAGCATTTAGAACCCAAAGACAATAGGAAAAATAAATTAAAATTAGTACCTTGGATCCGCCCGGCGGGATTAGATAGCCGCTGGGCGACTTTTCTTCAAAAACTGGATTCTGCGTTTACGTTAGGCACGCGGAGCCGCTGGGCGGGGTGAAATACCCGCCGGGCGGGTTGGGTTCCGACGCAGACCTGCCGGGCAGGTTCGCTGGACCGCTGGGCGGGACTTCCGTCTTGCTGGGCGGATACGACTTTTGTTATTCCGTTCTTTGTGTTTATGAGCTCCTCTTTGCAGCTTTTAACTCATTGTTGTTTGTTTTCTTATGCCTTGTTGAGTCTATATTGTATGATTATTATTTACCTTGAAAGAAACTGAGTGTGATATGAAATTGTGTTAATGTTTCATGATAAAAGTCTATAAAAAGTTGTAAGCATTATTTGTGACCATGCATCATAACATTTGAGTTATGTGATGAGGAAAGTATGTAGGAATCTGGCTGGTGGAGGCCGTGATGGGTTGTCTAACCTTAGCCTTGGGGGTTATCCGGTTGGGAAAACTCCAATGGTCCATGCTGATCCCATAGAGCCGGGGCGTACTGGCAAGACTGGGTAACCTTGACTAGTCACCGGGGGATATCATGCTAGTTGAGGGTGCAAAAGCCGAAGGCATCGGTACCGATGACGCTTCTTATGGCTTGCATTTACTCCTAGTCTACTTTCCGAAAAGTTTAGGTTGGTATCACATGTGCATGAGTAGTAGTTTAGGAACATAGCACGCATATGTATCTTGTTATAGTGTGATATGTTAGAGTGTGCTATGTTGTAATTATGTGAATTCTATGTGACCCTATTTATGTGAATTCTATGTAAGAATGCAATTGTGCCTTGTGATGAAATGTTAAAGTTGTGGACATGTGATCATATCTTGCACGAGTGTCGTTCCTGTTTGATAAAACAAAACGAGGTATATGTCTAGTTACTAGACAAAGAATGTGAAACAATTATATGCTTGTAATTGGAATTGTGTTTGCTACCTTAAGGATAAGTGAGAGGCTAGACCTTAGGATAGTGTTATGAGGGTTCTAGTTGGATAATAATAGTTGTGAATAAGATAGAGGAAGGGTGAATTCCCTCATGGCATAATAGAAAGGTATAAGACAAGTAAGAGAGAGAATGAAATAAGAGTATTTTAGGATGTCTGTAACCTTAGACTTGACCCTAGGGGACAGCTTTGAATATTAAAAGGAAGAAGAGTAAATTCTAAAGAGGGTTTTGGGTAAGAAAGTATAAATAATGAGGATGAGTTCTTAAGTTAAGAATGAGATAGTAAACCAATATAATAGTTGTGAGAATGAGAGAGCAATTAATAGGGAGTATTGACTGTTGAAAGGTGTAAACTCAACCATAGGTATGGATAATTATGAGAAACCCAATGAGGCTAAAGCCATGAGAGATAAGTAATGAAGGTTGTCCGAATAAAAGAGTCTAACCCAGCCGTAAAGTCCTTAGAGCACTCACTGAGACATTATGTCTCATTCCTTTAAGTTTTTCCTTTTCAGGATACAGGTGAAGACATGCGTAGATGGAGTTTGGAGTCATGTGCAAGAAAACGTAGTCTAGTTTATATTATATTTTTGTATTCTTCTTTATATTTTGTATAATACCTTCAGGTGATAGATGAGTTATATTTGGCATGTATGTTTTTTTTATTGTATTGTTCGTATATAATATTTAATTATATTTATGAGTAGTATTTGTATGTTGTTTCTACCTTTTTTCAGTTTGTTTTTTTAAAATCTAGACCTAGTTACGGTAATGCCCCTTAGGGTGTTACATTTTCCCACCCCGTTTTTGATACAGGAGCCAGCGCATTCACATCCAATGGCTTGCGAGATGCTCCTAAGGTCTATAGTGACCTTTACTCCCCAAATAGTGCCGACAACACTGTTATTCACGAATTCTATAGTCCTCTAGAAGTGTTTGATATGTTCTGGGTAAATTATCTCATTTAGATGGAAGTAATTTAGTATTCCACACCGAATAAGGTTATCTTTCACTTTTACTCCCATTTCATCGAGAGCATAAATATCAAATCTGCTTTTAATCAAAACGATGGCTTTATTCTAGCTTTCCACTCTAGCAATTGCTTTCATGGTGTTGTCTGCCTTTTTGGTCACCATTGTTGATAGGAAGAAAGTTAGGTTTTGGGAAGCTGAGAGAGAGATAACGATATCGAAGTCAGAGTAAGAATGCTAGGGTTCATATGTGCAAAACACTTGAGCGTATAGGAAGTTACCAAGAGGTCTTTTTTGTGCGGTATTTGAATTTTTGAAGAGAGAGAGATAGTTAGTGCACATTAAATGTTGGTTCAGGTGAGAGATGTAATGCCTGGCTGCTTTCAAGGTCTAAGACTATCCCCAGAAACTAGCACAAGACTTTTCAGCATACTTTGTCCTCACTCACACACTTCCTGGAAAACTTCCCAAGAGGTCACCCATTCCAAAATTGCTCTAAGTCAAGCACGCTTAATTGTGAAGTTCTTAAGTGATGGGCTACCAAAAAATAGATGCATCTTGTTGGTATAGGTAACACTAATTAATTCCTTTAAGCTATTCTTAATTGTGCAATCCCATATGTAACACCCTAAGGGGCATTATCGTAACTAGGTCTATATTTCTAAGAATGAAAGAAAAACAAACTTAAAAGGTAGACACACCATGCAAATACTACTCATAAATGTAATTAGATATTATATACGAACCATACAGTAATTAAAATACATGCCTAATACAACTCATCTATTACCCAAAGGTATCATATAAAATATAAAGAATACAAAAAAAAAATAACGTAAACTAGGCTACGACTTCATGCACGTAAGTCCAAGCTTCATTTGCACATGTCTTCACCTATATCCTGAAAAAGGGAAAACTTAAAAGAGTGAGACATAATATCTCAGTGAGTGCTCTAAGGGTTCTATGGCTAGGTCAGACTCTTCTACTCGGACAACCTTTATTACTTATCTCTTATGGCTTTAGCCTTATTGGGTTTCTCATTTAAGGTTATTCTTTCAATACCTATGGACAACCTTCATTACTTATCCATACCTATGGTCGGGTCTATATCTTTCAATAATCAGTGTTACCTGTTAACTCCTCTCTCATTCTCACAATTGTTATACAAGCTTAATATCTCATTCTTAACCTAAGAACTCTTTCTTATCCAAAACCATCTCTAGTATTTAAACCCTTTATGTTTTAATTTTACTCTTCTTCCTTTTGATATTTAAGGTTATTCTCTAGGGGTCAAGTCTAGGGTCACAGACGTTCTAAAATATTCTTGACACTCCTTTAACACTCACCTTGATATCCTTATTTTGTTTTCTCTTACTTGTCTTATACCTTTCTATTACGTTGTGTGGGGATTCACTCTTTCTCTATTTCATTCACAACTATTATTATCCAACTAGAACTCTCACAACACTATCTTAGGACCTAGCCTATCACTTATCCTTGAGGTAGCAAACACAATTCTAATTACAAAGATATATTTATTTCACATCTTTTGCCTAGTTACTAGACATACGCATCGTTTTGTTTCACCAAACAAGCATAACATACATGCATAACATGAGCACATATACATCATCTTGACACTTTATCACAATTACATTTTCATACATGTACACATTACATCAGTCGCTTATGAACAAGGTCACATATACTTCACACAATTACAACATAGCACAGTTTAACATATCATACCATAACAAGATGCATATGCATGCTATGTTCCTAAACCACTACTCATGCACATGTAGTACCAACCTAAACTTTTCAGAAAGTAAACTAGGAGTAAATGCATGGCCATAAGAAGCATCATCGGTACCGATGCCTTCGACTCTCGTACCCCCAACTAGTATGATATCCCTCGGCGATTAGTCAGGGTTACCCAATTTGGCCAGTACGCCCCAGCTCCATGGGATCAGCATGGACCATTAGAGTTTTCCCAACCGAATAACCCCTAAGGCTAGGGTTAGGCAACCCATCACGGCCTCCACCAGCTAGATTCCTACATACTTTCCTTATCACATAACTTAATTGTTATGATGCATGGTCACATATAATGCTTATAATTTTTCATAGACTTTTATTATGAAATATTGGCACAATTCCATATCATACTTGGTTTTTTTTCAAGGTAAATAACAATCATATATTATAAACTCAACAAGGCATAAAAGAAACAAATAACAATAAGGTAAAAACTGCAAAACAGAGTTCATAAGCACTAAGAACAGAATAGCAAAGGTCGTATCCGCCCAGCAGAACAAAAATCTCGCCTGGCGGTCAAGCGAACCCGCCCAGTGGGTATACGCTGAAACCCAACCCACCCAACGGGTCTGTGTGCCTAGCGTAAATGCAGAATTCAGTTTTTGAAGAAAAGTCGCCCAGCGGCTATCTAATCTCGCTGGGTAGATCTGAGGTACTAATTTTAATTTATTTTTCCTATTGTCTTTGGTTTCTAAATGCTCCCAAATAAATAATTAGATTTTTAATCACTCTTCTACATTGATAATTGTTCAAACTAATCTATAAATTCCTTACTCCCTCACAATCCCTTCAAAACACATAAAATCCTTAAACTTAGGTATAAGGAGGAAAAAGATAAATAGATGAACAAGAACAAGGAAAGACACGGGAGAGAGCACTCACCTTTATGGACATGCAAAGTTGAGTTCTAGGGTTTGCGTTCTCCGATTCCTATTACTCTTTCTTCTCTTCCTCTTCTTCTTCCCTTTTCTCTTCATTCTCTCTAACTTTTTTCTTCTTCTATTTTGTGACGGCTAAACCTAACCCCCCTTCTCTATGCCCTTCTTATAACATGTGGGTGAGTATGTAGCTTAGTGGGCTTTAGTCCCCTATTAGGCTCTAGATGCTCTTTTGAGTTCTATGATAATATTCCTACTAATTTATAATACTAAGGTATTAATAACAACAACAACAATAATAATAATAATAATAATAAATATAATAACATCAACACAACATAATAATAATAATAATAATAATAATAATAATAATAATAATAATAATAACAACAACAACAACAACAACTTATACAACAACAATAATAAATATAATATTAATAAGAACGGGAACAGTAATAATAAGAAATATAATAAGAATAACTTTTAAGATATCTTTTGTCTAATAACACAAGGGAAAAGTCCTACTAAGAGCTACCTCGTGGTTTATTTCTAGTACTTGAAATTTGGGGTGTTACACTATACCTACACAGCCTCTGGATCCCTCTCATTCTGGTATGTATTTGATTCATTCATGTCTCCCTCTCGCTGGAAGCTTGCCAAGAACCACTCCTTGTCCGTGTCTCATCTCTTTTGCACCGGCGATCACTCCCTGCCCTTGTCAGCGCCCGAGATGTTACAAGAGACGTATGCACATTTTTCGATATCAGTTACAATGTAGTTGTGAGTCATACAAGGAATAAAGCATTTATTTCAAATCATTTGTCAGTGAAAACATAATGGTACACGGGTGAAGATATTTATATGTTTAAATACGAAACGTTACAATATATAGGTGTAACAATAATGGACGCATGCAGGGTGATAATGTTATTTGACTGGACACTACTTGCCTTTGGACGATCAAGGCACATGAAAGAAATCTATTCCTTTATAAATTTCATACCAAGAGGATCTCGAGTATGGATGAGTTTATCTTTAAGAAGTGGTTTTGTAAATAGGTCTACTAGTTGATTTTCAGTGATAATAAATTGAATATCAATAACCCCTTTTCTGAACATAATCTCTTATAAAGTGATGTTTTCAATGTGCTTTGCTCTAGAATGTAATATGGGGTTTTTAGAGAGATTTATGGCAGTAGTATTATCATAGAGGATAGGGATTTTATTCTCATAAATACTGCAGTCTTCTAATTGATGCTTGATCCACAGAAGTTGTGAGCAACAAGACACTGCTGATATGTATTCTGCTTCTGCTGTAGATAGGGATATTGTTCCTTGCCTTTTGCTCGTCCAGGAAAGAAGACTGCCACCAATGAAGTAACATCCTTCACTGGTGCTCTTTCATTCTATTTTGTCTCTAGCATAGTCAACATCACAAAATTCAATTAATATGTATTCTTTACTCGACTCAAAGCATATAACAAGGTTAGTGGTTCCTTTCAAATATCTAAACATTCTTTTAATAGTAGCGAGATGAATTTCTCTAGGATTTGATTAAAAGCGAGCACAAAGATAACATTGAACATAATATCTAGTCTGGATGCTATAAGATATAGTAGAGATCTAATCAAACCTCTGTATGTGGTTTCATCTACCTTTCTAGATGTGTCATACAGTCCAAGCATTGAGGATGGATGCATGGGTGTGCTCATTTCCTTAGCATCATTCATCTTGTACTTTTTGAGTAGCCTTTTTGCATACTTGGTTTGATGTATATATATGCCACTGCTTGTTTGTTTTATTTGTAATCCTAAAAAGAATTTTAATTCACCCATCATGCTCATTTCAAACTCTGTCATCATAAAGTTAGAAAAATCTCTGCATAGAGCTTCATTAGTAGTGCCAAAAATGATATTGTCCACATATATTTGTGTAATGATAAAATTTGAATTTATGTTTTTGCAAAACAGAGTCGTGTTTACTTTTTCTCTTGTAAAATCATTTTCCAAAAGAAAAGAACTTAGTTTCTCATACCAAGCTCTTGGAGCTTGCTTGAGTCCATATAAGGCCGTTTTGAGTTTAAAAACATGATCAGGAAAAGTACCATTCTCAAAACCAAGAGGTTGTTTCACATAAAATTCTTCATTTATTATACCATTAATAAATGCACTTTTTACATCCATTTGATAGAGCTTCATACTACTATAAGCAGCAAATGGAAGTAAAATGCAAATGGCTTCTAATCTAGCTACAGGTGCAAAAGTTTTAGCAAAATCTATACATTTTTGTTGAGAATAACCTTGAACTACAAGTCTAGCTTTGTTTCTTACTACTTTACCTGCCTCGTCCAACTTATTTTTGAATACCTATTTTGTTCTTGTTACTGACTTGTCTTTAGGTAGAGGAACTGGCTTCCACACATCATCTCTTTCAAATTGATTTAGCTCTTCTTTCATGGTTTTAATCCATCCTTAGTCCAATAATGCTTCATCCACCGTCTTTGGTTCCATTTGGGAAATTAGGGCAGTTTGAGCTTGCTCTTTGAAGGTAGATCTTGTGTTGACATGATCATGTACATTTCTTAGGATTTGATCTTCTGGATGGTAGATTCTCATTTGCTAGTTTCGTCTGGTTGCTTCTTTTCGTTCTGCTTTTGAATCATCTAATGTAGTTTTGGACACTGGTTCTTTGGTATTGTCCAACTTCATATCTACAAAAGATTTGGCTAGCTTTGATAGTTCTCTATCAGGCTTACTGTCATTAAACTTTACATGAATAGCTTCTTCAACTGTCAAGGTTATAGAATTGTAAACTCTATATGCCTTGGATGTTTAAGAATAGCCTAACAATATTCCATCGTCACACTTAGAGTCAAACTTTCCAAGATTGTCCTTAATGTTCAGAATAAAACATTGACATCCAAAGGAATGGAAATATGATATGTTGCGTTTTCGTCCTTTCCACAATTCATAGGGAGTCTTTTCGAAATAGGTCTAATATATATTCTATTTTGTAAATAACATACTATGTTTACAACTTTAGCCTAGAATTGTTTAGGAGTTGAGTTATCATTGAGCATGGTTTTGGCAATTTCCTATAATAACCTGCTCTTTCTCTCTACCACACCATTTTGTTGAGATGTATGAGGTACAGAGAAATTGTGGAGAATTCTGTTATCTTTATAGAACCTTTGAAAACTTTCGTTTTCAAACTCTCATCCATGATCACTTCTTATTGAAGCTATGCAAACACCTTTTTCGTTTTGACCTTTTTTACATGATATAAAGAAGACTTTGAAAGATTCATCCTTGTGTCTTAGGAACATAACCCATGTCCATCTAGTATAGTCATCCACCACCACTAGTCCATATCCTTTTCCACCAAACGAGGCCGTTCTAGTTGATCCAAACAAATCAATATGTAAAAGTTCAAGAGGTCTAGTAGTGGAAACAACGTTTTTTGAATCAAAAGAGTTTTTCACTTGTTTCCCTTTTTGACATGCATCACAAAGAACATCAGATTTGTATATAAGATTTGAAAGACCTTTTACGAGGTTATGCTTATTTAGCTTCGAGATTAATCTCAAGCTTGCATGTCCAAGTTTCTTATGCCACGTCCATTGATTCTCATTGATGGATACTAGACAGGATACATTTTAATTTATTAGATCATTTAAGTCAATCTTATATAGATTGCTTTGCCTTTTTGCCGAAAACAAAATGGATCCATCCACGTTTTTGATTATACATTCATCCTTATTAAAGGAGACACAGTGGCCACTATCACATAATTAACTTATGCTCAGTAGATTGTGTTTGAGTTCTTCAACATATAAAATGTTATCAATGGAAGGTAAATGGTGCTTATCAATTTTACCTATTTCCTTTATTTTTTCCTTCTGATTTCCTCCAAAGTGACTCATCCACCACTTTTTTGTTAGAGGTTTTGGAACATAGGCTTTTCTCCTGTCATGTGTTGTGAGCAACCACTGTCTAGGTACCATGACTGGGGTTTCTTTTCTGTTGTCAAGCATATCTGCAACAGGAATAATCATAGATTGAAGTACCCAAATGGACTTGGGTCCTTTTTTGTTAGTTCTGAAGGCACTGGACGCATTCGTAGCTAGATGATGAATGCATCGAGATGATTCATGACCACTTTTTCCACAATATTTACAAAAAAGCAACAGCTTTAGCTGTTTTAGAGGATTCTTCCTTTTTAACAAAGCCAAATCTAGATTTTTCATGTGGACTTCGTCTATAAGATAGAATCTTGTTTAAATTTTCAGTTCCACTGACGATTTTGGATAGACTTTTTTGTAAGTGGTTTACTTCCTTCTGAAGTTTTGATATTTCATTAGGAGGTGTTACTTCTAGAACATCTTTTGATTGTCTGCTTTTAATTTTTCATTCTCCCTCATAATATTTTCATAGTTTTTTTTGAGCAAATTAAATTCTTTATTTTGAAAACTTCTTTTTTAATTCTTTATAACCAACTGAAAGAGTTGAAGAATTAGAAAGCAGTTCATTATATGCCTCTTGAAGAGAAGATAAATCATTGAAGTTTACCTCTTCATCTTCATTTTTTGAGCTTTCTGAACTTGTTTCGGCTATATGACAAAGGTTTGCCTCTTCCTCTCCTTCTTCTTTCGAGTAAGATAAATCCATATCTTCCTAAGTTGCCATGAGTCCTTTCTTTTTCTTTTTGAAAAAAGGTTTTCTTTTTCTCTTTCTACAGACTTGGACAGTTAGCTTTGAAATGTCTAGGTTTCTTACATTTGAAGTAGACCGGTGGACTCTTTTCTTTGGGTTCCTTAAGTTTCTAGCTTTGGATCCTCCTTTCTTCCTCCATATAGCTTGTATTTTTCTGGATATAAAATATATCTCATCCTTATCTGAGTCATCTTTTTTGAACACTTCCTCAGAGGATTCCTCCACGTTTAGAGCTTTGGACGCTGATCCTTTCACTTGACGCTGGGCGCTTATAGCAATGGACTTTCTTCTTCTTAATCCTTTGTCCTACTTTAGTTCCAACTCATGAACCTTGAGAGTTCCAAGTAGTTCTTCCATGGAAATATTTGTTAAGTCCTTGTACATTCTTAGAGCTGTAACCTGAGGTCTCTATTGTCTAGGCAAACTTCTCAAAATTTTGTCCATATGATCATAATTGTCATAAGTTTTACCTATAGATCTCAAGTTATTTATAATGATTTGAAATCTACCAAACATAAGTTCAATAGTTTCATTGTCTTCCATAGTAAATAACTCATATTGTCTTACAAGAAAACTTAGGTTAGATCTTTTTACTTGTGAGGTACCTTCATAAGCAAGAACTAGAGTATCCCACATTTTTTTTGTACTTTTCAAGCTATGTACTTTCTCATACTCAAATTTAGGTAAAGCACACATAATAGCGTTTTGGCCTTTAGAGTTTAGTAGATACCTTTGTTTATGTGCTTCTGTCCACTAACATCTTGACAATTCTGTTTCATTTTGATCTATAGGAGATAATCACCTGTCTTCACAACATCCCACATATCGATGTGACATGCATCAAAGAAGGCTTGTCTTTCGTTATCCATGTATACTCAGGATCTTTTTACCCTTGCACTATTAGATGCTCAACCCTAAGGGGCCGAGCTCTGATACCAATTAAAAGAACGAAGAACACACAAGAAAGGGGGTTGAATTGTGTGTTAAAAAAAGTTTATAACCAATTTAAAAAAATCAAGTTAATAAAAATGTTTAATATAGGCGTATAAAAGGATAAAGAAAGGAAGGCACACAGAGGATTTTGTATTGATTCACTCAACTTGAGCTATGTCCAGTCCCTTCGACCTGAAAGTTTTCTACTAACCAACCTTTGGTTACAAGCAAGTATTGTTCTTCACCTTTTTAGGCTTTACAAAGAGACCTACCCAGATCATTTAACCACCCAAGTATTCTTTAATTAATAAGCCTTTCTAGGCTTTCGCAATGTGAAACAGTTGTTAAAACAAATTAACTCACAATGTGAGGGTATAAAAGTTTAAGAGCAGTACAAGAACTTTTCTACAAAAAATTTGAAGGTTTTTTAGAGTCACCCAGTAAACACAGGGTTCGTTGTTGTTCTTTGTGTTTCTTTTTTTTTTTTTCTGAGTTGATATATATAGCCTTTAGAAAATAGCTGTTGAGATTTCCAGCTTCAGTCTTCAAGAAAGAAATGTATGTGTGTGTATCAAGTTTGTGGTAGAGTCAGAAAAGTAACTTTTGTTTTGCACTAAAATGGAAGGTGCAATACTGCATTAGAGAGCTATTTTTCTAAACATTCTTTATTTGGTTTGATAGCTTGATAGGTTGACTTTCTTTTTTTGCAATGCTGTGCTTATACAAAAACATATATTTGATTTTCATTTAATGCTTAGACACTTGAATGTTAGATCATTTTAAAAGGTAAAGCATTAGTCTCAATGTATTTGTGAATACGTAGAGTTAAAGCAATTTTTAAAAACTTAATCGTTAAAAAAAACTTATACCTAGACAAACATCATTCAAGAACCTAATGGATGCTTGCTATAAACTAGCGCGTTGGACACCAAATAAACGCGTTGGATGCTTAAAGAGCATTTTTACAATAGAAAATTAAAATTTAATAAGTTATTGTTATCTTCAAAACTTGAGGGACTAGACGCTTCATACGTCTTTGGTTCCAACATACTTGGGTTATTCAAGTGATTTGGGTTGATCATTGTTGTAGGCTTGCAGAGGCAATAAGAATACTTGTTTGTAATAAAGGGTTGGTTATTGGAAATCCTTCAGAATGAAGGGACTAGACGTAGCTTAAGTTGAGTGAACTAGTATAAAAATTCCTTGTATGCTTTTCTTTCCTTATCCTTTCTTGGTTGGCTTTTATTTGCGCTTTTTATCTTCTTTCAAAAGTTTGTGAAAAAGTTTTCTAAGACACACAATTCAACTCCCCTTCTTGTGTTTTCACATTTATATCAACATCTTCCCCATTTTTTTAGCTTTATACTCTTTCTTATTTGTTTAAGTTTTCTCCTACAATTTTAGGATTTTCTCCATCTTTGTGCAAGATTTCTTGATTGAAAGGGTTCATCCATTTGAAGACAAGACCTAGTGATGGTAGCCACGAAAGCAGCAAGGACAACTGTTGCTCTAACATGGAAGAGCAATACAGGTACCTTCTTTTTCTTTTTACTTTAATACCTTTTTCTGAGAATAATGAGTATTAAGTCCTTTGACAAATTGTATGTGGTTTTTTTTTTTTTTGGGAGTTGCTATTGTTCAGTTTTGGTTTCACACTGACTGCTAATTTTTTAGTTTTGATTATGGCTTTATCTTTGACAGATTGGTAATTTTTAGTTTATTATTTTTTATATGAACTTCATTTATGGATGAATCTTAATTAAAATCATCTTTATATTTTGTTGAAAGGTGTTTGAAGTTGCCATCCCTTTTCATGGTTAATGTTCAGAAGATAAATAAATATGGTTTTTTTTTTCTAATATTTTAGGTGAATAATCCAAATCCATGACCGAGCAACAACAATTTCTCTCTTAAAGTACCATGTTGTTATTTTAAGTTCCTTAATAAATAATTGTCCTTGTTTAGGGAACTCTAAAATGCGTGATGATATTGTTGTGATGCATGTACTGCCTAAACCAACAACTGAAAGTAAAAGATGATTTCCATGAACACAACCATCCTTTAGGTTGTTTTTATATAAAAATAATTTGATTCATGTTGATCTCTTGTGTGTTTCATTGCAGGCTTCTAATAATATTTAGAAATAGCCAAATAATCTCCATGGTTCTGAGATGCAGCCACAAGATTTGGAGAGTTTAATTTTCTATCTTTTATTTGCTATTTTCTTTTCATTTTGTACTTTCTTTTGGTTATGTTGCTTGCTTTCTCTATGTCAATTTAGCTTGAATCATTTATGTGATGATGAACTTATTGGTTGTTTTTAGATGTGATGTGTGATAATTGGTTGTTGAATGTTTGAATTTATTGGGCTTGTCTACTTACAAGCAATTGCCGCCCTCTTTCTTGAACCTTGTGAAGGTGAAATCATTGTAGTCCTTGAATATAGTTTACTTTTTTTCTCTATAAATTTTATTGAATTATTTTACCGAGTTTGCTTGTTGCTTATAGGTTTCAATGATAAAATGATATTTATATGCAAATAGATTGTTTGTTGACTATAAGGAGGTAAATCTTTCGTTGCGGTAACTTTTTTTACTTGTGTATTGGTTTGAAGTTTATTGGTCTCATTCTGATTTGTGATAATTTGTTTCCATCAGAATGTGAAAATAAAATGTGCATGACTCTACAACAAGGAAAAGGAAATATTCTAGTTTTATTAATTGTTGTTTTCTATGTTTTTAAATATACACCTAAGCAAGTATTTCTTTTGCTTTTAGCAGCAAAATTGTTGATTAATTTTCTTCAAACTTTGAAATTATCTTAAGAGGTTTTAAGATAGCAAGTTCAAAATTTAGTTCAAAATTTTGTGACTAAATCGTCATGTATATTATTTTTTTAAAATTTCTCTCTATTTTTTTGGGTGTGATTTTTTTTTTCACAAGCAAACTTGTCCCTAAATCTGACATTTGTAATTGAAAAATAAAATTAAACAGTATATATGTATGCATTAAACGAATTGTAGCAGGCAAAATTTATTCTACATTCTAGCATATATGAGTCATTAAAGATGATAATGTAGTGTATGTTATTCTGTGGTAGCAAACACTTGAACTTCATTTTTTATTATTTTTGTAAAATAGGTTCAAAAAATTATTTTTGTGAACTCGGTGGTCTTTTTCTTTTTGTCTTTATTAACTTTTATAAAAGTAGATGGATTTCTTGTATTTTTGTTCATTCGTTTTTGTTGTATTACTTGCATGAAGACTACACTACTCCTTATTTATCTTAACTTTGCTTAATTTAAGCTTTCATTAGTTGCTTGCAAGCATACCATACTCTAGTTGATGGGAAAGTGTATGAAGAGATAAAAATTTCAAGTAAAAAGAACAAGATTATGGTCAAAATTTCATTAATGATTATGACTATTTTTAGCCCATTGGCAAACGTACCAATTTGCACAAGTAGACAATAATGAGTAGAGTATCGTATCCCAAAGGACTTACGTAATACTAGGTTTTTCACTCAAATAAATAGATCATTAAAGGATGTTAAGACAAAGGAAAAAAATTACAACCCTTAAATATTTTGATAATAACAAATAGTCCAAAACAGTCTTTTAAGATTAATCGTCTGGTTACTCATTATATTGCTTATTTTCTATCGTCTGATCACCTGATCATGTATCGTCTTTATCTTTCTTTAAAAGATTCAGTAACTAACTCCTTTCAGACGAACCTTTAATAATTTGTGCGTTGTAAGTATGTAAAAGCATAAACAACCTTGAAAGAAATGAAGTCTACGTACCTACTCTTGAGGAAGGTCCACCTTACACATAAAAGAAGGAATGTGTGTGCGAATGTCAGTACAAAAAGCATATATATCCACTGCTACAAGGTTGAGTACGAGAAAGGCTAAGATAAGCAAACTGTTTTATCTTATCAAAGTGCCAAGTTGGTGAAAGACATTAAATGTTACATTTAATGCTTCAACGACTCTTTTTCAATAGATGAAGGATGTCTCCTACAATAGTCACAACATACACTTTTTTGGGGTAACATTGTAAATAGAAGAAGAGACCTCAGTCTCGTATGCTGATAAATTGACAAATCTTGAACTGTTGAAAAGCTCTCAACTTGTATTATTTTCATATACGCTGCTTGTAAATGCTTTTTCTTATCTCCATTCTATATTGGTCTAATAAGACGTTAAACTAAGTGAAATAACTCACGTTCAACCTTTTTCTCTAAGAAATCGATAGAACCCTGAAGAGGCTTTGATTCAAAGAATACTTGGATTTTTTGCTTGAAAAGGCAAGTTAAAAACTACTTGGGTTGAGCCTGAAAAGGCTTAGTTAAAAAAATACTTGTAACTTGTTTAAGTTAGTGGGACTTGGTTGTTGCCAAGAACTGGACATAGTCTCTGGGTGAGACGAACTAGTATAATCTTTTTGTGTTTCTATGGTTATCTTTCTTTATTCATTTGTCCCTATATATTGTTTTAAAAAAAAAAATCTTTTGGTTAACCCTGTAGACGAAACATCTTTAAGAAGGTTTTTGTGAAAATTTGTAATAACACAATTCAATCCCCCTTCTTGTGTCATTTCTGTGTTTTACAGTTTGGTATCAAAGTTCAGCCTCTAAGGGTTGAGCACCTTAACAAGTGTTAGAAGAAAAAATCCTTATAACAAACCTTGAAGGACAATTAATTCTTGAAGGAGCCTTATTGTCAAGGCCTCTAACCTTCAATAGAGAAGATTATGTGTACTGGAGAGACAGAATAGAAATGTACATCAAGTCCACTCACTACAACATCTGGAGAATCATAACTCATGGAAATCTCATTGTAGCATAGCCAAAAAATGAATACAATCAAGACGACTTCAACATGTTACAACAAAATGCAAAGGCTAGGTATATTATAACTTGTGCCTAATTTAAAACTGAATATAACAAATTTTGCAACTGCAAAATAGCAAAGGAGATGTGGGATACTATACGCATAACACATGAAGGCACAAAAGATATTCGTCTCAGAAGAGCAGTAACTCTTCAAAGACTCTATGAGATGTTCACTATGAAGGAGACAGAAACCATGGATAAGATGTTTGGAAGATTTCAAACAATTCTCAATGGACTATAGAGTCTTGGTGTCGAGTTTTCCAAAGCTCAGAACAATCTCAAAATTTTGGATAGTCTTCCAAAAGTATAGGAACCTAAGACTACAACCATAGCTGAAGCTAGGGACATGAAGACTTTAACTCTGGATGAATTGTTGGGAGCCCTAAGAGTCCATGAAGTTCATCTCTTTAAAAAGACAAAATCAAAAATAATGACTTTATAGCTCTAAAGAGTAGAGAATTGAGTCGAACAACAAACGAAAAGACTGAGACAAAAGCTAGGAACAAAGCTCTGAAGCTTCAATCAAATGAATTTGAGAGCTCAGACGAAAGCTCCAGCTGCTCCATAGACGATGAGATCTCTCTCATAACCAAAAAGTTCAAGAAGATACTCAAAAAGAAAGGAAGATTTAAGCAATCCTCCAGAAGAAAAGAGAATAGAATCAGGAAGCCACCTCAAGAAGAAAACAATGAAATTATATGCTTTGAGTGCAAAAATCCTAGACATATAAAGGTTAGGTGCCCCAAATTGAAAAAAGGATGGAACTCAAAGAAAAGGAACAAGAAGAAGAATCTTCTAGCTATATGAGAAGATCTGGACAACAGTAGTAGCAGTTTAGACGATGAAAAGGCTAACATCTGTCTTATGACAGATACTGACAAAGTAATATCTGAGGTAAAATCTACCTCTGAAAATAATCTACATGCATCTGGTAATTGTGAACTTGAGTCTGATGATGAAAAAGATATGTCATATGACACTCTTCTTGTCAATTCTCACATGATCGCTCTTGGGTATAAGAAATATAAAGAAAAATATCAAGAAGCTATTTTAGAAAACAGAATACTCAAGAAAGATCTAAAGAGAATGCATAAGAATCAAGCCTTAGATCCTAAAAAGACAACACTTCTCTCTAAAGTCGACAGACTAAAAAAGAGGTCATTAGTTTGAAACATGATCTGGTTTAATTTATGGATGGGTCTTCGAAACTACAATTGATTTTGAAACATAGAATACCTTCATTTGACAAATTTGGCATAGGCTTTGTAGAAGACAAAGACTCTAAACCATCGTTTTCTAAATCTTATTCAACCTTTTGTAACTTTTGTGGGAAATCTGGACACCCATCTCAAAGGTGTCAACACAAAATGAAATAAAGGTCAAATAAGACCTTTGGGACTAACACAAAAGGACCCAAAAGTATTTGGGTACCAAAATCTCAAATAATTCTTGTTGTAGGTATCCTTAATAGGAAAAAAGAGGGATTCGTTATGGTACCTAGACAGTGGATGCTCACGTCACATGACAGGAAAAAGGTCTATGTTCCTAGACTTCCAACCACATGAAGGAACAGTTTCATTTGGAGGAAATGAAAAGGCAAAAATCATTGGTATAGGTAAAGTTGGTAAGCCTCTTCTTCCATCTATAGATAATGTGTTGTGTGTTGAAGGACTAAAGTATAACCTGCTTAGCATAAGTCAATTTTGTGAAAGTGGGTTTGTTGTGTCTTTTAACAAGGAATCATGCATAGTCAAAAGAAATAATGAATCTATTCTTTTTAGCGCTAAAAGACATAACAATATATACAAGGTTGAGTTTGAGGATCTAAACAAACAAAATGTCATTTGCTTAATGACCAAAGAAGATGAAAAATGGATTTGGCATAAAAAGCTTGGACACATCAATTTGAAACACATTTCAAAACTATATAAAAAGGGTATAGTGAAAAGATTGCCTGAGATTTCTTGGAAAACTCATCTTCTTTGTAAAGCACGTTTGAAAGGGAAACAAGTTAAAACCTCTTTTAAATCCAAAGATGTTGTTTCTACTTCTAGACCATTAGAACTGTTGCATATGGATTTGTTTGGTCCTACAAAGACTCTTAGTCTTGGCGACAAAAAGTATGGCTTTGTTATTATCGATGACTATTCTAAATACACGAGTTTACTTCCTAACTTATAAACACAAATCTTTCAATGTGTTTAAAATATTCTATAAACATGTTCAAAATGAGAAAGTTTTTGTTTAAATGCAATTAAAAGTGACCATGAAACTGAATTTGATAATGCTGAGTTCAAATTCTTTTGTGAAAAGAATGAAAATTTTCACAACTTCTCCTCACCGAGAACACCTCAACAAAATGAGGTAGTTGAAAGGAAAAATAAAACGCTACAAAGATGGCCAGAACCATGCTCTGTGAAAATTCAAATCCTAAGTACTTCTGGGTAGAAGCTATAAATACAACTTGTTATACTCAAAATAGAATATTGATCAGACCATTGATAAATAAGACTCCTTATGAATTGTGGAGAGGTAGAATACCCAACATTTCATACTTTCATCCCTTTGAATGTGAGTGTTACATTCTCAATACTAGAGATCAATTGGGAAAATTCGACTCTAAGGTTGATAAATGTGTTTTTCTAGGATATTCTGATATATCAAAAGCATATAGAGTATTTAACTCTAGAACTTCTATTGTAGAAGAACCCATTCATGTTAAATTCAATGATACACCAACCCCTGATAGGAGACTATCAGATTTGGAAGATGATCTTACAAACTTGCAGATAGGATCGTCTGATCCTATAAGAACAGACAAAGTAAGGGAATCAGAAAATATCCCTCAATAGTAGCAGACTGATGCTCAAATGAAAGAATCCCACAAGGATCAGAAGTTCGTTACCTATAATCCACAAGATTAGATTATAGGAGAACAGACTGAAAGAGTCAAGACAAGGTCATCATTGAAGAATCAAGCATCTTGTGTTCTAGTCTCAAAAATTGAGCCTAAGACTATTGAAGAAGCACTTACAGACTATGACTGGGTGATAGCCATGCAAGAAGAACTACATCAATTCACAAGAAATGATGTATGGATCCTTGTTCCTAAACCAGAACATAAAAGCATCATCGAAACAAGATGGGTGTTTCACAATAAGCTCGATGAAAATGGAAAGGTAATAAGAAATAAAGGAAGGTTAGCACCAAAAAACTACTCAAAAAGTATAAGATGAATGAATCAAAGCCTATGAGCACACCAATGCATCCGTCTATTATCATGACAAAGGACGAATCAGGTAAACCTATAGACCAAACTGTCTATAGAGGTATGATTGGCTTACTTCTCTATTTAACTTCCAATAGACCAAATATTATGTATAACGTCTATCTATATGCTAGATTTCAATCTAATCCTAGAGAGTCTCACTTGAAAGTTGTTAAAAGGATTTTTAGATATCTTGTTAGTGCCTCTAATCTAAGCCTATTCTATGAGAAAAATATAGATTTCAAGTTAATAGGATACTGTGATGCAGACTATGCAGGTGATAGAATTGAAAGGAAAAGCATAAGTGGTGAATGTCACTCCATTGGACTATGTCTTATATCCTGTACCAACAAGAAGCAAAACTCAATTACACTTTCTACTGCTGAAGTAGAATATGTATCAGTTGCTAATTGTTGCTCACAACTTCTATGGGTAAAATATTAACTTAAAGATTACTCTAACTTTGAGCATAACATTCTAGTCTTATATGACAATACTAGTGTAATCAATTTATCTAAAAACCCTATTTGGCATTCTAAGGCAAAGCATATAGAAATAAGACATCATTTTATACATGATTATGTTCAAAAAGGCATTTTTGACATTAAATTTATTAATACAGACCCTCAATGGACTGATATCTTTACAAAAGCTTTACCTGAAGAACACTGTAACTTTATCTTAGAAAACTTACACATGAAAGTTTTGTATGAGTAAAACGTCTTACATGCATCATCTTATTAATTGTTTTGATTTTCATCTCATACTACATTTTCTTACACTTTATTATTATACTCTGTCTTACTAACATGTGTTTCTTTGAATATGGAAAGTTTTTATTTATTCGTTTGACTTTCTACTCATGATTATTCATCGATAACCTCCCAAGAAACGTGCGTCGTTCTTCTCTGCCATATTAAGTCATCATAAATGCACGTCTCTTTAGTACTTTCAAACTTTACATATATTCAAAATAACCACCCTTTTCTCTCTCTACTATCTCAAAAATACTCTCTACACTCAAACTTGTTCTCGTTTTCACTCTCAAAACCTTAACCTTCAAAACTTGCATTCATGGCCACTCAAAAATAGCTTGTCCCTATGGAAAGATTCCCAGAAAGTGACTTTGTGGCTGGGAAATAGGCTGACCTAAAGAAACCAGAAGAAGAAGTGTTTCCCTTGCATATGTTTATCAAAAATGCTGGATAAGAATCGTTTGTTCAGAAGCGAACCCACTGGTATCATGCTCCATATGCCTACTTCTTGGCATCTGCATTTGAGGTGGATAGAACCATCATTGGAATCATAGACAACCAGACCATCATCATCTCAAATGACACCATTGCAACAGTGTCTGGCTACAAGAAGGAAGGCGACTTGTTTATAGAAGACTGGGAGAGAGCCATCACCCCAGAAATAGTCGACCTAGCATTGTATAGGAGTCCTAGACCCCAAACTGACAACAAGGATGTTCTGAAGAGGTTTCTATACTCTTTAAACATGAAGCGGGAGTGCAGACTAATCCACAACATCCTCTTGCACATTATCCTGCCATGAAAAGGCTCGAAGGATAATGTATCCTCCAAGGACAGATTTTGCATATACAAGATATTGACGGGACAGAAGGTCAACTTGCCTGCTTTTATCCTAGACAACTAAAGGTCATGCCTCACTAAATCTAAGGAGAGCTCCAAAGTCAAATAGAGGTATCTCATTCCTTACGCCAAGCTATTCACTGAGATAATTAAATTAGCTGGCATCAATGAATCTGGCTGGGAGAAGAAGAAACAAGGTTCTAAGATTGACGTGTCCATCATAAGGAAGATGAGGATAGGCCATCTATTTCCTGGATACGTAGCCAAACACCTTGAGTTGGCTCTTATCAAGGAAGAACTTGCTAAAGAAGTGGTTGGAACTGCTTTTCGGGTGGGATCGTTTGCTGATCCTTCTGTTGGTGATGTTTTTGCTCAACCTCCACCACCATAAACGAAACCTCAACCATCTCAACCACAACCTAAACAAATCAAACCCCACAAACCTAAACTTCCCATCAAAAGACCATTTCAAAAAGACCCACAACTGCAAACACATAACCAACCATCTTCCCCTTTTAAAAAACAAAAGCCCTTGACCATTCATCTGAGATCCAAACCAACCCCCCAACTTGACTCAAACGATGACCTTCTCATCAACACCCTACTTACAACCACACAAACTACCATCCCAAAACCTCCATCCAAACAGCCACCTCCCCCACCTATTGCCACTGAACCATTTGCCTCTACCAAACCAACCAAACCACCCAAAACGTCTTCAAAGTCCAAGAAAATTCCTAAACCCAAAATGTGAGCACAAGAGGCAAAATAGCTTAAAAGAGCTAGAGCCGAATCGAAGAAGGCTGAGAAGAAAAAGAAGGAAGAAGAGAAGTTTGTTGAGCAAGAGCAAGAGTAGATTGAAGAGGCAGTGCTGCAATCAATCATTAAGCACTCGCTACAAACAACCTCTCAGAAGCCTGATGAACAAGAGTTGTTTAATCAAGAAGACATCATCGCTACCTCCAGAGGTAAATTGCCTATATCCCTTCTATGGGAAGTTCTTCGATCTGTTTCTATGTCTCAAATCTTCCAATGTCTTACTGCAGACCTGACAACTAGACCAAGCAATGATTAACCTACAAGAGTTGTTACCTTTAATCTGTCAAAAGTTGAAGGCCCATTGTTTGGAGGAATTGAACCAATGATAAATGAAGCTTCACCTAATCTTTACATATTAGAGACTCCTCCATCTGAACCCCTTCACAGGCATGCCACACCCTTCGAACAACATGAGACTCACAATGTTGGCAAAACCAAGGAGTACCAGCCTATAGAGCCCTTCGACTTGGAGATTCTTCAAGCTTTCGTCAATTATGAATTAGGTGAAGTCAATAACCCGAGGATGTGGACCATGTAACACCCTAAGGGGTATTACTGTAACTAAACCTAGATCTTTAATAACAAAAAGGAAAGACTAAAAAACATAGAAACAACATGTTGAAACGACTCATAAATATAATTATATTCATATAAGAATAATACTATAAAATACCATACATGCCTAATACACTTCATCTATCACCCGAACGTGTCGTACAAAACATAAAGAAGAATACATGAAAACAATATAAACTAGACTACGTCTTCTTGCACGTGACTCCAATTTCTATCTGTACATGCCTTCACTTATATCCTGAAAAGAGGGAAACTTAAAGGAGTGAGACATAATGTCTCAGTGAGTACTTTAAGGGTTCTACGGCTAGGTCAGGCTCTTCTACATGGATAACCTTTATCACTTATCTATCATGACTTTAGCCTCACTAGGTCTCCTGTAATTATCCACACCTATGGTTGGGTCTACACCTTTCAATAGTCAGTTCTTTCTGTTAACTCCTCGCTCATTCTCACAACTGTTATACAAGCTTACTATCTCATTCTTAACGTAAGAACTCTTTCTTACGCAAAACCTTCTCTAGTATTTAAACCCTTCATGTTTAGATTTTACTTTTCTTCCTTTTGATATTCAAAGTTGTCTCTAGGGGTCAAGTCTAAGGCTATAGACATTCTAAAATACCCTTGACACTCCCTTAACATATACCGTAATACTCTCATTTTGTTCTCTATTACTAGTCTCATACCTTTCTATTATGCCTTATGGGAATTCACTTTTTCTCTATTTCTCTCACAACTATTATTATCCAACTATAACCCTTATAACATTATTCTAGGGTCTAGCCTCTCACATATCCATAAGGTAGCAAGACAAACCTAATTACAAGCATACATTTATTTCACATCCTTGGTCTAGTAACTAGATATACACCACATTGTGTTTTATGAAACAGGAATAATAGACGTGCATAACATGATCGCATATCCATAACTTTGACATTTCATCATAAGAAACAATTACATTTTCACATATGTACACAGTACATCAATCGCTCATGAAGAAGGTCACACAGACTTCACATAGTTACAACGTAGCACACTTCAACATATCACACTACAACAAGATGCATATGCATGCTATGTTCCTAAACCACTACTTATGCACATGTGATACCAACCTAAAATTTTCAAAAAGTAGATTAGGAGTAAATGCACGACCATAAGAAGCATCATTAGTACCGATGCCTTCGGTTTTTGCACCCTCAACTAGTATAATATCCCCTAGTGACTAGTTAGGGTTACCTAGTTTTGCCAGTACGCCCCAGCTCCATAAGATCAGCATGGACCATTAGAGTTTTCCCAACCGGATAACCCCCAAGGATAGGGTTAGACAACCCATCACGGCCTCCACCAGCTAGATTCCTACATACTTTTCTCATCATATAACTCAAATGTTATGATGCATAGTCACATACAATGCTTATCACTTTTCATAGGCTTTTATCATGAACCATTGGCACAATTTCATATCACACTCAGTTTTCTCAAGGTAAATAACAATCACACAATATAAACTCAACAAGGCATAAAGAAAGAAGCAACAATGAGTTAAAAACTGCAAAAAAGAGTTCACAGGCGTAAAAACGGAATAACCAAGGTTATGCACGCCCGACGGTCACTCCAAGACCGAACCTACTCGGTGGGTTGTGCATTTCTCCCGGCGGATCCACGCAAGACCCACGCCTAACATGTTGCGCATCCTGCCAGGTGGGTTCGCGTGCCCGGCCGATAGCGCAGTTGCCTATCACCAACGTGGAGTCTAGTTTTTGAAAAAAAGTCGCCCAATAACTATCTAAGCCCATCGGGTGGATTTGAGGTACGAATTTTAATTTCTTTTTCCTATTGTCTTTTACTTCTAACTGCTCTATAACAAATAATTAAATTCTTAATCACTTCTTTTACCTTGATAATTGGTCAATCTAATTTATAAGCTCTTCATTCACTCACATTCCCCTCAAAACCCTAATTTAGGCATAAAGAGGGGGAAAGATAAATAGAGAAACAAGACACAACATAAAGGGCAAGGAAGGATGCAGGGGAGAGCACTCACCTTTAGGGACATGCAAAGCTGAGTTCTAGGGCTTTGGTTCCCTTGTTTCTATTCCTCCTTTTTCTCTTTCTTTTCTTCTTCCTTTTCTCCTCATTTTCTCTACCTTCTTTCTTCTTTTATTTTGCGACGGCTAAACTTAATTCTCCTTCCCTATTCCCTTCTTATAACATGTGGGTGGGTATGTAGCTTAGTGGGCTTTAGTCCCCTATTGGGCTTTAGATGCTCTTTTGAGTTTTATTATAATATTCTTACTAATTTCTAATACTAAGGTATTAAGAACAATAACAATAACAATAACAATAATAATAATAATAATAATAATAATAATAATAATAATAATAATAATAATAATAATAATAATAATAGTAATAATAATAATAATAATAATGATGATGATAATGATGATGATGATGATAATAATAATAATAATAACTCTTAAGGCATTTTTTATCCAATAACACATGAGAAAGGTCCTACTAAGAGCTACATCATTGTTTATTTCTAGTACCTGAAATTTGGGGTGTTACAGACCACCATTATTACTGAAGAATGGCCACTGTTGGTACGCCATGGGTATGTTGAAAAGTTTCCTAATATTGAACAAGAAGCTACCCCCGCACTTTCTTACAAGCCCCACGTCACTCCACACGTCTGGGAGGAAGGGTACAACACTTTATCAAATGCCCCTATCTTCGTCTACCCCACCTCCACCAGAACTAGATTCCCCCCTGGATATAAAGTATGGAGACAGCGAGGAATCCTTTGCCATACCTCTCATTTATGCTTAAGTGCAACTACTCTGAGTATCTGATCATGTACAGAACCCACAACTACAAGCCCAAGACTATCTATCCGTTCTGCCATGGGAAGATCAAGACTTACCCTCTTGCCATCCATCTAGAAGATAGTTCAGACTTTGAAGAATGGCGGATTGGTGATGATGATTGGGAGTTGGAGAGGGTAATGTACAATTTTCTGAGGGAGAAAATGCATATTTCCCTACAGCATGCTATTTGTGAAAGGTGTCTTGACCTTAAGCCATGTTTGCCTAGATTCATGGTAAGACGAATGTCATTTCTGCTGAAATCATGGACTACCTTTCACATCTGCTGCCAAAAGACGATCAAATGTTAAAATCTATCTATAGGGAAAGGCAAAGAGCCTAAATTCAGACGCAACCCTAGACAACAGTTGATGATCAGAAAGAGAGCACTTTCACCTTCACAGCTGGCTACTCTAAAAGGAAAAGAGACTCTATGGAGTTCAGATCGAAAAAGGTTGCAAGAACACGTTGAAGCTGTCAAGCACTTTTCAGGTTTGATTACAAAAAAGAAGAACATTCTAAGCCATGAAGCTGCTATCTGCTCAACTGGTCACTGGGTGTAAGTCTCTCCATCATTAACATCGTCTACCTCAAACCCTAATAACTAGCTCACAATAAACTGCCCCAAAACCTACTTCTTCTTTTCCACAGATGGAAATACTTCTGAAGTTTTCCTACCTTTTGGCCACTTTTGGTTCTGTGGTCCCCCAGTCCTTTATGTATTTAATTTGTGTTTTGTAAAAGAACCCATTGAAGACAGAGTCACCAGCTTTGCTCTTGCTCCAGAACCTTCAAATGTCAGACAAGAAGTCAAAGAATTGAAGCAAACTATACAATGTCTTGAAGCTGCTTTAGTGAAGGAAAGCAAGAAGCATAAACAAGCGGGAGCTGTGCTTACCAAGTTGGTGAAATGCTTCAAGGGCAACCTCGACTCATCATCCACACCTTCATACTCTAAATCTTCTGACTGATGATACCAAAAAGGGGAGAAAAGACGAAGAATAAAAAGGGGAGAACAGAAGAAAGATCAATCGTAGTAGGAGTATATTTTTTTTATCTCGTTTTGATATTTACAATGAATATTTACTTATGATTAGTTTTCAAAGAATTCAGTATTTACTCAGTTATATTTCTCTTACTAAACTTAGATATATTTCCTTCTCATACTGCATTTGCTTGACTGAAGCTTTTCCTTTATATGGAAAATGTTTTCTAATTAAAACTTATGTTACAAAATTGCTTTTAATATATGAAGATGTTCTATGAAAATTAAAGATGTTTGTCATAATCAAAAAGGGAGAGATTGTGAAGACAAAGGACGAATTTATAACCCTCAAATATTTTGATAATAACAAACAGTCCAAAACAGTCTTTTAAGATTAATTGTCTGGTTACTCATTGTATTGCTTATTCGCTATTATCTGATCAGCTAATCATGTATTGTCTTTATCTTTCTTTAAAAGATTCAGTAACTAACTCCTTTCAGACAAACCTTTAATAATATGTGCATTGCAAGTATGTAAAAGCGTAAACAACCTTGAAAGAAATGAAGTCTACGTATCTATTCTCGAGGAAAGTACACCTTACGTGTAAAAGAAGGAATGTGTGTACGGATGTTAGTATAGAAAAAGCAGATATGTCCACTGCTACAAGGTTGAGTACAAGAAAGGCTAAGATAAGCAGATTGTTTTATCTTATCAAAGTGACAAGTTGGTGAAAGGCATTAAATGCTACATTTAATGCTTCAACGACTCTTTTTCAATAGACGAAGGATGTCTCCTACAACAGTCACACAGACACTTTTTTGGGAGAACACTATAAATAGAAGAAGAGACCTCAGTCTCGTATACTGATAAATTGATAAATCTTGAACTTTTGAAAAGCTCTTAACTTGTATTATTTTCATATACGCTGTGTGTAAATGCTTTTTCTAATCTTCATTCTGTATTGGTCTGATAGGACCTTAAATTAAGTGAGATAACTCACGTTCAAACTTTTTCTCTAAGAAATCGATAGAAGCCTGAAGAGGCTTTGATTCAAAGAATACTTGAGTTTTTTTTCTTGGAGAGGCAAGTTAAAGATTACTTGGGTTGAGCCTAAAGAGGCTTGGTTAAAAGAATACTAGAAACTTGCTTAAGTTAGTGGGACTTGGTTGTTGTCAAGAACTGGACGTAGTCTCTGGAGTGAAACGAACCAGTGTAATATCTTTGTGTTTCTCTAGTTATCTTTCTTCATTCATCTTTCCTTATATATCATTTAAAAAAAAAATCTTTTGGTTAACTCTTCAAATGAAATGTCTTTAATAAAGTTTTTGCGAAAATTTGCAATAACACAATTCAACCCTCCCTTTGAGATAAAAAATAATTTTTAAAGCCTATAACACTTTTGATCCTTTTAACTTGTGTTTTGTATAATTTTGGTTTCTCATGTATTTTTAGTTAAGTAAGTCCCTTTATTTTTAAAATTAAATAAATGTAATATTGTCATTAATTTCCTTCTACCTAATTTTATCCAAATATTAAGATATTTATAGTAAATTTGATATATAAACTAATTTTAAAAGATTAAAAGAAAAATTAATAAAAAATTGATAGAATTGAAGAATTTTGTATGATATAAAATTAGGGTTTTGTGAAGGGAATATTGAGATATTTTTACTTTAGGTAAATTTTAATGCTTTGAATAGCAAATTTTGAGTGATAGAAAGTGTAAAACAATTTAGTCGATATAATTTGTAAAAGTTTTGAATAAAAATAAATTTTATTTAAATAGTGGAGTAATTTATTAAAAAATTTATTTAATTATAAATTATTGTGTATGATAAAATTATTATTTTTTATAATAATTATTTTAAAAATATTTTTAAAAATCTATATAAAAATAATAAAAGTAACTTCTTATTATTTTTATTTTTTATTTTCATTTTTTCCTTTTTTGAAAACCGTCCTATTATGACACGAGACATACGTATGTACACCATCATGTTTGCAAAATGACAATTGACAAATCATGCATGGCACTGAGTCTAATCAAATAGCCACAATAAAATCAAATCAAGCACCAGATTCTGCTGACAAATATCACGGGTCTGTAGCAGTAGCACCTGCAAAATAATTAAATTAATAAGCAAGAATATGGTGAGTCACGGTGTACGGTAGTGTTCCGAAGATAAGAGAAATTCAAGGAATGGGCCCACACCACAGTCTCCTCTGATCGTTTTTCGTCAAGACTAGGGAGGAGAAAAAAATTCGTACCACTATTTTTGGGAATAAAATATACTACAGATAAAAAAATAGATAATTTTAATGAGAGTTATCAGAATTAGATCGATGATCGACTTTATTAAGATACTAGGTTAGTTAGTTACTGATTGAATCAGTAGGTCACTAATTAAATTGTATGATTCAATATATTATTAAATATATAATTTTATATTAAAGATATAGTGTAAAGATTATTTTTGTCATATATGTATATATATATATAACGAGCATTTAAAAAATACTAGTTGTAAAACATTTTTGAAGCACGAAAACATAGCCTCTTAATTAGTTTTGTTTCCCCGAAGAAGACATTGTGAGGAAGCAAAATTAATAAAGGGGCCAACTTTTGAATTTTGACTCTTGGTTGGTGTCTTCTTCAATCTGCACGGTACCTCCCCTGTATGATATGTTAAATCACAATAATTATAGATGAGTTGGGCGATAGTAAACCTTATTTTTTATTTTTACTTTTACTTTTTATAGAATACATGCATCTTTTATAAAAAATAATTTTATTTGAGATAAGTAAAATCAGTATGTGCGGCAAAACTTCTACTCTCCCTTCATGTCTTTAATATAGTTGCATGAGATAACTTCGCACTCGGTCGTGTGGTAAACCTGATAGTGGCTAAGAAGCTACCACGTCATGGAGATATGGTCTCTTGAGATGAACATCTCTAAGAACTCCATCTTCCTCTTTGCCATGGTGGTCCGTATTAGATTTCTAGGGGTGGAATTAGGATAGTTCAGGTTAGGTTTTATTGGGCTTAAGTCTGACCTTCATTAAAAATATATAGTCTGAGTCTGATCTGTTTATTTGTTATAAGTTTTTTTTTTTTAAATTTGACTTAAACTACATAAAAATCTGACCTATAAACCTGTTTAATGATCTATTTTGTGATATTTTAACACCATAATAAATATATGATAATTTATTTATAAACATATTTTATACCAAGACTTCTAAATAAGATATAAATTTATCTTTTAACAAACTTATAAGCTTGATTCGTAATATAAGTTAATATGTTTAACATTTAAAATGATAAATAAATATATAATTTTAATACATTAAAAAAAAATTATATAATAATAATAATATTATTATTAATAACAAATATTTATTTAAATAAATTAATCTATTAGACTTAAAGACTTTTTAATCGGCCTAGACATAATATTTTGAATTAAATAAGTTTTAATAAAAACCTTAATTTAATTTATTTTCTAAAAAAATTTGATGTGTCCTACACATGATGTAAACTAAGCTATAGAGTCCTGCAGAACGACCTGGCCTATTTCTATTCTACGGATTTCATTGAGCGGTTTGAAGTTGGCATGGCTCGATGTATAATGACCAGTCGATATATGATTTGCACAGCACATGTTGGCTTGCAGTTGCGTTCAACACTTGATTTGAGTATGTATCTACGTTGCAATTCCATCATATTTATTTTCCGACCAAACTGAAAGTCAATATTTTATCTGATTGTACTGAAAATATCTTAGCCACATCTTTCATATCAATGTTGAGATATACAGTCAATTTGTATGGATTTGTACAAGCATTGCAATAATGGCGCCCAGCCCGTAACTTGATAAATTTGATGCTCTCATTGCCATAGACATTTGTTTTTATTTGTAGTATGTTAAACATGCCAAACCAATCATTCAACGTAGCATCACCGTGTCTTTGTTTTGATTCACAATATATAAGGCGACAAGACTTGATAACCACACCACCCTACTACATACCCACTTTTAGTCTTGTTCTCTGCTCTTGTTCCCTATTTCCTGGATCATAACCCAACCTCTTTTGCCCCATCAATTCCTCTGCTTAGAAATGGCTAGTGAAACCGAGACTCGGTTGGTTATGCTTCTTCTTTTCTTGGCTGCAAACTACATGCTACATTGTGTCCACGGGGTATCCCAAGTGCCTTGCGTCTTTATCTTTGGGGACTCTTTATCCGATAGTGGAAACAACAATGAACTTCCAACCACTACAAAATCTAATTACAGACCATATGGGATTGACTTCCCAGGAGGACCAACTGGAAGATTTACCAATGGCCGAACAGAAATTGACATAATTAGTAAGGGCTGTTTGACTACTCTTTTCAAAACCAGTTTTTAGTTCTGTAAAATCAAAAAATTAACATTTCGTTACGCTTATTGAGACCTCTAATATCTCTTTTTTTCGCTTAAAAGATTGAGCATTCAGTGCTGCAATCATAGATTTTAAATTCAAATGTCGTTATGAATTTTGGGGGTCAAATTATGAGTTGGGATGGACTACCTTCTGTCAACTCAGCAATTTTTTAGTAGCGCTGAAAGAATAAAAACCATATTTATTTATAGAGCCAAGTGTTTTTTCTCTTACCCTATACATTTTGTTCAAGCTCGCCTCAGACTAAAGTTCTACAATTGCAGCTCAATTTCTTGGATTTGAGAAATTCATCCCACCCTTTGCAAACACTAGTGATTCAGACATACTTAAAGGTGTGAACTATGCATCAGGAGGAGCTGGAATACGCAATGAAACCGGCTTGATAACGGTATAAATCAAAGAGACTAGTTTTTTCTTGTTTTTCTTGATCTTCAATTGGATTATGGTAGATGGCTAGAGTGCTTGTGATACAATTCTCATGCATGCTACTAAATTAAGGCAATGCAATGCAGGGTGCGGTTATCAGTTTGGAATCACAGTTAAAAAATCACAAAGTCATAGTTTCTCAAATTGCTACCAGACTTGGAAGTCCAGACTTAGCTCAACAATACCTTGAAAAGTGCTTGTATTATGTGAACATAGGCAGCAATGATTACATCGCCAATTACTTCCTTCCCCAATACTACTCGACAAGCAGCATTTATAGCCCTGAGCAGTATGCACAAGCTCTGATTGAAGAGTTATCTCAGAATTTACTGGTATCCATTGAAATTTTCTGTTTCACAAATGATTAGAATATGAATAATTCCAAATCCTACTACAACATCCTCCTACTAATCACCCAGCTTATTAAATACATTTTTATATTTAATGCTTCTTTATAAAGTATTAGGAAGATTTCTAGGAGGATATAACATTACTAGAATAATAACAGTAGCATGTCAATTGAAGCTACACCATTTATGATATGATGGTTGAGCATGGCAATTTGATTTTTATGGGCAGGCTTTACATGCCGTTGGAGCGAGAAAGTATGTGTTGGCTGGGTTGGGCCTTTTAGGATGCACTCTAGGTGAAATCTATTCTCATAGGACAAATTGGTCTTGTGTTCAAGAGATTAATGCTGCTGCATTCATGTTTAATAACAAGCTTAAAGCTCTGGTGGATCAATTCAATAACAAGTTTTCTGCTAATTCCAAATTCATCTTTATAGACACTGGGTTAAAGGCTATTCACCTTGGCAATACACATGGTAATAAGTTCGGTTTTCTTATTTTCAATCCACATCTCTAAATTAAAAGCAATTGATTTGTCTTTGATTGATGCGCATACAATATATATTATATTTAACCATATATAATCCATGTGTCTCAGCTTATATGGTTTCGGGTGCTCCTTGCTGCCCATCGGGGTCATCAGGGGAGTGTATTGCTGATCAAAGGCCGTGCTATAATAGGAATAGCTATGTGTTTTGGGATGATTTCCATCCCACCGATGGATGGAACCTACTCAATGCAATAACATCTTATAATTCTACCACTGATCCAGCCACAGCTTATCCTATGGATATCAAGCACCTTGTTGAGCTTGAAATTAAGATGGAATTGGAGTTCACAAATGAGTCCACTTCACAACTTAGTGCCACTGAATAAGTTCTGGTTATTATATGTAGTCGTTCATATGGAGCTGAATAATTTGTAAGTTGAATATGTATTAAGTGACCTGCTACTGTATTGAACGACAAAGTGAAATGGATCGAGTGAGTAAATCGGCTATCCTGCCTCGAATTTGATCCAATTCGTATTGGATTAATTGATTAACGCATGCTGTTATTGACTGTAATTTCAAATCATTAAACCATGATGATTAGGGATGGTAAGGGGCAGAGTGGGCACCGTCAAACAGATAACGGTTATTCACAAATTTTATAGATATATCTGTGAGTATTCAATATTTACAGACATCCGTAAATCAAATATTTGTTAAAATATAAAATTTTAAATAAAAAGTAAAAAAATAAAATAAAACTAAAAATATATATTTTTAAAATATATATTTATACTAAAACAATAATTTTGTAAAATATAATTTTTTTACTAAAAATAAATAATTTTAAAATATATTTATACTAAAAATAAATTAGAGTAATTTATTTTATATATAATTAAGAGTGTTTAAATAATTTCAAAGTGCGAATACTTAACAGATACCTTGCTATCCACCCCCTACCTCATTAACATACAAATATCTATTTAACTATCTTTTTTCAATTCATAAAGGATTTTAACCACAAATACGTGTGGATACGGATTATTTTTTTACCATTTCTATCAATGATTTGGTTTCTAAATTCTATCTTTGAAATAAGCTTTTATACAATTTATCCTCTTTTACACTTTCTTACAATATTATTTTCTCTATCTATCTTAATCAATCACTTATCTCATACTTCTCTATGTCGTGGTTATATAAATTTTTGGACATTTTTATTGTATAGAAATAATTTCTCTATTGGCGTGAGAATAAAACAAATGGCAAAGGAGTAACGTCAAAATTATCCTTTTTTTGATCATTAACTTTGCATATTTCTCAAAAATAATTTAATTATGAACAAAACTTTAATTAAGTTCATTATATTTTTGTCATTAGAATTTCAAATTGCACAATGACATCTAAAGATCTTTTTTTTTTTTTTTTAAAAGATCGTACTATTCTTAATATATGTGATTTATTGTTAAAATGTATTGTTTGATTTAATAACTTGATGGAAAGGATATAAAGAACGAAGGGGGTCTAACTTAGTTGGTTGAGCAGTGTGTGTGAGTTGTTGTAAATCTTCTGGTACTGGAGTTTGACTCCTCCGTTTGAATCAAAAAAAGAAGAAGAGGAAAGGATATAAAGAACCTAAGTTTATTTTTTAATTATTATGTTTTAATTGGTTAACAAGTATAAGTGGATGTGTTTAATAAATTTTGTTTCATAGCTATCAGAGGGGATGGCTGAAACGAGAATGATTAAAAGAATCACTACCAAATATTTTAAAAAAATGATAACTAAATCAGAAAGCCGTACTATTTGCATATGAAATTCTTTTCAAATCATATTAGGTTCACGAGATGAATTGTGTTCAGAGAAGAGTAAGTGTGTGTTTGAATTTCCATTGAGTTCAACTAAACGTCAAACCATCTCCTTCCTTCTATGTTTGCTGTTTGGAAAAGTGGAATTTTCCGATTACTCTCTAAACAAATTTCCAAACACACCTTAAGGATTTAATCCAGACCAACATTGTCCAGGAGCATAAGGGATTGGGCTATGGGCTACGCATGTTCTAAGATATTGATGGATTCATTGAAGAAATAGGTTGGGCCAATTGCTTCCGCTGTCTTCCCTGTTCCCACATTCTTGTTGCATAGTCCTCTCCGCTTTTACTATTTAATGAAGTGCCATAAATAAAAGAGGTAATTACATAGTTCTTTTTGAAGTTAGACTAATTATATTTACATCTTTTTAATTAAAAATTATACTTGCCTCCCTCACACAATCTTTATTTGTTACTTTTAATAGTATTATGTATATGGTTTGTATATAAAAATAAGAGAGGCACGTGTACACTTTTTTATAAATAATTGGTGTTTATGAGAATAATATATAAATTAAGAGATGTAAGTGTAAATTTTTAATCAAAAAGAGAACAAATACAATTAACACTAAAGTTTTAGAAGGTTAACGTAATTACTCCTAAACAAAATGATTTTGCCTCTTCATAATTCAATACTTCTTTAACTACCTCCATAATAACAATACTTTCATCATAAAATTTGGTTATAAGCGTATTGGTATTTATTTAATTGTGTGACGAAATTTAATGAAATAAGGTGTCATGTTGCTAAAATTAGTAGCATTATACTATTATAAAAAACACTATTACAAACCTTCATTCTTGCACAAAATCTTATGACTTGTTTTTCTTGCAGAGCCTTAACCAGTTTTGTTTCTCATGCTATATCTGAAATAAGAGACCTAAAAAGGGCCAAAGGAAAGACTTTCACAAAAATAAAGTTTGTGAACCTATTTAGTTTTGGCAAAAGTGTTTCGTTGGTAAATCATGCCCCCACCTTAGTGCAAGATGATTTTTTTTATTTTTTTTTAGGATTTATTGCAAGATGATTAAATTGGTTTTAGTAACACGCTCTTTAACACACACTCTCATTAATTGAAATTTATTGAAAAACACAAAATCAGGAGTGAGAATCATTAAATAAGATATAAGACCCACAAAATTTTGTGATTTTCAATAAATTTTAACTAATAAAAGAGATTGTGTTTAAAAGAATACGTTAGAGAATGTATTATTAACATTTCTCTTGATATGATAGAATACCTCGGTGTGTATCCATGTTTTAATTGGTTAAACTAGTTTGGCAAAAGACTTCAATACCCACGCTTTTATATCAGAATCCATAGGCGACAGAAAACCTTAAAGTGTCTTAAGAAGCTGCCACCTCTTTGTGGATAAGGTCTCTTGAGATGAACATCTTTCCGAACTCCATCATCTTCTCTTTTGCCGTGGTGGTCCGTATCAGATTTCTTGGAGTGGTTTGAAGTGGCATGGCTCAATGCTATAATGACCAGTCCATAGATGATTTGCACAGCACATGTTGACTTGCAATTACGCTCAAGACGAGATTTGAGTGTTGTATGCATTTACATTACAATTCCATCATATTTGTTTTCTAAGCAAAATAAAAGTCAATATTTTATCTCATTGTACTGAAAATATCTTAGCCACATGTTTTATATCAAAGAAGTCAAATATACTGTCAATTTTCATGTATTTCTACAAGCATCGCAATAATGGCGCCCAGCCGGTAACTTAATAAATAGATGCTCTCAATTCAATTCCGTAGACCTTTGTTTTTATTTGCAGTATTTTAAACTTGCCAAACCAATCATTTTTCATTGCATCACTGTGTCTTTATTTTGATTCACAATCAGGCTACATGACATGATGACCCCACCACTCCCTACTACATACCCACCTTTACGCTCATGAAAGAGAAGAAAGAAGAGAGAAGAGAAGAGAAGAGGAGAAATTTTTAAAATTTTTTTGAAAATATATATAGTTTGATTTAAAGGAAATAATTGAGAAATTTTTAAAAATTTTGTGAGTTCTATTATTTATTTATTTTTTATTTTTTATTTATTTTTATTTATTTATTTATTTCTTTCTTATTTTTTAATTACCAAATTTCTTAAAATTTTAAATTATTTTTTATTTATTTCACACTTCTTAACTGATTTCTTATTTTTTTTTTTATTTTTTTTTCTCCTCTCTATCAAACAAAAACTTAGTCTTGTTCTTTATTTCCTGGATCATAACCCAACCTCTTTTGCCTCAATAATTCCCCTGCTTAGAGATGGCTTGTGAAACCAACACATATTTGGTTATACTTTTCCTTTTCTTGGCTGCAAACCACATGCAATATTGTGTCCTTGGGGTATCCCAAGTGCCTTGCCTTTTTATCTTTGGGGACTCTTTATCTGATAGTGGAAACAACAATGAACTTCCAACCTATGCAAAATCTAATTACAGACCATATGGGATCGACTTTCCGACAGGACCAACCGGAAGATTTACCAATGGCCGAACAGAAATTGACATAATTTGTAACATTTCTCTACTCTTATTAGGACCTCTGATCTCCCTCCCTCTCTCTCTCTCCCCCTTTTTTATTTTTTTTAAATATTGAGAATTCAGTGCTGCAATCAAAGATTTCAATTCAAATCTCGTTATGAATTGTGGGGTCAAGTTTATGAGTTGGGATTGACTACCTTCTGTCAACTCAGCAATTTTTTAGTAGTGCTGAAAGAATAAAAACCATACTTATTTATAGAGCCAAGTGTTTTTTCTCTTACCCTATACAGTTTGTTCAAGCTCAGACTAAAGTTCTGCAATTGCAGCTCAACTTCTGGGATTTGAGAATTTCATCCCACCCTTTGCAAACACTAGTGGTTCAGACATACTTAAAGGTGTGAACTATGCATCAGGTGGAGCTGGAATACGCGTTGAAACCGGCTCACATACGGTATAAATCAAAGAGACTAGTTTTTTCTTGTTTTTCTTGATCTTCAATTTGTTTATGGTAGATGGCTAGAGTGCTTGTGTTACAATTCTCATGCATGCTACTAAATTAACACAATGCAATGCAGGGTGCTGTTATCAGTTTGGGATTACAGTTAACAAATCATAAAGTCATAGTTTCTCAAATTGCTACCATACTTGGAAGTCCAGACTTAGCTCAACAATACCTTGAAAAGTGCTTGTATTATGTGAACATAGGAAGCAATGATTACATGAGCAGTTACTTCCTTCCCCAGTTCTACTCAACAAGCCGCATTTATAGCCCTGAGCAGTATGCACAAGCTCTGATTGAAGAGTTATCTCAGAATTTACTGGTATCCATTGAAATTTTTGTGTTTCACAAATTACTAGAATAATAATAGTAGCATGTTAATTGAAGCTACGCCATTTATGATATGATGGTTGAACATGGTTGATTTTTATGGGCAGGCTTTACATGACATTGGAGCGAGAAAGTATGTTTTGGTTGGGTTGGGCCTTTTTGGATGCACTCCAGGTGTCATGTATTCTCATGGGACAAATGGATCTTGTGTTGAAGAGGAGAATGCTGCTGCCTTCAATTTTAATAACAAGCTTAAAGCTCTAGTGGATCAATTCAATAACAGGTTCTCTGCTAATTCCAAGTTCATCTTTATACACACTGCATCAAAGGCCCTTGACAATGCACATGGTAATCAGTTTGGTTTTCTCATTCTTCAATCCACATCTGTAAATTAAAAGCAATTGATTGTCTTTGACCGAGGCACATACAATATATATTTTATATAACCATACATAGTCCACGTGTCTCAGGTTTTTTGGTTTCCACCGCTGCTTGCTGCTTATTAGAGTTATCAGGTGAGTGTATTCCTGATCGAAGGCCATGCTATAATAGGAGTGACTATGTGTTTTGGGATGATTTCCATCCCACCGAGGCATGGAACCTACTCAATGCAATAACATCTTATAATTCTACCATTGATCCAGCCTTCACTTATCCAATGGACATCAAGCACCTTGTTGACTGTGAAATTAAGAGGGAATTGGAATTTACAAATGAGTCTACTTCACAGCTCAGTGCCACTGAATAAGTTCTGGTTATCATGTAGTCGTTCATATGGAACTGAATTAATTGTGAGTCCAATATGTGTAAAGTAATTAATGACCTGCTACTGAATTGAACGACAAAGTGGAATGAATCAAGTGAGTAAATTGGCTATCCTGCCTCGAATTTGATCCAATTTGTATTGGATTACTTGATTAGCTATATCGTGTATGCTGTCATGGAAGGCAGGCACAATTGCTGTTACGGAATGCAATTCAAAATCATTACACCAGAATTGATTTGGTTTCTAAATTGTATCTCTAAATAAGATTTTATATTGTTTATCCTCTTTGTTGAAAACAGCATTTGCCATTTAGAGTCAATATATTGGCATGAGTCATACTATTTATACAGCACTTCCTTACAATATTACTCTCCTTTTTAATCACATCCCTTATCTTATCTCACACTTGTCTCTCTTCTTTTTCTATCTCTCTCATGATTGTATAAATTTTTGTACAGTTTGATTGTGCAAAATTAATTTCTCTACTGGCATAACTATAAAACAAATGGTTGATCATTAACTATGCATACTTCTCAAAAATAATTTAATTATGAACAAAACTTTAATTAAGTTCATTATATTTTTGTCATTGGAATTTCAAATCGCACAATGGCATGTAATTTTATTTTATTTTGGTAGAAAAAATCCTACTATTCTTAATACATACGATTTATTGTTAAAATGTACTGTTTAATTTAATAACTTGATGGAAAGGATATAAAGAACTTAGTTATTATGTTTTAATTGATTAACAAGTCAATGTATTTAATAAATTTTGTTTCATAACCATCAGAGGGGATGGTTAAAACGAGAATGGTTAAAAGGATCACTACCAAATATTGAAAATAATGATAATAAATAAATCAGAGAGTCGTACTTTTTGTATCCGAAATTCTTTTTGCTGATCATGTTAAGTTCATGATTTGAATTACGTTCAGAGAAATATGGGAGTTTAGGTTATGGGCTACAAATGTTCTAAGATATTGATGGATTCATTGAAGAAAAAGGATGGGCCCATTGTCTTCCCTGTTACCGCCTCCTTGTTGAATAGTCCTTCTTGTGATACAGGGGCGTGGAAAGCACTGGGCCTGATGGGTTTCCTTCTGGCCTTTATCAGAATGCGTGCATGGGACATAGTGGGCCACCAGTTGTGTGATTTTGCTTGGCAGGTCTGGTACAATCCTGTAGAAATAAGGCAAGTTAATCAATCAGATATTTGTCTTACTCCCAAGGTCTGTAAACCGGTTTATGTTAACCAGTTTAGGCCAATTTCTTTGTGCAATGTCATTTATAAAATGTTAATCAAAGTTGTGGTTCAAAGACTTAAAAGCTTGATAAATGACATGATTTTGTCCCATCAAACCGGGTTTGTTCCCACAAGGAGTATTCATGAGAACATTGTGTAAGATGTTTCATAGGATAAGAAGGATGTAAGATAAAACGGGATTTTTTTTTTTGCTATTAAAGTGGACGTTGCCAAAGCTTATGACAGACTTTGATGGTCCTTTATTCAAGAAGTCCTCAAGGATGTAGGTTTGCCTACTCAAATGTTTCATCTTATCATGGAATGTATCACGAGTGTGCAAACTAATGTTAGGTGGAATGGTAGTTGATTTAGCTTTTTCAGTCTTTAGCATGGTTCTAAATTGCGGTTGTGGTCGCGATTGCGGTTGCAGGCATTGCGGCTGTTGTGATGCAGATTGCGGTGTAAAATTATTATATGTTTGCACCTCTCCTTTCCCCTTGCCCCACCACCTTACCTTTCCCCCTACTAGTCTACCCCTACCACCTCACTTTTTCCCCTTGCCTTGAATGCATCACGCAACCTACCAATACCTAAACCAGCCACCATCAAATGCCTTCCTCTCTTACCCAACATTCCACACTACCACACCCATTAGAATAGAATATTTAAGTCTAAATCTTTGTTTATGTTTTCACAAAAAAATAGAACAGGATGGTGTTGCGGTTCTGTTGTGATCTTGTTGTGATAATTCCTGTAATTTTAGTTCATATCACAATTGCGGGCCGTTGTCGTTGCAGGTAGCTCTGCAACCGCAATATTGCGGTCGCAACACGTGTTGCGTTTCGCAGTTTAGAACTATGGTCCTTAGCTTGGTATAAGGCAAGGTGATCTAATATGTCCCCTTATATTTTTGTGCTTTGCATGAACAAATTATCTCATCCCATCTCTTAGGCAGTGAATTATGGTAGTTGGAAGCCTATGAAAGCTAGCAAGCATTGGCCTTTGATTTCTCATCTTATGTTTGCGGATGATCTTCTCCCTTTGGGAAAACTTCCACTGACAATGTGTGATGAATATTTTAATAAATTTTGTATGATATTTGGGCAACAATTAAGCAAGGAAAAAACCTAGATTTTGTTCTCCAAAAATGCCCCCCTGCAAGTGAGCCTTGATAGCTCAATCAGGTTTTTGTGAAACCTCTTCCTTAGGCAATTACTCAGGAATCCCTAATGGGGAGAGCTCCTAAAAAAAGAAGTCTTCCAACATATAATTAACAAGGTTAATAATAAGTTAGCTGGTTGGAAGGCGCAACACTTGTCATTTGTAGAAAGGATCACCCTCTACAAATTAGTGATTTAAGCGATTCCAATTTACTCCATGATGACCACTCTTATTCCTCATAGTTTCTTGAATGAGATTCAAAAAATCCAATGAAGCTTTATATAGGGTGATTAATGTCATCATCTTTAATTGGTAAACAATGAAGCTCCGCAAAAAGATTGGTGGTTTAGGCATTTGCAATCTTCATAACATGAATACAACTTGTTTAATGAAATTTGGCTGGGGCCCTTCAATGAGGGAATAATAGTTTATGGTGCCAAGTTGTGAAAGGGAAGTATGGTAGAGGGAGTTGGAGCTTGGAACTATTGATACTTGTGCCTTAGACTCAGTTTTCTGGAAAGCCATGGCTAAGCTTTGGTTGACCTTCACTATGTTCGAAGGTTGGGCTATTAGGGATGGGACTATTGTACACTCATGGACAAACAAATGGATTAATAATGACAAAGTACTTGTAGATATGCTCCAAAATCTTCCTTCTAATATGGAGAACCTGCCGGTTTGCGATATGGTATATCCTTCAATAGGGCACCTAGAATGTGAATTTTTTATGTGATGTCCTTCCCTTTGAAGTGACTCTCCATATAGATGCCATGTTACCTCCTAGTGTTGAGTGTGGCAGCAATGAGTAGATTTGGCCAAATGATAAGCATAAACACTTTACCATTGCTAGTACATACCAAAGAGTTAATAGCTATCATATTATGCAACACAAACAACAGATGGAAGTGAATATAGACGTTGGAGGCTACTGTAGGATGGTCACTTCAGGGGATATGGGGGTCTTTTCAGAGATGAAACAGAGTGATGGATTTAGGACCCTAGGTTGGCAATTTATTTTAAAAAGATAAATAATAAAAATTATTGTCATAAAAATGGAATGAAATATGAGATGTAATAAAATGTCCAAGTTGCAATTGCAGTTGCAGGCATTACGATTGCAGGTATTATGGCTATTGCGATGCAGATTGTAGCCGTTGCAGCGTGAAATTATTATATGTTTGCACCTCACTTTTCCCCTTGCTCTCACCACCTTACCTTTTCCCCTATTGGCCTACCCCTACCACCTCACCCTTTTTCCTTGCCTTGAATGCATCACGCAACCTACCAGCACCTAAACTAGCCACCATCAAATGCCTCCCTCCCTTTTCTTAACATTTCACACGACCACACTCGTTAGAATAGAAGATATAAGACTAAATCTTTGTTTATTTTTTTCACAAAAAAATGGAATAGGATGGTATTGCGGCTCTGTTGTGGTTTCGTTGCGGCCCCGTTACGATTGCGTTGCGACAATTCCTGTGATTTTAGTTCACACCGCAATTGTGGGCTGTTGCCGTTGCAGGTAGCTCTGCAACTGCAATATTGCAACTACAACATGTGTTGCGGTCCGCAATTTAGAACTATGTGTCCAACTAAATAAAGTGTACTAGCTAGTAAAAGACAAAATATGACAATAAAGTGAGAAATTGGAGACAGTGAGTTCAAATATATAAAAATAAGGGACAAAATACAAAAACTCTACATATATACTTATAATTTTCTCAAAGTGTAGGGGTGCATTTGCACACCCTTACTTCAACGTAGGTCTGCCAATGTATATGGCTAAACTTTGAAGAGCTTATGAAGGCCTCTGTTTGGCTAGATTGAGAGGAAGAAGGGCAGTGGAGTTGCAAATGGACTTGATGATTGTGGTTAGAAGCAATAAAGGAGAGGTGCAAGGCAACATTGTGGGACGATCACTTGTTCAGGCGATCCACCATCTTTTACACTAGGAGTAACAGGTTAGAGTATGTCATGTGTACAAAGAGGCTAATCGGAGTGCAAATGTCTTGGCCAACATGGCCTATGAGTTAAGAGCTAGCTTAGTGATTTATGATTAGCCCCTTATCTAACTAGACCAGCTATTGGTTTCTAATATTCTTGGCGCTTCTACTCCTTGTTTAATTTCCTTGTCATTCTTTTTTCCTTGGGCTTAGGCCCAATGTTATCCAAAAAAAAAGGTAGTAATTACATAGTTCTCTTTTGAACTTAGCATTAATTATATTTACGTCTTTTTAATTAAAAATTATATATATTTGCCTCCCTCACACAAAATTTGTTGCTTTCAATAGTAGTATGTAGATGGTTTGTATATAAAAATAAAAGAGGTGTGTAATTTTTCTTTCATAAATAGTTGGTGTCAAGTGTGGTAAGAAACTGAGAATATATAAATTGAAAGATGTAAGTGTAATTTTTTAATCAAAAAGAGAACAAATACAATTAACACTAAATTTTAAGAAGGTTAACGTAATTATCCCTAAACAATTTTTTTTTTGCCTCTTCACAATTCAAGTCTTCTTTAAATACCTACATAATAACATTACTTTGATTATAAAAGTTGGATATAAGCATAATGGTATTTATTTGTGTGATGAAATTATAATGAAATAAGGTGTCATGTTGCTAAAAATAATGGCATTATACTATTATAAAAAAAAAACACACACACACATAACTACAAACCCTCATTCTTGCACAAAATCTTATGACTTGGTTTTCTTGCACAAAGACTTAACCAGTTTTGCAACTCTCATTCAATGAGTTTTTCCTTGTTATTGATGCAATATTTCAAATAAGGGATCTAAAAAGGGCCCAAAGGAGAGACTTTCACAAAAATAAGGTTTGTGCATCTATTTAGTTTTGGCAAAAGTGCTTAATTGGTAAATCATGCCACACTTTATTGCAAGATGATTTTTTTATAGGACTTATTGCAAGATGATAAATTGGTTTGATAAAATACCTTAATACATAGGGTGTATCCATGCTTTAATTGGTTAAACTAGTTTGACAAAAGACTTCAGTAGATAAGTTATGCTTACGCTTTTATATCAAAATGCATTACTTTTTTCTCTTACATTTCTTCATTAGAGCAATTTTAATTTTGGCATGTTTCAATAGGATATACATCATATTTTTACTGTGTCTACCATTCATCTATTTAATTTTATTTTTGGGAGGGGGGAGGGGTGGGTTTCCATAAATATTTTTTTTTCTTTTTTAAAGTAATCTTGTTCAAAGCATTAAATGTGATCATTTAATACAATAAGGTATTAATGTGATCACATCTTTCGGTGCAAATTCAAATCTTAGTTCATCTATTTGTACACGAATAAGACTGGTCATGACAATTAATAAGACCAAAAATGAAAAAAACACACCTCAAGCACTCACCTTAATCTCAATCTTGATCTTGATTTCTCTTCACAAATCCAACTCAACACTAGCCCAAGCCCTAATCTCATCATATTTTCAAGAGTAAATTACATTGACACTCCTTGAGATTTTTTCAAATTGTACATGATACTCCTCCTTTTTTTATCCCTAAACTAATCCCCATTAATATTTTGAAAAATATTATACTAACAATCCTTATACATTACACTAACCTTCCTTAATTGTTTGAAAAGTATTACAACAAGTACCCTTATAAAGGAGTTGTTGTAAACATTAAAAATATAGGGGGATTATGTGCAATCTGAAAAAATCTTAGGGGTGTCAATGTAATTTACTCTATTTGCAACTTAATGATGGCCATCCCAACCAACCTCCCCTTCCATTCAACATTGCACTCCTTGTTCCACCGAAACCAATTTCTGCCATCATCCTTTTCACCATTAAAACTCATTTGCCAAACCTCACCTTCTTCGCTCTTCACCATCAAAACTCAGGCCGCCATCTGTTCACCATTATTCTCTTCTCCGCCTTCATAAATAAGGTTCCCTCAAAACCTCACCTTTCCCACCATCTTCACCAAATCCATTTCTCATCGAATTCATTGTGACATTAACGTGCTCTAAATGTAACATAGGCTGTTACTACCACTTTGAACATGAAGATAGACGTACAACTTTCTCCTACATTATGAAACTTTGTATTTTTATGTTAAGCTTTAGTTTGGTTCTAGTTAATTGGTTTGAAAACTCCAGAACCTGATACCTACACCCAACAAAGTTAGGTTGATCATCTTGAAACTGAACCAACCCATACAAATAACTTTGGGTTGGGCTAGGTCGGCTAAGTTCACAGGTCGACCTGAACTTGCTTATACCCTTAATATGTACATACATACACACACTAAGAAGTTTTTTGCATATTAAATTAGTATTTTTAAATTTAAATAAATTTATAAATAAAAATAATTTAAAGAGAAAAATAGATATTTTTAATATTAATAATAAATAAATTATTTTATTAAAAAATAATAAATTAGAAAGATGACACCTTTAAAATTCAGTAGAATTTTTTTTGAAATAAGACATATTGTATTTATTGATATAGTGTGTCACAATTCAAAATCTAAGAATTAAATTCAAATTATGAATAATTAAGATAAAATAAAATTCAATAAAAAATAAATATATCTTTAATTTAATATATTTAATCAAGATTTAAAATTTAAATCAAATTAAATTTAAAATTAAATAATAATATTTGAAAGAAATAAAAATTATAAATAAAAATAATTTTAAATAATTCAATGCAGGAGAAGTCAAGTAATATAGTAAGAAAGAGATTACTCATATATATGTGTGCGCGCGCGCATGTGTGTGCATGTGTCTCATCACATATGCACATGTCTCACTATACATGAAATGGTGCCCGCGCACGCGTGCATGTGTGAGATAATGTTATCATTGATTTTGATTATTTAAAATTTAAATGTGCTTTCATGCACACACATGGGACATATACAATAAGAACAATTCTCATTTTTGTTGGCATGCCTTCGGTCTGCAATGTTTGACATAAATAATAATAATAATAATAATGACAACTTAAAATTAGGCATGGATTAAGCACCCTCAACTAGGCCTCGCCTCACAACACTAATCCTAAAAATATTGATAACAGTACAAAGAAAATGACAACTTGAACAGTCAAATCAGATAAAGCATCAAAGATGGATAGAATCAAGCTTGCTATTAGTCTATGGCAAAATATTTTTTTTTCATTACATAACTTATTTATTCAACCAAACAAACATCAATTCCATTCCTCAACAAGAAGCACTGACATTAGGAAAACAACACAATAATAGCCCTAAATTACACTATATATTAAGAGTAAGAACTAAAGCCTATCAAATGCCAACTAATGAGAAAAACGGTTAGCAAACATATCAAAGAATCATCACAATTGATAAATGGATTTGACCATTTAATTCACTTAGATTGAAATTTCCATCCCACACAAAAAGTAAGTGAACTGATTTCTCTTCTGATTCATAAAAGTGAATACACAAAATTCATTTTTTGAAAAGAAAAATCAGCAAATGGAGGATGAAAAACAATGAGACAACAGAAAAAGAAGTAAAAAAATTAATAAATAAATAACAAAAAATTAAACACCCATTATATAGCCTTATTCCAAGATCATTAAAATTCAAACAAACCTAGTAATTGAGTTGAAGAAATTAATTTAGTGATGACAAACAATTCAATCAACAAAGCTAACCTTTGTTGATTGGGAAATTGAACGTAGGTTTCAAAGACTTCTATGTTATTGTCTAAAACAAAAGAATACACAGCACAAGGCTATCAAAGACAACAAATTTAAACCTGCAATGGTTTAAACAAGGGTTGGAGTCTATGGTGTGGGAGTTGAACATATCCCCCATTGCGGGGAAATGATTTGCGATCTCAAATATACAAATAAAAAAAATGAGTGGCTATGATTGATGGTCCTAAATCAGTTATGGGAGTAATTTTTGAGTTAGTTTTTCTTATTGAATAATCCATGTGGACCCCCATAAATAGTTGTAAAGTGGGTTTGACCCTAAATGTGTGACACTTCATTGCCCAAAATATTGTAGTTTTTTTCCCCATTTCCTACCTTTGGTTTCTCGTGACAATAATGCAGCTCAATAATCGGACGTCAAGAGTGTTTCGTCAAAGACAACATCGAACTAGTGTGCCTGTATCCCTGCCCGTAGCTATGCTTGGAGGGTTTTCTCAGCCAACGACTGAACTTTACTAGGGGTGCGTTTGCATTTGTGTTTGTGCTCGTGTTTGCATTTGATTCTATTCTTCTCCCTCCGATTTAACCTCGCACTCTCTCCTACATTGTTTCAACCCAATCGAAACCCCAAACAGCTTAGGAACATTTACATCTTCTACATTTTCAATTATACACAGTGTGGCGTTGGCAGTGTCGCCAATATGCATGATGTCCTTAGTCGATGAAACATGATTCGCAGGCAAAAGATCTTGTGCCTTTACTTTCGACATAGGCATGGTCTTCACAACACTATGGATAATTATAACTGCTAGCGACTAAAATTAAAAGCATAATTTGGTCATCAAAGCGAGTATATTATTACACAAACCCTTGCAATTTACTCAACTTGTGATGTAGTTGCATGTTCTCTTTCCTAAGCCTTTCATTTTCTTTTAACAACTCAGGTGCAGTGGTACAACTTGTGGTGCAGTGCATTGTATTACTATTATGCATAGCAATTAGAGATGAGTTCGAGAGGATAATAAAGTTCGAAGATACTATAGATTTAAGTATTCTCAATTGATGATAGAACTCTCGTCAACAAACAAGGTTCGACATTGAACAAAAACAAGACATTACTTAAGGGAGAGATAGCTCTAGCAATAGAGCTATGGTTCAACACCCACTCAATTTCTTCCACACTTAAATCTCACTGCTCAATCCAAAGCTTCAATAATCTATACATCCTCAGACCCTCCCTACTAAGACTATGACCTTACTCAACGTCAACGAAAATAGGGGTGTCGTGTGACACTCAATGGAAATAGGATGCTACTTAAGAGACAAATAACTTCGTCGACTATACTTCAATAGCCACTAACAGCATTGTTACTCATTTCACATTTGCATCACAAAAGGATAAGGCACGGGCAGGGATATGGGAACACTGGTATGACAATGTCTCCAAAGAAACACTCTTGACATCCAATTATTAGGCTATAATGTCGCAACAAGAAAGCAAAAGTAAGAATTAGGAAAGGGGACCTACAGTGTTTTGGATAATAGCTATTTTTGGGGGTCCATGTGGATTATTCAATTAAAAAATAACTCAAAAATTACCCCAACCGGTTTAGGGCCGTTAATCACAACCACTCATTTTTTTATTCATATATCTAATGATTGCAAATCGTTTCCCACAATGAGGGATATGTTCAACTCCCCCACCCTAGACTCCACCCCATTCAAGGTAAAAACACAAAGGCTAAAATCTACTTTTGGTACTATAGTTTCATAGTTGTGCAATTTTGGTCCTTAAAAATTTTATTTCACATTTGGTCCCTTACATTCTTCAATTATGCAATTTCGGTCCAGCCATTAATCTATCATCATTTTTTAATAAACATTGCTGACATGGCATGTTACTAATGGCATGACACCAATGTGATGATGTGACGAATGACGTGGCAATAAAATGCTGATGTGATAGTCGACATGATAGTTTGACATATGCTAACATAACACCGACATGTGTCCTGATGTGGTAGTGACATGCTAACATGGCACTAGGGACCAAAATTCCATAATCGTGATACTTTGGGACCAAAATTACACACTTAATTTTGTTTCAATTCTTTAGTTTTTATTTATTTTTATTATATATGCTTTATCTTTTTTTGTATTCGTTTTTTTAAAATTATTAAAATAAAAAATTTTAAAATATAAAGTAATAGTCATAAATAAATAAATAATGATAAAAATTAAAAAAGAAAGAAAAACAGGAGAACGAAAAGGAAAACAAAAAAAAATTGACAAAAAAAGAAAGAAAAAAAGAAAAGAAAAGGAGAAAGGTACAACATGTTCTCCCATTGTATGAACACCTAATTTTGTTTGGATAAATAAAAAATATTAATATGTCAAAACAGAAAAAAAATTCTATAAAAAATCATCCTTCGTCAACCTCTGTGCTTTACCTTCATTCATCATCTTAGGCTACTGAATTATCAAGGCAACATCATAGAACTCATCCTCAACCTTGTAGAAGGTAAGAACCATAGTACCATGACTCATCAAATCCTATCACTACCATCATTTAAACTAACACATAAGAGCCCAACCTCAACATATATTAAACTAATACCTACACCAAAACCAAGCACCATAATCATTAAGTTTTCCTTTACCAACCAACAACCTTATGAACAACACCTCTTATTTACCATGACTCCCAAACAAAGAGCACACCAGAGGTGGCCCATCATGAGCCACGAAGACCTTTCACCATGCTATGTGCTTACTATATGCACATCACTTCAGCAGAATCGTGCCACCATATCGCTCCATACCTATCCACCATGGTGTCATCTTTGAGCTCACATAAACTTAAATGTCCCTTTTGTAGGTCATTGCTTATTTGGCTAAGAGGTGGTATTAGATTGCTTATGCTTTTTTTGTTACCAAGTACATGTGGCTCTTTTACTGAATGTGCTATATTTGGCTAGTTGCATCTCTTTCATGGTTATTTGTAGGCTATGTTGTGGTGCGACTATCTTTTTTCTATGTAACTATGAATGCATTTTCGTTTCATTTTGATTAATAATCTATGTGTGTGTCTCTTACATGTGTTTTTTTGTTTATTGGTTCACAGGTCACATGTGTTTTTTGGTTTTTTTTTTTTTTTATATTTTTTGGCATTTTTAATATTTTTTATTTATCCAAACAAATTTTAGTGTTCATACATCACGAGAATATGTTGTGTCTCTCTCTTCTTCTTTTTTTCTCTTTGTTTTTTTTTGTTATCAATTTTTTTTGCTTTCCTTTTCGTTCTATTTTGTTTTTCTTTGATTTTTTTTTCATTTGTTTCATTATTTATTTATTTATGAATATTATTTTGATTTTTAAATTTTTTTAGTTTAACAATTTTTAAAAAATGGAATACAACAAAGATAATGCAGTTATAATAATAAATAAAAATAAAAAATTAAGACAAATTAAGTGCACAATTTTGGTCCCCTAAAATATCACGATTGTACAATTTTGGTCCCTAGTGCCATGTTGGCATGTCAATGTCATATCAACACACGTGTTAGTGCCACGTCATTAGTAACATGCCATGTTAGCAGCTTCCGTTGAAAAATTGATGACAGACTAATGACTAGACCAAAATTGCACAATTGAAAAAACATGAGGGATCAAATGACAGAATAAATTTTTTGGGGGGACCAACTTTGGACAATCGCGAAACTATAGAGACCAAAAGTGGATTTAAGCCAAACACAAATGTGGTAATGAGTAACGCTTGTTTACACCACGTGTTAAACATTGCAAACTGAGGGAAATCCCACAATGTGTACTTAGTAGAAGATAGGTTCATTTTCATTAGAAAACATTTAAACACACATTCATTATTATCTAATTAAATTATGCATTCATCTACCATGTGTCATCCTATATGCATATGTGATAAATGTTGTTTATATGTTTTTGGTGTATTATCTCACTCTACTCTAATAACACCACAGTTTGTGCCATGTCATCATCTTTTCAAAATAATATAATTTTAAATAAATTGTGTAGAGAAATGATACAAGAGAGGGATTGCTACAATACAATCATATAAGTGCATATAAAATCCTAGCCCAAAAGCAAAAAAGTCCGCAGGACCGAGCCAAGAATTTAAGTCACCAACCCTAACACACACACATGCCCAAAAGCATAAAGGTCCAACACACACGTCTATGTATATATATATATATACATGTATATATATATATAAATACATACATACATATATACTAAAATCTTACAAGTATGTCTTCAATTTGTAAGTTCAATTTTTATTTTAAATAAAATAAATTTTTTAGCGTGAAATATTTGTTAAAGAAGATGACAACATGTCACTCATGTTTAGAAATAAATTAATATGAATTTTAATGGGTGTAACTATGGATTTGAGGTATGAACGAAGAGTATAATAATTGGATGTAGACATGTTGAGCATAATGGGCATTGTATTTGTAATAAGACACCATGCAATAACAGGAGCTTGCACCATACAAACATAATATTGATAGTCATTTTTGTCACCCCTCTATTCATAGTCATTTTAGTAATGATTATCAAATACAAATGTGAACCATTTAATTGATTGCTATTTATTAGCAAACAGTTATTGCATGACTTAGCAGAAAACACACATTTTTCTATTTATTGGACAGAAGCTAAATAAAAAATTATAAAAAAATCTCGATTTTGAAGGAAATAATGGGTGTGCTTGCATTGTGCTCGTATTCCAAATTAAAGCGTGGTCAACCTGCTGAATTTTTGTCGACAGCTTGTTATGTAGAAAGTGCATGTACATATACTGATAGAGGACCCGATTCATCTAAAAAATCTTATCTCCTGTTCTCTACCTCAAAATAAAAGAAAGAAAGAAATGGGATGTGAGGATTGGACTCATGAAATGAGAGTTTATTTAGCTTAAGTCAGAGTTAGTATTGAAATATTATCAGTTCAATGACAATGAATGAATTAATTGTTTTAAGCAAATAAAATCCTTTACTAAGAGAGTAAGAGGTCGATTCGGAGGAACAAATTGTAGTTTTAGAATATAGAGGACCTTTTCGATTTATGCGTTTACTTCAGTTGATACCTCACAAATATGAACTACAGCACTAGTAATGATATTTTGCCTTGGCACACTTTTGTTATGACTATCCTGAATAATGGTCATTGTCTTCAAACATGATTTCAAATATAGCTGAGTATGCGTATATTGCAATTACAGATTTATGCCAAAAATTAAAGATTGATCATAACCATGAGTTTTCACTTGGATGCCCAAGCATAGCAAATTTTACGCTTAACAAGCCTGTAAAATAGCCCGGGGAAGTGGGAACTGCAGGTCTATTAATTACTTAATCGGACTCCAGAATATTAGCAACTGGTAAGTATAAGACCAAGGGATTTTATTGGGAATTAAGAGATGTTTTTGCATATTGTTGTTTGGTTGAGAAATAAAATGCGTGAATAGATGTGCAAACCTATGATATATTAGTGAACAAAGGTTGAAAAACATGCAAAGGTTTGTTCTCCATTCCCTTACGACACATACTAACATATCAGAGAGCGTTTCACAATAGATACAGGATAGTCTTAGGTAAGTCTACAAAGCCATTACATAATACTGAGGGGATGCCTAAATCCCCTACACATGGTTCTGCTTTCATTACCCTTGGCATCTGCTATCGTACTAGAAGGCAAACTACAAGTAGCAGAACATCTCAAGTCTTAATACTAAACACATCATCTGCAAAGAAAAATGGTCTAGTTAGATTAGTAGTTTGTTTACTTAGTATAAACATCGTGAATCATATGTCTGCAAATTCAGTCGGTAGGAAGAAATGGAATATAGACACACGTACATTAAGACTCCGGCCAAATCATGACATCCAAGAAAATATAAATGGCACGAATATTCTAACTCAGTTGTTCTTATTAAATTGAGCTAACAATGAGAAACTTACTAATCAAATAATCATATTATTTTCTCTATTAATGTATAAACCAGAATTTCTTTCTCAGATCATTTAATTCTAAAGGCTCAAAACAAATCCACTGATGTTACTTTTCTTCAATTGACATTTCTTTGAACATTTGGTGAACTTATAATTACATTTGACTTGTTTGCAAGTGAAAAAAATTAATAATTGAAAATTTCTAAATAGTATGAAACGAAGTTTTGCGAAAATTACACTAACAATGCCACCTGATTTATGTTACTTAATAATGCCAACAAGTTATGTTGTAAAGTAATTACTCGTTTCAATTCCTGTTTAAACTTCTTTCAGTCTCAAATTAATTCAAACACATCTTAAAACTGATACTAGGGCAACATGATTTTAGGCAAACTGATAGTCGGGGCAAGCCAGTATCTATGCATAAAACCAATTTATTGAAGGCTCACACAATCACTTCGTTCGTCATCTGCCTTTGTTATGAAAATAAGAATTACATATAAGATATATGCAATTTGTTTATAGGTAACAATAGCTAGTGATTTAAACGTTTGAGGGGAAACAACTATCAATGTGGAACTGGTAAGGAAAAAGCTTACACTAATTGAAGGGACATCTGATCTTGCCGTGCATACTGATTATTGGGTTGTAATCCAGTCACTTGGAAGTAGCCACGAGAGTCAAATTGCTGCTGAGACTGCATAGAGTCATAGTTTGAGCCTCCGGGCAACACAGCCATGTTATTGTGGCTCCTCTCACCTTCTGCTATCTACACCCCATCAACAAAGCATAGTTAAGTAGACGTAATACTACCAAACAATGCACATAGAACGCATGTGAAGAAAGGACAAAAGAGATAGAAACAAACCTTTGCTCGAAGAAGCTGGTTGTTGTTGTGCAAGTCTATCTCCTGCATTGTGCATTTTGGTTATGATACTTTGAAAGTCACACAATAAGTAGTCAAAACTTTTTTAGGGGCATGGTTGGAAGTTAGGGCAATACAAATCGTCCTATTATTTGAGTTTGTTATGAAATAGACTAAAGCGTCTGCAATATTGTTGTGCATATACCTACATGGGAGAAAAGGAAGGCCGTGTGGAAAGACATGATTTTATCTTGTTCCTTTGTTAGGTAGTTTTGCTTAATACAAAGGGAAACAAGAACCTTTGCCCCAAAATCATTCTTTTCCTTTCCTTTCCTTCCATTCGTCCCATTCCCTTCAACAACCTGTGATCTATAGGACTCAAACACATCAACTTGGATTCTATTTTCATACCTCCATCATACGGCTATACCATACTACAAACACACCCTTTTTAAAACTTAAGCAATATAACAAAAATTAATTGCTTCTTCTGTTCGCGACAAAACTGAGAAAGGTATACAATGTATGTTTTTTCGCTGCTCAAACAAAGTAGTAGTATTATTTCTTGGTATTTTGCAAGCAGAATAAACAAGTGTTTTCAAATGACACCGGCAATGAAAGCAAAGAAAAAGTAATGGGAGAAAACAGCTTTGGAGTCAATTTGCATAACTTCTCATCGAATACTTATAAGAGAAAAAATAAGATTAATAAGGAGGTAAAAAGGAATCAAACTTCTTCTATAAATTAAAATTAGCTTATATATCTTAATTTTTGAAAAAGATAAATGAAGGGGTTTATGAAAATGTTAAGATGTATAAATTGATTTAAAAGAGAAATTTGATTCATTTTACCTTTTTCATTCATCTTATTTTTTTCTCTATTTGTCAACAATTTTATTTAAACTGACTCTAAAAAAAAGACACTCAAACTCTCTTAAAAACTCATTTGATTTTATATTGTGACTTGAAATAGTAAGAGGCTGTTTATAGATGCATAAGGCACCCTTTGACATATTCATACAATGAACTTAACCCAAAATATTGAATGCATCTATTAATTAAATATAAACATAATTAAATTCTTATTACAAATATATGAACATATGAATACATAAATACCAATTAATTAATTAAATGGATCAAGTTTAAATTTTCAACAGCAGGGTGGAAGACAGAAGAGATTACAAATCCGAGATAAATGCGATGACAGACATTATTTTTTTATCAGCACAATATACCATATCAGATTCAAAAGAGGTGGCAAACGTGAGGTAAATGCAAATATGGAATAAATTAGATGATTGCTTACAATTGACTGTAGTGAATTGCATGCCTATTGAAATTTAATAAGGCGCAAGAAAATACATAGACACAACTATAAATATTTTGTTGGAATCTAATTTGTTCCTCTACACACCTGACAACAACATCATTGCAATTCTAGGTGCCCTTAAAAGTTAAGAAATGAGTGAAACTCTCAAATTCTGTGTTTCTAGTGTACATATCAGTTATATATGCTAGCAATTCTAATCATAACTGCATTCACAGCATTGTGGTTCTTGTAGTCTTAGTAACTAAATTTTGTTATGATGCCTTTCATCAATAATTATTATATATTTTCTTTTTCTGTAATTGTCGTAATCACCGCGTGACCTTGGGTTCAACCATAGCCATAGTTTTTTTTTTTTTAAAAAAAAAACCATAGCCATAGTTAGAATTATTTTTAAGATGTTAAGGGTAAAAAATAATAATAATAATTATCTGAGAACTAGATATTCTCAATTAAAAAATGTTTTCTACTTTTCTTTAGTTATTCTAAGATCTTAAAATAATTAATCATCTGAATAAAATCTTCCCCGAAACCTTCACATTTAGATTCCTGTCAAATCACATTATACATCAAATTAATAGTTGACAAATATAGGTCACATTGTCCTTTTTCATTTCTCTAAAAATGATCACATTAGTATTATTCAATGTCTTTCATAATGGATCAATTTAACTTGTACAAAGTATTCATTGATGAATATTATACACTTGATCTAAGCTGTAGATCGAATTTCTCGGTCAGTGTGTGAGACTGAAAAATAAAAGTTGCAATAATTACAATTCGATGAACAGTTAAGTTTGAAAACCTAAAGACATGACCAAAATGAAACAGACAGACAAACAGAATGGAGCACAGTAGAAGTCCAATGAGGATAATCAGATACCCACTTAAATTGCAATATGCTGAGCCAATTAGAACTTAGTCACATGCTAAATTGATATATTATTCACCTTTCAAAACCATTATAGACTTAGGACCAATCAAGTTCCGGTTACTGACAAAGACAAATATTTGCAAATAAACTTGACAAAATAAAAACATACATATAAGAAAAATATTTACCCTCTTCTGCATGTACTCAATTTCAGCAAATAGCAGCTCGTTCTGATATTAATGTTTGGAAAGTAGCACAAGCAAAAAGAGAAGAACAAAGTCAGAAAAATGCAGATTTTATCAGATAATAATATAAATTAAATCATCTATCCTTTCAAAAGTTACAGAAAGAACTTGTTCATTACAAGATATACCTTTTTTGAACGAATCCTACTAATTCCTTTTTCTAATTTAGTCTCCAGGTTTTTGAGTTCCTTGGCACTCATAGAGCCCAGAGACTCACCCATCATTTGCCTGCAATTTAATTGATTTTTTTATCAAGGATGCTGACATAATACCAATTGCAAACAACTACATGGTTTATTTTTTTAAAAAAAATTACAATTTTTTTTTTTTAAATTGAAACCCCTTCATGCATTTTTATTTATTTATTTTGTGAATTCTTGTGAATGAGAATTTTCTTGTCCTAGTGCATCAAAAAGACAATTCAACTTGCCTGTTGTTATTCTGCAGGTTACTAATTTGTGCACGAAGTTTATCTGCTTCTTGCTGGTAAAACTGGAAAATATATATGAAATCATGCGTGGTTATAAATGTTAGTTTATATAATAATATTAAGATGGATATCATTAGTTAATTAGGTGCTAAAAGATACTGACAGATGGTCAAATTGATAGATTCAATACTTTTCTCACCCGAAGAAATATAGAAAGGATCAAGCAATACCTGAGCATTAGCCTCAGAAGCAGATCCAGCACCAGACGAATCTGAACATGCTTTTTTGTACCTCTCAATAGTTGTTTTGACACTGCAATGATTAATAGCATCATTTAAATCCATGTTCACATTGTATATTAGCAAGCTAAATGGATAAACATTTTATAAAGGGTTTGTAAGTTGTCTCAATTCTAGTAATCATGTAGAGAAAGAACAACTAATTGTTAAATTCATTAGCATATATCACCCCTTCTGGTTACGTACCAGCAAAATTACTACTCATCATATATAAAAAAAAATTAAAAAAAAAATTACTACTCATCAATTAGATTTTTTTTTTTTTGTAATTTTCTTACCTAGGGAGTTATTGCTGCAAGAGGAATGATAAAATACTATGGTTTTATAATTTTATTAAAATCTTCAAGAGTTAAACTCCTGAGCTGATTACATTCTTAGAAGTATATATCATCCACAAACTAAGTTGTATGCCACAAGTTGTTATACCACAAGCTTATGCATGGCCCAAAAATCATCAGAATGGACATTAGTTACAGCCTATTTTTCAGTTATTTGCATCCGTCTACTTCTCCATTGACTTGGTTTATCGCGAAACGTTTCAATAGGTGGTTAAATATAGGATGGAAGAATGGAAAGGCTGAAAATGACAGACCTCAAATTGTATTTTTTTTAATAACATTTTCAAATTAACACCCTTAATTTGAGTGCTTAGTCTCAGAAATTGCTATCATCTTAAATGGCAAATTGATGAGGTTTTCTTTGCTTTCAATTTCTAAAGTTAAACTTATTGTCTATAATAGCCCGTTTAATTATCTACACCAGTGGGAATGCCTAATGCCTAGATATATTAGAGAGAGAGAGAGTTAGTTTTAGAGGTAACCTATTTATGTATTTGATACTCTAGTTCAACCCACAAGTTAAGGGTGATAAACTAATGTTATAGGAATCAAATGAAAAATGCAATGGAATGTCCAATATGAAGGTTCTCTGTGATTATTAACCAATGATGAATGTCGTTAGAATAGAATTAATTTAAAACCTAAATCAAACAGTACACAAAAATAGAGCTAAAGTGTTACATTTTCTTCTTTTATTTAGATCTGACTAATTCAATATCAACTTACTGAATTGGAACAATTGGTTATAACATATGTGGGTCCGGTTCGAATTAATATAATGTCACTTGTTATCATTAATCCTATGATTGGAATGAAAAAAAAGAAAAAAGCGTTGGAAACTTGAGATTTTTCCTTATTCAGCTGAAGAAAAAGTACAATAGAAAATAAAATATGAATTTTTACATTTCAAACTTATTTTCTTAGAGAATCTCTTTATTCTAAAATTCGAAAATTTTCCTCTCATTTCTAAGAGCCATTGGGCTGCCAATAAGTTCTGCAGTTATTAAAAACTCCAGGAGAATTATGTAGTAAACTGAATTAGAGATGTATTTGTAACAAAATAGAATTTGAAGTCCTGATGTCAGTACGTCTGGTCTAGCATCTTTCCAATGTTTTATACGCAACAGCATATTGCTCAAACCAAGTATAATTAATAATCAACATAATCATGTATGCAATGGCCGTATAATTATAATCAAAATGATTTGGAAATTCATCATAAAGAATATTCAACCTAATAATCAAAATCACAGTAATTTCTTGGTTATATTATTGACGTGTGATTAAAGACTTGACCTGAGTATATTAAATCAAAATTACCAGGAGAACATAGGAAGAAATTATATATTAATACTAATTATATACAGAATTTAGAATTAAACTTTTACCACCTTATTAATTTCATTTACTGTGCTTTATCTTTCACCATTTTTTGACGGTCAGTTGTCAATGCTTACGAAAGCCTGAAGCCTTCCATCTTTTAATCCCGGTTGAATGGAAGGATTAATCCTATTTTCTTGTTTTGGACACATAAATAGAAAGAAAGAGCAAGTGGGAGTGCAGGTGTCAAGTCAATCTTATCCTAGTACTCAATTTAATATGAAATTAAACATAGCACATTGGAGATTAATTAGCCAGAAAAGAGTCCTCTGGTTGAGGGTCAAATCATCCAACTCTCTCAGTTAACTGAACCTTAAACGCAATTCTTTAAAAGCAACGTCAAATGATCTCATTAGTCTGTCATTCCCGTCAAAATCTGATTTGACGTGATAAAAATAAAATGTTAAAATAATAAAAAAAAATAACTTTGGAATATCTATAATTTTTTTAAAAGAAAATAGGAAAACCATTTTCTTTCTGATACCTTAATTTCCTCGAGCCACTGATTGGCTGCCTCTGCCACGCTGGCACAGGATCCCATTACATGATTGGTTCAACTATTTCTAGGGCTATTTTTTCTCTGCCACTTGGGGGGAACACATTTCACAATGGTTAATACCCTCAGCCCCATTGAAATATCCACCTCGATGAACCCACAGAAGACTAAATTATGAAACGACCCGTGCACAAACATAACACAAACTTTATTAAAATCCCAAGTGAATTAATAAATTGAATAAAATATGATTATATATATTTTCAGTCTTTTCTTTCTGAAAGTCTGTGAACATCACAGCCGTCCATTTCAGCTTCTGCCGTAGCAGCAGCAGCAATAGTTTTACGCTTCCCATTGCATGGAAGAAGCCAAATGCTCAGAACTCTCCCATTGGCTATCTCAATTGTCGTACATTGTCTCTGCCACCATTTACCTCACTCACTTCAATCTCGCTCTCTCTCTCTCCTCATTGAGCCTAGGAAACCCTTTTCTTTTTCTTTCTCAGACCATTACTTACATAGATATATGTGTGCAAGATATGGAGCAAATGCAAATCCCAGTCTGGGGTACCAACAGTGGTGAAATATATTATGATATAAGCCAGTTGAGTCACTCTTATTGGCTCATCACTTCTTTCACTGTCTTTTGCTGTGCAATGTAAAAGAATTTTTACTCTTTGAATAAATAGGAGAGAAGGGAAAACAAGGGAAAGAAAGAAAATTTTTCCCAGAGAGGGGTGTTTCCACTATAGAAGATAAAACTTAGGGTTCAGATGGAAGAGGGAAAGAGAACCCAGAACGGGAATCATGACATAAACTCTTTTGTCAGAGGGTCAAGAACTGAAAAATCATGTGTGACGTGACCAAAGATTCTTTCAACCAAGCCAAATCCTAGACTAGTCCTTAAAACCCTAACCAGATTCACCAAACCTCATTTCCTAAAAGGAGGGGAAAATCAACCAAACAAATTTGAACTTCGAGACCGTTTTAACTACTTGGGAATTTTAATTAACTGAAAAGTAAAAAGTTTTACCTCTTATTTTCACCTGATTGAGTGTAATTATCCAACTCGTGTTATTGCTAATACAAAACCCTAATTAGGGTTATGTTTGACTTAGGTTTAGATCTCGCACGTGGGTGCAAGTGAGATTTGGGGAAATCTTAATCTGGGTGTGAGCTTTTTTGAGCTGATTTGGTTGTAACGGTTTAAACAAGAGATTTTCTGCATAATCTGATATAAACCAGTGTTGGGCTTTTACAAACCCTAAAATTACGTCCTTTTTTTTTTTTTTTTTGCTTGTATATTTATTTCAATTTGACATATTGACAAATTTTTTGAAATTGTACTGTGTTTGGTTGATGTCTAACTGACGTGTTATTAAGGAAGTGTCAAGGAGATGGAAGGATTGGGCTAATTGAAGCATGACAGCTTTTGCTTTAGGTCTTCTTAGCTTAGCCCCATAGATGTGTAAGAGAGAGAAGGTGAGAATAATGGAAGGGGAAAGAGGAAAAAGGAAACAGAAAATTAACAAGAATGGAGAGGGAGTTGGGGCAAGTGGCTGATCTCACAGACCTGCATAACTTCCCAAATCCTTACCTGTTGCTACTTACAACCATAGTGCTTCTTTTTCTATCTATTGCACCAGATCTATGTATCCAACAAACCAAAAGCTAGGAAAATTATCATAACCAGAAAAGAAAAATTAAAAAAAGGAAGGGAAAGAACAGAAAAAAAGCTCATAGAAGGAAAAGGCCAAAATAGAAGTAAAGAAAGACAAGTGATCCTTGGTTGCAGGAAACAGAGATAAAAAGAGGAAAAACTCTATCTCAATTGCATCACAAAAATGATTATGTTCTTTGTGCTCAAATCCTTCAAAATATCTATTTACAGAAGAAAAAGTCTAAATCCAAAGTCCCCAAAAAGAAACAAAAATGATCATTTCTAATTTACTTCACAAAACCAAAAACTGGGAACAAAAACTCATAGGGACTTCTGAGAAGGGAAGAAAGTGTGAAAAGAAATTAAGAAGAAAACTCATAAAGCTAAGCAGATACCTGTTATTGGCATATTCGTAGAGGCGGCCACGGGTAGAGAAGACAATTAGAGCAACCTCTGCATCACAAAGCACAGATAATTCATATGCTTTCTTGAGCAGGCCATTTCTTCGCTTGCAGAAGGTGACTTGGCGATTGGTGGTGTTCTCAATCCGCTTGATCTCAATCTTCCCCCTTCCCATCTTCCTCTGTGGAGAAACTGACATGGATGGGTTTGGAAAAGCCATGTTTGCAACCTGAATCAAGTCAAAGATTATCAATATTTTAACTCACAATAAGGAGTATATGTGTTACATGTATATACAAGAGTAAAAATCATATCATAAACTAATTGTGGTCATTTCAACTAGTTTTGTCTGATTAGGGAGAATATGAAAAGGAAACATGGAATCTCATTACAGCCTCTTCACAAATTACACCTCATTGCCCAACATTTACATCATTAGTTCAAAATTTTCATTTGAGCTAGTAATACTTATAGAGTATGCAACCTAGCAGGGCTTGTGTTGCCAAATCTGGGTTTGGAGTGAAAAGGTTTGATTGACCCAAAAGAGTTGAAGCACTGAGGATGGATTTCAAATGATTTTTCAATATTTTGCAAATTACTAACCTGGGGAGGAAACAAAGGGAGAATATAATTAAGGACACAACAGATGTTTCAGCCCTTGAAATTTTTTTTCTTTCTTTCCCTCTTGTTTTCCACTTAGCAGAACAGGAAGGAGATATCATAAAATAAAAGCAAAGTGGCCAAAGAATTGGGTATTTATAAAGTGGAAAAACGACCTTTCGTCCATCATGGTTTATGCATCAGAAACTATACTCATCTGCCATCTTTATATTTTATTTACTTTTCTTTGTCCTTTTCTTTTCTTTTCTTTTTTTATCCCTCTACCCCCCACTGGTTTAGTGCCGAATATTGGCGATGAAACAAATAGTGAAGATAAACCTGGAATAACATTTAGAATTAAGCTTCATTAACTTAAAAGAAAAGAAAAAAAAAAAAAAGAGAAAAATTCACGAATGAAATAGGGCATATGAGAGAGACAGAGACGAAGATCTGATAACGATATTAATGGGGTGAAAAGGACATTGGACTAAGATGCAAGGAAAATGTTATCAAAAAAAAAAAAAAAAGATGCAAGGAAAATAAATACTGAACGTCAAAGAGAGAAAATAAAGTTTTATATACAGAAAGAGAGACAATAAAAAGTTTTTTTTTTCTATCTTGGAATATAGCCTGAGAAGTGAAATGAGTAAATATTGGTGATACAATCATACTCGAATGATAATATATTAATATTGTTTTTAATTAATTTTAGTTTGAATCATCTATTTCAATTACAAAGTTGAGATTGGTTTCTTTTACATTTTCATTTCTCACTTACCACACACACACACACACACATACATAGGAATTTGTTAATGTACACACATTTGTTTTTTAGTTGGGGTACGTTATTAGCAAGCTATACCATACGTGTATTTTAAGATAAATTGTAGTTATAGTTTGCTAATGTACTCCAATCAAAAAAAGGTGTGTGTATATTAGCAAACCCCATAAGCATTTGCCAATATGCACACACTTATTTTTTAGTTGGAGTATCTTAGCAAGTTACACCATAGGCGTATTTTAAGATACATTATAGTTATAGTTTGATAACGTACTCGAACTAAAAAATAAGTATGCGTACGTTAGCAAACCCCACAAGCATTTGCTAACATACACACACTTAATTTTTATTTGGAATATGTTAGCAAGATATACTATGGTGTATTTTAAGATACATAGTAGTTATAACTTGCTAATGTACTCCAACTAAAAAAAATGTGTGTACGTTAACAAATCCCATAATATATATATATATATATATATATATATATATATATATATATATATATATATATATATATATATTGTTGTGCATGGCTCTTATTTTATGGGCAAGTAGATGCTAAAGTGGAGTGGAGTGGAGTGATAGTATCTGGCCTTTGGGTCTGGGTCACTTGCTTGTTGGATTACGTAATAATTGGGTTTGGGGGTACGGGGGGTAACGCCCCACAGTATAGTACACGGGTGTTATTGTAAATTTGTACTATTTTTTCCTTTCTATATCTGATGTAACCCTATTTTCTAATCAGTAATAGAAGCAACCACTTTGCTTTCGAGGATGTAGGCACACCTGCTGAACCTTGTTAAATTGTGTTGTCTGTGTGTGGATTTTTATTATTCTTGATTTTAGAATCCGGTTGCTATTGCTAACAACTAGTATCGGGTGGCACTTAACCCTGGTGGGAAATTGAAAGTAGGGAAGTTCGATGGAACTGGGAATTTCGAATTGGGGCAAAGGAAGGTAAAGGATTTGTTGGCACTACAAGGCTTTCTAAAGGCGTTGCAAAAGAAGAAACTTGATGGCGTGGATCAATTAGATTGAGAGGAGTTGTAGGAAAGGCTACGGGAACCATACGACTCTCTTCACACGACCAAGGGGATTCTTGACTATGTGCATACTAATGTTTGGAGGACGACTAGAGATCCGTCCTTGGGTGGTTCCCACTACTTTGTTACATTTATTGATGATTTTTGTCACAAGGTTTAGGTGTATTTCTTGAAAAAGAAATCTAAAGTCTTTGAGAAGTTCCAACTGTGGAAGGCTGAGATGGAGAACCAGACGAGCAAAAAAATCAAGTACCTAAGGTCTGATAATGGCATAGAGTTCACAAATTCCAGGTTTCAGAAACTTTGTGAAGAACAAGGCATTCAGAGACATTTTTCAGTGCATAAAACACCATAGCAGAATGGTGATGCAAAGAGGATGAATAGGTCTTTTACTGAAGGGGCTAGATGTTTGTGGTTGAATGCTGGCCTTTCGAAGGGTTTTTGGGCAGAGGTAGTGAATATGGCATGCTGTCTCTTCAACTGATCACCATGGGCTTCATTGGATGGTAAAGTTATAGAGGAGGTCTAGACAGGTAACCCAGTTAATTTTGATCATTTAAGAATCTGAGTGTCCTACTTTTGTGCACATATAATGTGATGAACAATCTAAACTTGATCCAAAGTCGATGAAAGTGTGTCTTCGTAGGTTATGCGAAAGGCATGAAGGGGTTTAAGTTTTGGGATCCAGTTTCAAAGAAGAAGGTGATCAACAGGGATGTAGTGTTTGATGAGCAATCCATGTTGCAGCAGACAATTGACACAGATGTGCCAATACCCATGACAGATGGAGCAACCCTTGGCTCCAAGGTGGTTCCGGTGGATGTTGAGCAACTATCGGTGACTCCTAAGAGGGCAAAGAATTGCGCCCAAGACCTGAACCTATACTTGAACCTGACCTCGACGGTTCAGGTGGACAACAATAGTATACTCTTGTGAGAGATAGGGAACGCCGCACTATTAAGCCACCCACCCAGTATGGGTTTGAAAACTTGGTTTCTTTTGCATTTTTAACTAGTTCAAGAGATTTGTCTAACTTTCAAGAGGCTATATATAGTTAGGAGAAAGATAGATGGGTGGGTGCCATAATGGAGGAGATGGAGTCTTTACGTAAGAACAAAACATAAGAGTTAGTTGAACTTTCTATGGGCAAAGGACCATTGGGTATAAGTGGGTGTACAAGAGAAAAACTGTAGTATAAAAAAAAAAGGGAAAAAGTTCAAGGCTCGTCTAGTTGAAAAAGGGTATTCACAGCAGAAGGGGATTGATTATGATGAGATTTTCTCCCTGATCGTGGGACATACTTCTATCAGGGCAGTGTTAGCCTTGGTAGCCAATCGAGATATGCTTTTGGAACAAATGGATGTAAAGATAGATTTTCTTCACGGTGATCTAGAGGAGCAGATTTACATGGAGCAGCCAGAGGGGTTCATTGAAGGTGGACCAAGTCAGCTAGTTTGTAAATTGAAGCAGTCTCTCTATGGGTTAAAGCAGTCTCCAAGGCAATGGTACAAACGCTTTGACTCTTTCATGCTTCAAATTGGCTATAGGCATTGTAAGTATGATTGTTGTGTGTATGTGAAGAGCCTTGATGATTTTTTTTTTCTGCTACTTTATGTGGATGATATGTTGATTACTGCTAATCATTTACATGATGTGAATGAGTTGAAAATCATGCTAAGCAAAGAGTTTGACATGAAAGACTTAGGTCCTGCCAAGAAGATTCTTGGGATGGAGATTCACAAGGACAGGAGCTCTAGGAGATTATGGCTTTCACAGTAGGGCTATGTTGAGAAGGTGCTGAACTGGTTTGGCATGAGCAATGCTAAGTCAGTGAATACTCCATTGGCAAACCACTTTAAACTTTCAATGGAACAGTGCCCAAAGACAGATGCAAAAGTGGACTACATGTCAAAGGTCCCCTATGCTAGTGCAGTTGGTTATTTGATGTATGATATGGTTTGCACTACACCAGATTTGGCACATGCTGTAAGTCAAGTCTGTAAGTTTATGTCGAAGCTAGGAAAACGACATTAGGAAGCATTAAAGTGGATCTTCAGGTACCTAAAGGGCACAATAGGTTATGGTATCATGTTTGGCAGTCAACAGGGTGATCCTTTAGTTGTAGGATATGCGGATTCTGATTATGCTGGTGGTTTGGATGATAGGAGGTCTACAATAGGGTATGCTTTTACCCTTGCAGGTGGGCCTATTTGTTGGAAATCAACTATTTAGTCAATTGTGGCAATGTCAACAACTAAAGTAGAGTACATGGCAGTTGCAGAGGTCGGTAAAGAAGCCTTATGGCTTACAGGGCTAGTAAAGGAGTTGGGCATTGAGCAAGGTGGAGCTTAGTTACATTGTGACAATCAGAGTGTTATGTACCTAGCAAGGAATCAGGTGTACTATGCTAGAACTAAGCATATTGATGGGAGATCCTCCGCAAGATCAAGGAGTTGATGGCATCTGGTCAGATATTACTGAAGAAGATTCACACTTCCAAGAATACAGCTGATATGTTAACCAAGGCAGTTACCGCTGACAAGTTCAAATATTGCTTAGACTTGTTGAATGTCGCTCAGTGCTAAACATGAATGCAACCCCTAACCCAGGAGACATATAAGGGATAAATGTTGTTATCTTCCATGGGGTTGAATATTCGTCAAGGTGGAGATTGTTATACATGGCTCATATTCTATAAGCGAGCAAATGCTAGAGTGGAGTGGAGTGATAGTATCTGGCCTTTGGGCCTGGGTCCCCTGCCTATTAGGTTACGTCATAATTGGGTTTGGGGGTGTAAGGGGGTAACGTCCCACGGTTTAGTATAGGGGTGTTATTGTAAATCTGTACTATTTTTTTTTCTTTATATATCTGATGTAACCCTATTTTCTAATCAATAATAGAAACAACCACTCTGTTCCTGAGGACATAGGCACACTTACCGAACCTCGTTAAAATGTGTTGTCCATGTGTGGATTTTTATTCTCCTTGATTTTAGAATCCAGTTACTATTGCTAATATATATATATATATATATATATATATATATAGGGGTGTATATTATGAGAATGACCTTTTTATGTGAGAAAGAGAATGATCAATCTCAACCATTAGATTTACATACAAGGCTTAGCGTCGCCACCCTCGCCAACACCATCACCACCACCGCTATCACCACTGCTGGCTACGATGGTGGTCATGGCGATGGTGACAGCAATAGTGGTAGTTGTGGTTTTAAATGAAATCATCATTATCGTTGCCATTGTCGTCGTTGTTGCCACTACTGCGAGCGATGATGGTAGGGGTAGTGGCCAAGGACGAATTCACATTGTGAATAGGCCCCCCTTAACTCTTTTTTGCAATTTTAAAATATTTAATATTAGAATAATTATTAAGGCCTTCTAACTTTTTTATTTTAAAATTTTTAATATGTATAATATTTAAATATTAGGATAATTATTTTAAATTAGGGAGTGTTATTTATTTCTTTTCTATTTTTTGACAAAATATTTTATTCCTTTTTTATAGTATTTATTGTGAAGATAAATGACATTTTATTCTTTTAAACAAGTATTTTATTTTTTTATAGTCTTTATTGTGAAAATAATTGTATTTTCCCTCTTTTTAGACAAAATATCTGAGTATTATTTATTTCCTTTTTCAATAATATTTTCTTTTATAATCTATTATTTCTATTTTAAAGGTTATAAATAATTATATTTGCAATTAAATAATTTTATTAGTCTTTCCTTTATATTGATTTGATTATAATTGATTTAAAAATTAAAGACTATTTATAAATAATAACCTTTTCTAATAGGATAAATTTACAAACACTATATAAAGAATTGTTAGCTTAAACTTTGAGACATACCAACAAATATTCTGTCTTCCCATCACTATTCTTTGTATATTTTTTGCATATGCTTTCTTTGTTTTTTTCTCTCATTTTTGTTCTTTTTGTCATTGTTTGTAACATGCTTCTAACTCAAGGGTCTAGACACACCATTGTGTAAATTTTGGGGGAAAAAAAACTAAATATAATATTACATCGGAGGTTTGTTGGAATTTGCTTTCAAGACAATGACCATTGTCACAACATAACATTCGTTTTCTCTTACTTTCTAACAACCTGAAAGAAAATTCAACTTTAATAATTATACTATTGTTGTAAAAGATAATGTATAACAATTCATTTTGGTTTAGTATATTTTTAGAACATAATTTACAGTACTTTTTTGTAAAAATTTATAGTTAATATATACAATTTTTTATTATAAATTCGTGAAAGTTATTGATGAAATATAAAACTGATTATTGACATTTATAATTGTAACTCTAAAAAAAAAATGACGTTTAGTCATATTCTGTGTATATATGTTTTTTATTATATATTTTTAAATTGTTTTAAAAAAACATATAATTGTAAATACTTTGTATGAAATTTAATGTTTATTTATTTATTAGAAGAAATTTTAACTGTCCCCTTATCCTCTCTATCTGGCACCATCCTTGGTGGTGACTACAGCAGCGGTAGTGGTGGCAATTGCAGTGATTATGTTTTTAAGTTAGTCTTTTAATCTAAGCCTTCTATTTTAATCTAACGATTGAGATTGACTATTCTTTTTCTCACATAAAAATGTCATTGTAATAATATACATCTCATATATATATATATATATATATATATATTCACGTAGTGTTTATAGTTATTCTTATTTTACATTTTAGTTTCTATATGAGAAAATGGTAAGTTTTAATCACTATAAATGCATTAAAGTTAAGTTTTGGTTATGGTTATTAACACCAGAAAAAAATTTCTAATATTATAAATTGCTACAAAAAATTTCTAGTGATGATAATTTGATACAAAAAATTGTGTAAAAACTAAAGATTATAATTTTCTCGTATAAGGACTTAAACTGAAAACAAGAACAACTATAAAGATCAAAAGTAAATAGTTTAACCTTATATATAATATAATATAATAATTTTTTATGTTTAAATAATAAAAATTACCTCCTGCAAATGGCAATGATCAGGGCACTTATGTGGACCTCATCAAAAATGATAAATTGTACATCGATACACCATCAATTATGATAATTAAATAATTCAACATTGATATTGGTTTAAAAAAAAAACTACTGGTATAGGTGTTTTGCAATCTATTAGGAAGGTAATCAACACTAGAAAGCCTCAATGTTATTAAATATAAGAGGAGTACTAATAACATACTCTCTAATACACTCTTTTAATACATTTTCTCTTATTGGTTAAAAATTATTAAAAACTGCAAAATCATAAGACAAAATCATTAAATAGGATGTAAGACCCACAATTTTGCAATTTTTTTAATAAATTTCAACCAATAAGAGAGTGTGTTCAAAAGAGTGTATAAGAGAGTGTGTTCCTAGCATTACTCTAAATGAAATTAAAGAAGAGAATTGTGAGAGAAGATTTGGGTTTGATTTTCCAAAACTCATCTTTGGAAAGGAAAGTGAAACTTTAAGTGACTAAGCCTCAGATCGATGATTAGTTACATAGCCAATCCAAAAACCAAAGCTTGTGAGAACACATCAAGATCCCACTAGAGTCAAAGACCTTAATTAGGGTAGTTACAAAAAAAAAAATATATAAAAAAGGCTCAATTAGAAAAGGTTGTATCCTACTTTAGTAAATTTTTTCCTCAAAAGTAATTAAATTTTAATAGTTAATTAGAAAATATTTTTAATGTGAAAAAAGAGTAATAAACTATTTTTATTAATACAAATAAAAACCTTTTTGCTTAAGGGAAACATTAATCATTTTTCCATTTCTAAACTTCCATAAGGTTTTTTTAACTAAGTTTAATAGGTATGCATTATCAATGTACAAGTTTTCATATTGTTAACCAATTAGAAATCATTTTTTATGACTTTTAAGGTAATTATTATAAAAGTTAATAAACTTACTATATATGAAAATTTATGACTGGATAATATGATGTGATAAGAAGAGAGAAATGGAGAGAAATAATGAATGTCAATAAGTGTTTGCACTGTTGGAGTGTTCAAATAAAATTACTCTTCATCAAATACATTGGTCTATCCAAAAAGTAATAAGTTGTGCAAATTGGTGATTGTTTATCAATATATCCTCATCAGAAAGGACACACTTATATATTCACTTTATTACTTGTATGATTGATACACTTGTCATGAAAATTCTCAGTCCTCTTAATGTCATATCTAGACTCATACTCATGTGAATAATAACTTTAAAATTTATATTTTTACTTGCTGGGATACCTATATACTCGAACCTAGACTCATTACACATTTTAGTTAGCTTAAATATGGTCTCCTATAATGTTTTTATTTGACAAATTAGTAAAAAAAAATGTTATTGTAATAATAACATTAATTAACAATGAAAAACCAAAAGTAATTGATTAAAAGTATGATATATTAAAAAAATATTTAAAGATAATACAATTCCTAATTTGGTAGGTTGCAAATTCATCTCAAGTTAGTTATATTATGAGCTAGAATATTTCTTACACTTTGCTATTAATAATATTCTTTTACTTATAAAAAAATTATTTTTTAGTGGTTTGAAAAAGATATTATTAATTTTACCTTCTGTAGCCCAATTGACTTATGCAATATGATATTTGATGTATACTTTGAATTAGTTTTTATTATATTTATGTTAGAAAGTATGTGTGGATCATGTTTAAGTGTGTAGAGAGCTAGTGAGTTTTTAATTTTAGTAATCTATTTATCTAAAAATGTCTTAAACTCATGGCCTTTTTGTTCATATATCTTTTAACTTATCTCTAACTAACCAATATGGGATTTTCTTTTTAAAACTTCTACTCAAGTCCAACTATAGTTTGCCTTAACACAACAAGAAATTTACAGATTAGCAAGGAAAGCTTCCCTTGGAAATCCCTTGTGAATTTTATTAGTGAGGGATTTGTGAGGGACAATTCCCTTGCTTAATCTAGATCACCAATTGGCAACGGCACAATTTCCTCGTTGATCTCTTACAAATTCTCTCGTTATTCCCTTGCTAAAACCCTTGCCAATCTACAGATATACATCCTTCGCTAATCCATCACAAATTCCTCTCGTAAATAATTTGCTCTCTCCCTCGCTAAAGGTCATCGTCATTTCCTCGCTAATCGCTCGCAAATCCTTCGCAATATATCCCTTGCAATTCCCTTCACTAGTGCAGGAAACGCTTTTTAAATCGGTTAAAAAATGCTTTTTAAATCGAGTATGCAATCGATTTAGATACAGCTAATATAAAAGATATTACGATTTTAAATCGCATTTTGAACTGAGTTAAAATTACTTTTTTAATCGGTTGAAGTAAAAACCGATTTAAAAAACTTTTTAAATCGGTTACTGCTTTAACCGATTTAAAAAGTTACATTTTTTAAAATAATTTCATTGTTTTATCATGCAACCAACCCTATTATTATTAAACAAATGCCACAGAAACAGCCAATACATCATCACATGCAGTTATAACATACTTTAACCAACAAAACTTCATAATATCCTTTGAAAAATGTAAAATAAAAAACTACTATTCTTTGCCCAGCTAAAGACATTCTAAACAAGTTATCTATTACTAATTTGAAGGAAGAATGTTGGCCAACATTAGCAGATGTCTAGCATGTCCTCCTATGAGAATGGTTCCCTATCAACGAATATCTGTGAGATAAACATAAGATAAATCATTTTCCAATTTCTACTCTTAATTTGCATAAAACAGTCCAAAATCAAAAGTCCCAAATTAATGACATGCAAAATCCATGGAAAACAAGCTTGGTTCGTGAATAGAGCACTCACAATAATGGCAGTCAATGTGCACTCAGGAGCTTCCAGGCTCCAACAATGGCAGTCTACACGTTTTCATGAGCAACAATTGCATATTTGAGCATGCAATGGAGCAACATGAGCTTCATTAACCAATGCACACCTCCCAAGCAACAACACAAGCTTCGAGCAACTTGGGCACGAGAACGAGGTACCCAATGACGTTCAAAAACACCACCTTTACGAGCACAAGAATGAGGCACCCAACGCATTCAAATTTACAAGCTTCCCAACAAAATGCATTAAAGAGGCAAGATAAGGAATGGAAATGGCTTAAGTATGGAGATTGGAGGAATGGAAATGGCTTAAGGATGGGGATTGGAGGAAGGATGTGCTTGCCAAAGGTTGCACACCGACGTCGTTAAGGAAGGGTGGAGGAAGGATGTGGAGTGTGTTGCGCGTAGACATCGTTTTGGGTTTAAAAAACTCACTTTTTAAACCGGTTGTGTATTCAACCGGTTTAAAAAGCTCTTTTTTAACCGGTTAATTCATAATCGGTTTAAAAAGTGAGTTTTTTAAATCGTTTTAAAAAACCCCATGTTTTTATACCGTTTATAATGTAACCAGTTTAAAAAACGCTTACGAAAATTTGTGCCATACTATTTAAATCGGTTCCAATAGAACCGTTTTAAAAAACCCAACTTTTTTATACCGGTTATAACGTAATCGGTTTAAAAAACCCGTACGAAAATTCACACCACACTATTTAAATTGGTTAGTGATGAACTAGTTTAAAAAATGAATTAAAATTTTTTAAATTACACTTTTTTAAATCAGTTATGTGTGAACCGAGTTAAAAAAAGTTCATCAGAATTGCAAAAATGTCACCCTGTCTTCATTTTAACTCAGTTTATTTACAACCGAGTTAAAATCCTGCTCTAAAAAGCCTTTTTTGTAGTAGTGCTTACTTATTTGTTATAGCTTATTTTTATTTGCCCCTAGTTATTCCCTCACGAATCACTTGTTATAATTTTGACTTATCTTGAATCTCCAACTTGTGTTTGTACTTTAAATTTAAACCTTAAATATTACAGGTTTTAATAATAATATGTTGCTTATGGTTATGCTATTTTTTGAGTTTTAGTGGCTACAATTATGTCTTCATTTAGTGAGTTGTTTTGTTTTTTTATTTTCTTTTAGGCCTTGTCTTCTTTTTTGTTGTTGCTGAACCTTTCATTTCTCTTTCTTTATGTTTTGGCTTCATCCCCCCTTAAATATGAGTTTTGATATCATATTAGAATGGCTTAAACATGTTTTCAGTCGCTCTAAAATGGACAAGTTTTGATTTTGGACCTTGTAAAAATTTTCTTTGATTTTCATCCCTCAAAAATATAAAATTATTGTTTTTAGTCCCTATTTTGATGACACTTATTAACTGCTCAAATGTTTAATAAAAGGTTAAGTAATCATCGTAGGTGCACTCACTAGTGTTTGTGATACAACGTCAACATGCGACACCTTTAAAATCTTTGTTAGATTCCTACAATAAATATATTTATTTATTTTAAAATGAATGCTAGGGACCAAAATTTGTGATTTTAGATTTTTGAGGGATGAAAATGAAAGAAAAATATTTTATAGGGACTAAAACCAAAATCCACTTATTTTATAAGAACCAAAAATAATGATTTAAATTTTTAGAAGGATGAAAAACCAAGAAATTTTTTTATAAGGACCAAAATCAAAATTCACTCATTTTATAGGGACTAAAAACATATTTAAGTCAATTACAATTTATGGTATTTGGATTTGGGTCTGTAGACTAAAGCAAGTTAGGACCAGCTAAGTGCATGTTTGAATTTCAATTGGAAAAGCTAAAAAGTATTTTTACTTCCGAAGTAACAAATTCTTTCTTCTTCATTTTGTAGATTGATATTTGAAAATGTGTATTGAAATTTGTAAAAGTACTTTCTTAACTCTAAGTTAAATGTAGCCTAAAATGTCAATCCATTTAAATGAAAACTTATTTGGTCAAGTTTGTTTAACTCACAAGTCATTCGAACTGGGATCCACAAGTTATTGGGTTCACTCGCAGACCAAATAATTTTATAAAATATTAATTATTTATTATTTTATAATTTTATTGTTTAATATATGTAAAAGTGATATAGTTTTTAGTGGTAAGTTATTTATTAATATTTAGTAAAGATATGAAATAATTAGTAAATAAAATACAAAACAAAATAAAATGTTAACCAACTACACAATCCTTTTCAATTTTTATCAATTTTTTAATAATTTTTCAATTTTTAAAAAATTTTCAATCATTTTTTATTTTTTTAATTATTTACAATTGTTTTAAAATTTTACATTTTTTATTATTAGTCCCACATAGTAGACCATTAGCTCGCAACTTATAAGTAGGCTAGACGCAAACTAGACAAAAAAACATGATCCATTTAATTAGTGGATTAGTTTGGTCTAGTCCATTTAAATGTAGACCAAAATGGACTAAACTAACTCATATACCCACTTTCAATTATGTTACTTATATACCCTTTAAATAATTTTTAACCCATTAATGTAGTACCTATTATCCAATAATTTATTAAGTATTTCAAGATTTATTTATTATTCTTTAAAATAAAATAATAAAAATAACCAAAAACCAATCGAATTTAAAACATTTTATGTCGTATTAATTTTATTTTTTTAAATTGAACCAATTGAATGATGACAATAGCTTGACCAATCCCTAATCTTAGTGCCAACCACCTTAAATTACCTCATTCACAAGGATCAATGTAAGCCACCTCTTTTTTTTTTTTTTTATCTAAAGTAAGGGTATCTCCCGATTAGGAGATATTATTAAGTGGTACTGGATCATCATAATCTCAAATAATCCTTATATGACATGTGATTAAGTGTTATTAATTCTTTCTAGTAAATTATAAAAATTTTGAATGTATTATATAAATATTGGTTGGGACCATAGACACTTGATGGTCCTGAACTACTTAATAATTTCTCCTTGGCTAGGAGTCATAAACTAATTTCTCAATTAAAGAACTAAGATCTCTCATCATATATTCTTCCATACACACGAACCTAAAAATTAAACCTATATATTCTATTTAAGAGATACCATTATCTGTCAGCTATATATCACACTAAGCCACCTCTCTTTTAACCAAGTCATCCATGCATCCATCAAAATTTCATAAATACTTGTGAAAATAAACATAAAATCTCATAATTATAAATTAATAATAATCACTGATGTGCCAAAATTAAACCATTGTTGTCATTTTGTCCGCGCTGTCAGCATATTTTCTACCACTGTGTTGATCTTCGGGCTAATGCAGGGACATGATACGGTGAATGAGAGTAGCACTGGCGGGCTCTAGAAGATTGTTGTTATGGCTTGTGGCAAGCATGGAGATAGGATGAGAGGCAGCTAAGTTTTACTGTTGAATGATGTAGCGTGGAATTTACTTTCAAAAACCATTTCAACTAGACATACAATGTCTGTACGTATGATACACAGGTTCATTTATATTTTATATTTATAATTTTTATAGGAATAATTTTAAAACGTAATCATGAAAGTGATTATAATTTAAATATATAATTTTTTTTCTAAAAAATACTTTTTTAATTTTGAAATGCAAAATTGATGAAAAAAAAACAAATATACATTGGAGAGGGTTTATAAATAAATAAATAAAAGATGGTAATAAATATTCTCACTAAATGAATACCATTTGTCTTGAAAAAAACTAATTAATGTTATTTTTTATCTTTCAGAGATCAAATATATAATTTAATCATTTCAAACTATCAACTTTATTAAGTGTAAGCCTAAAATACTTTAATACAGATTAACATTTAATATATGAGAAAAAAGATGTGTACTCACAATGTAAAATTTTTTTACACTATTATCCAATCATAAATTATCATGTGTGGTAAGTCTGTTGAATTTGATAATAGTCACCTTAAAAGTCACACCAACAAAGCTGATTTTTAATTAGTTGTTAATATAAAATCTGTTACAATGACAATGTATATTCATTAAACTCTTAATATATTACATTTAATAAACATAATATTTAATAATAAAAATTTGGTATTTTCATCCTATCTCCCTTCTCTCTTCTCTCTATTTTATTTATCTCTATTTACACTCAAACAAACAAAAGATAAATGTATACATTAAGGCCTCGTTTGTGGTGGTTATAAGTTTTAGTTTTTAGTTTTCAAACTTAAATTCGAAAACAAACCTTGTTTAGATAAAAAAAAAAAACTAAAAAAGGTTATTGAAATAGTTTTTAAATGAATTTTAAAATCATTTTAACTTACTTTTTGAAACAAAAAAAAATCTAGTTCTAGTTTTAAGTGTTTAAAAGTTGTCTCGTTCTTTTTATAATTTCCTACACCCTTCTCCACATCTTGTCTAATCTTCTCCACCTCTCATTTAGTCTTCGTTAAAGGTGTCAAAATGGCCAGACTGACTAACTTGACCTAAACCTACCCAATGAAATGTTGGGCTTGAACTTTAAATTTTGAGCACAAATTAAATCTAAACTTCACTAGCAAAAGCCCATACAAATTGGACTTTCATTGGGCTTGAGCCTCATTTTAAAAGTTCAAATTGAACCTGGGTTTTTTGGCCCAACCCTTTTATAACCTACGACCTGCATCAAGCTTGCAATCAACCTGACTTGAATCCACTCGATGAAATGTAGGACTTTAGCTTTTAAATTTTAAGCATAAATTAAATCTAGATCTTTTAAACCCGATCCAATAATGGCACGACCATGGCTTAGCCCGCAAAACCCCCTTACAAACTAAGCTTTTCATTGGGCTTGACCCTCCTTTAAGAAACCCTAATTAAATCTAGGTCTTTTGGACCAACCCGCTATAACTCGCAACCAACCCAACCCAGCTTAATGAAGGTTAGGCTTGGGCTTTAAATTTTGAGCATGAATTGAATATGGGCTTTTTAGCCTGATCTAGGTTTAGCACATTAAAAAAGTTGTACAAAATCATGCTTAGGCTACATTTCAAAAGCCCAATTTGAATTTATATTTTTTGGCCCGACTTGCTATACCCTGTGATTAACCAGACCCAAACTCGTTCAATGAATGTTGGGCTTGGACTTTAAATTTTGAGGATGAATTTAATCTAGGTCTTTTCAATTTGATTTGGGCTTAACATGCTCATACAAACTAGATTAAGCCTCATTTTAGAGGCCCAAATTGAATATAGATTTTTTTTTGGATCGATTCACTATAGTCCTTAACCTACATTGAGCCTACAACTTGCCCGACTCAAACTCGCCTAATGAAATATAAGGTCTGGCTTTAAATTTTGATTACAAATAAAATTTAGACCTTTTGAACCCAATCTGGTCATGGCTCAACTTAGGCTTAGTCAGCAAAAGCATGTTAGATCAAGCTTCACCAGGCTAGGGCTTCATTTTAGAAGCTTGAGTTGAATATGAGTTTTTTAGCCCAACTCGCTATAGCTTATGACCCACGTTGAGTCTGTAACCAGCTTAACCCAGGCCCAAACTAGCGCAATAAAATATAAGGCTTGAGTTTTAAAATTTGAGCATAAATTAAATTTAATTATTTTTAGCCCAATCCAATTGTGGTCTAAAAGCTCATAAAAAAAAACTTAAATCTTTTTCTTTTTTTGCTCTCATTGCATATCCTTTTATCACATCCTCTTGTAATTAGTCTTACATCTCGTTAGTAAACTTTTACAAAAATATATAAAATTGACAATAAAATTTTAAACCTAGAAATAAAAAAAGAATTGAAAGTACAAACTAAAAATTGATTCCGAAGTTTAAAAATTTAAAAGCTTCAAAACAAAATAATTCCAAATGAAGCCAAAGTATAATGATTGTTTTCCTTTTCAAATTTCCTTTTATGCTTCAAGCAATTCGCATTCTTCCATTAGTGTATGAACTTTTCTTACAAACTGACAAATAATTAACAATGCAGTTTTGTTTTTCTTAATCCTTTCTGAAGGCTTTAATTTTAATATTTTTACAATGAAATTGAAAACCATTTAACCGTCAAGATATATATTCTTTATGCTCCATTGATCCTCCCGTGGGCTTCGTATTTCTTTTTAACTCTTACCATTTTGTTTTTTTCGGGGATTCTGTTACTGTGGGGACCTTTTGCATCATGGACTGCGTAAATGTATCTCTTAAATGGTGAACCAAAATTGAAGGCGACTGACATGTGACAGCCAGCTCTTCATCTCCTTAGCGCAATTCATTCATAATAATGACAGAAGATGGCCTCAGCATTTTAGAAATCAAATTGCATAATTTGCATACCTACGCTTGGGGTGGTGCCATCGGTATACCATGAAATTTTGCTTGATTTTATCACTATAAATATAACTTATCCTATATATATATATAAATTAGAATAGTTATCTTGAACGAAAACGTTTTTAGTTGCTAATCTTCAACAAAAGTGTTTTTAGTCGTCATTTTTTCAATAAGAGCATTTTTACAAATTTTTTTAACCTCTTATCTCTTTCAATCTATGATTTTCAATATCTTTACTTCTAAATTGAATTTTAATATTTTTCTAAAGAAAATTATCAATAATGAAAAATTAACTTTATATTACAATAATTTTTATTATAAATTTAAAATACAATCTATATTTTTAAAAATATTTATTTATTATGAATTTTAGTTATAATATAATTTATATATTCTGAAGTATTTATTTATTATAAATTTAAGTTATGTAAAATAAATATTTATTCTTTGCAATTCACATGTTAAAGTACTAGTTATTAAAAGTTCTTGATCTTTTTTTTATTTATTTTTTGTTACATAGAAGTTGTTGTTTTGTTCTTGGTAACTTGATTTGGTTTTCTTTTTGTTGACTGTACGTGTCTATTTGTAGTTTGCGCAAAATATTATCATGATTTTTTTATGGCTTAAAAGTTACTTTAAAACAAAAATAAAGTATACAAAGTTGTTTGATAGTTTTAGTTCATTTTTTTTTTAAACTAAAAACTTTGTATATTCGTCTAACATTGATTAATTTAAAATGATAGTGAGAGAAAGACTAAAGTATGCAAGCTTATTTTTAAAAGTTACTTTGGTTAGCTTTAAAGAAAAAATTACTTTTCCTCTTCTTTTTCTTTTATAAAAAATAAAGTCCTTAATTTTTTGTGAGTTCTCTCTAAATATATTTGACTCAATTTCTTTTAAGGAGAAGAAAAGCTAAAAGAAAGTTATATCAAGTAGTACCTTAATTACCATGTACGCCCAAGTATATGTAACTCCCATTTATTTCAATTGATTGGACCTGGCAAGGGAAATTGTCGAGTGGGTACAATTTGTTCTATTCGTTGATTGTGGCTCATCACTCATAGTGGCTTAGGACATGTCAACTATCCATACCTACCTTAGCAATACATGTTAAGCACAGCCTTGACAGGTCGTTCTATAGCAAGCAATAGTTAAATATTGCCCATGGACATGGGGAAAACACCATCCACGTTATTCATTTAGTACATGTGGTCAAATTTGATTATTTATCCTCGGTGTGTTGTTGCTACTTTGCTGTTTTAGGTCAACCTAAATTGTTCTGCGGGCTTAAGCAATTGGTCTTGCTTTGGTAGTGTTGAAGAGTTTAATAACGGCATACGATTTTATTAATGATCATGTAGCCATTTTTGTAAGTGAAGATGTAGGGATTATTAGTGAACGGATTGTATTAAACGTCACAATTATGGAAATTTAACTAACGCGATGCCCCATGTCATGAATCAATTGAATTTTGAAGCTTTTCTTAATATTTAATTACTTGGTCATCAATAACACTGTAGAGTTGAAAAAAAAAAAAAAAACAGTTAGAAAATTTTAAATTATTTTTCTGAAAAAATTAGTTCATGAAATAATAATTTATTTTATTTTATGACTAAAATACATGTATATATAAAACCACTATATCAGTGAAGTCTATGATCAATATTAAATGGGATTCAAATTTTAATGAAAAATAACATTACTTTAGAAAAATAAATTGATTAGCCAATATAATTTTATCACGAGTTTTCTAAATATTTCAAATGGACATTTGGGCAGCAAGAAAAATAGAGATAGCTCATTCTTATAGACACGACCGGCATTAGCACCTTAAAAAAAAACTGTATCTGACGAAGACTTATGTGATAATGGAGTATGTTTAAGTCATATTAATATGCAAAGTACCCTTTTCAATTTTAAAATTTTTACAAATTAACCCTCGAAATTAAACTTTTGACAATGCCCATTTGTACTTTAAACATTTAGCAATTTGTTATTTTATTATTATTTTTTCTTAAAATAGGTAATGCAGAACATTTTATATATTATTTTACTAAGAGAAATATTAGCACACATTTTTTCAACATACTTTTTTAAACACAAAATAATGAACGAGACTCATTAAATATGTGAAACCTTCAAAATTTTGTAATTATTAATAAATTTTAACTAATAATAGAGAGTATGTTAGGGATCCTCTTTTACTAATTGATCACTTCATAACAAAAAACAAAAGTTATATTATAATATGTTACCTTAAAAGGATATTTTTTATTCTAAATTTAAAGACTTTTAGTTTTATTTAAAACTAATTATTTTGTCCAATAAAAAGTATATTTAAAATAAAAAATATTGTATAAAATTAATTTAATTTATATAAAATTATTCTAATGATGATAAAAATAAATAAATAAATTAACTTACAATTTTTTTTAATTTTTAAAAATATCAAAAATTACTTTAGTTGATAAATTTTATTTTAATGATAATTTACAAATAATAAAAATGTCAAGCAGGATTTTGTTGAAACAAAAAAATGGGTGGAATGTTGAAACAATATACTACTTGTCCTTTATTTGCATGTTATTGAGAACGAAACTTCAGAAAGAAAGGATGCATATGTTTCCAAATTTTTTGATAGCCAAAGAAAACGTAAAAGTTGGGAATCGAGCACTGTCCTTTGGCAATAAGTTAGCAAAAATTAAAGTAGGCTTTTTTTTATTTATTATTATTATTTAAGTTCCCGGTGGACAATGCTAACAAATGGTCTATGGTAGTCCATTTTAAGATAAGCATTAGATTTATTGTTAGAATATTGAATGGTTGTGATGACTTACCTAGTACGTCCTTAAACAATTATTAATTTTTATTTTTTAAATTAAATGTAGTTTACACATTTGACCTTTTATTTAATAGTAATGTTAAGGTAAATTAAGTAAAGATAGATTAGGCCTTTGTTAATGTAAATTATGTTCTCTCAACCTCAAACAACAATTCAAATTCGTTCCCAACTCATCCTAAAACAATTTTTGACAGAACCATGCTCCATAATGACAGATCCATCCCCATTGATCACAAATCTTAAAAATACAAACACGACTGTGGATGATGTAATCATATAAACCAATCAAAATTGTTCTTTTCTTCAAAACAAAATAACAAAAAAAAAAACACCCATTCCATAAACAACACCCAGATCAATCAACTAAAAACGACCTAGATTAAAAAAAATGAACGAAACATCATATATACCAAAAATATAACAATAATTCAACCCACATCCATATGCCAGAAATCTTAACACAGACAATATGCTAAGTTACCCAAAGCTTTGACAAGCTGCTACAATGCATTCTTCTTTCATTTTTTAACCAAATTAGTACTAACCAACAAGTAGAAGAAAGTAAAAAAAAAAAGCTAAAAAAGGGAAAAATAAAGCCAAAAATAAATCCGCATCCATCGTACTAACTCATGGTTTTAATTTGATGTCATCCTCTACCTCTTCATCGCACTCCCTCTCCGCTCGAATCCTCTCCCTCTACCACCGTCGACTCCATTTCCAACTCCTATCTCCACGTCTACCTCTACTCCGACATCCTCAGCCACTCCAAATACTTCTTCGCGCTCTTATTCGACTGGTGGATCAGCCACATCCACGTGCTAGAATGCTTATCCTCCTACAACGTCCCTCTTTCGCCTTAACCTTAATGTTCCCCATGTCGCCAACTCAATCCAATCGCATCTCACCATCCTAGAGCTTCTCCACATGAATGACTTTGTTGTCGTGGTTGACAGCCCGTTGACAGTGCTAGATCTACTACTGGTGGCACTAGAACTCTTATTCGAGAAATGCATGGATTTCCTCGAAGTGGTGTGTGGATTTCCTCAAAACGGAGATCTTGCAAAGCAACACCTACTACAACAATCTTCCACGGGAAACTTATAAAGTGTTAGACTATTGACAACCATCGTTGGAACATTCGAAGGCACGCTTTGTCGAATTGACAAAGTAAGGAGGATGATGCTCCTTATTTAGGTTTTCATTCAAATCTCTAAGGGAATTTAAGTAATTATCTAACTGTTAAAAAATAAATGATGATGTGAAAAAAAATAAAAATCGAATGATACCTGTAATAGGCAGTCAAAAAGAATGGTTCACCGTAGATACATAATGGTGGTTTACCGTATAAGCTCCTTTTTTAATGTTTTCCTTGTTATAAATGAGCTTCTTTTTTTAAGAGTTTTTGTGTAATAGTGTTTTGCCTAGTTTCTTCTTAAAAGGTGAAAAAAACTAAAAAAAGATTAAGCCAAACACTACCTTAGTCATTGTTAATGGTGCATTGATGATGTCATCATATGTTAATAATCAATAACAATGTGATGACTATTGGAAAATGCCTATATGTTTGCCTAATGCCATTATTCACATCATTTTTACTATTCTGTCCCTAAGAAATTGTTTCAACTCTTAAAACTCATATTGTTCTTTTAATCTTAAGTTTGCAATACAAATTTTCAGTTAGAAATATTGGATTTTATATATATATAGGGAACGTTTCAAATGAGAAACTCTTATAATGAAAAAATGAGAACTTTCAATGATAGTCCTTGGATCATAATTAAAAAAAAATTTGTGGCTAAGATTAAAACCTAATTAATTACTTCTTATAAGACACCATTGTCACCTCCTTCACCACTATCGTCGCCGCCACCACACCACCACCATTGGAGGTGGTGGTGGCAGCAGCGGCAATGACGATGATGGTGGCGGCAATGATACTAATGGTGGTGGTGGCGTTGGGGGCAGTGATGGCGGCAACGATGGTGGTAGCAATGGTGGTAATAGTGGCAGCAGTGGTGGAGGCGACGACAATAATGGTCTCATAAAAGGTGTTTAATTGAGTTTTAATTTCAACCATTAATTGTTTTTAATTGTAATTCAATGATTACAATTAATAGTTCTTATTTCTCATTTTAAGTATTTTCTCATTCGAAACCCCCATATAGTAGGTGTATCATATGAGAATGACTTTCTTAGGTGAGAATGAGAATGACTAATCGCAACCGTTAAATTAAAATGGAAGGCCTAGATTAAAATACTAAAGAATTCAAATTTAAACATCATGTAACCATCAAATCTTTAATAGATTCACATAAAAAAAAATTAAATCTCAAAAAGATCTCAATTATCACGTCATTCTTCTTTAAGATTATCATTAACCTATCACCATCACCACCATGACCGTTATCACCACCACCGTCATGACTGTTGCTGCCTTCATCACCATTGCTGCTAACGGCGATGGTGGCGATAGTGATGACAATGGCAGCAACGATCATGACGGTGGCAGCAGCGACGGTCATAACAATGGTGGCAGCTATGGTCATGATGGTGGTGGTGGTGACATGTTAACATGATGACCATTATCGCCATCGTCATCACTGTCATCGGTGAAGGTGGTGGTGGTAGCGATAACGACAGTGATGGCAGCGACAGTCATGGTAGTAGTGGCAGCAGTGGTGGATGCGACGGCGATCATGGCAGTGGTGGTAGCGGTTGTCATGATGTGATGGTGATGGTAGTCATGGTGGTGATGATGATTGGTTAATGACAATTTTGAAAAAGAATGACATGATAATTGAGATATTTTAGGTCGTGATAATCGATATCTTTTAGAGATATGATTTTTGTTTGGTGAATCATTTAGAGATTTGATAGTTACATGAGGTTTTAATTTGAATTCTTAAGTATTATATATGTGGGGTTGTATCATATGAGAATGGCCTTCTTAAGTGAGAATGAGAATGACTAATCTCAACTGTTAAATTAAAATGGAAGGCCTAGATTAAAATACTTAAGAATTCGAATTAAAACCTCATGTAACTATCAAATCTCTAAAAGATTCGCCAAAAAAAAAAATCTCTAAAAGATATCGGTTATCACATTCTAAAATATCTCAATTATCATGTTACTTTTCTTTAAGATTGTCGTTAACACATCACCATCACCACTATGACTATTGCCACCACTACTGTCATGATCACCACCGCTACTACCACCATTGTCATGACTATTGTCACATCCACCACCACCACCACCATGACTGTCACCGCCACCACTACCATGACCATTGTTGTCATCACCATCGTTGTGGCCACCACCACTATCATGGTCGACGACAGTGACAGCAATGGTAGCAATGGTCATAGTGTTAATACATTACCACTACCGTCATGACCACCGTCGCCACCATCACCATGATCGTTGCCGTCGACCGTCGTTGCCGCCACTACCACCACCGCTGACGATGGTGATGGTGGTGGCGGGTAGCGACAATGGCGACTGTCATGATGGTGGTGGCAGCAACAATCATGGTGGTAATGGTGATAAGTTAATGACAATCTTGAAAAAGAGTAACATGATAATTGAAATATTTTAGTACGTGATAATTGAGATCGTTTAGAGATTTGATTTTTGTTTGGTGAATCTTTTAAAGATTTGATGGTTACATAAGGTTTAAACTTGAATTCTTAAGTATTTTAATCTAGGTCTTCCATTTTAATTTAACAGTTGAGATTAGTCATTTTCATTCTCACCTAAAAAAGTCATTCTCATATGATACACCAGCTATATATATATATATATATATATATATATATTAACTTATGAAGCATGACATTAAGAGGATAAGTACCCCCTTGTGATATTAACAAAAGGAAAGGGAAGGGTTCTTGTCAACAACATAGGTAAGAGGATGAGGTATATATGCATAGGTTTTAAATGCGTGCACTATCCTTTCATCTACACAAGTTTGAATATCGTTGACATCTGCTCTGGGTTCATCATCCTTAAGAAATGAACAAGCATAACCCTCTATCCTTATAGCAGTTGCTCCACTACCAACCTTAGTAGATACAAATTGGTTAGTTTGTTTTGCCATTGTTACCATATAAAGACTTCTCATCATCCTCATTGTCACCACAGGATGATCATCTTGATGATGCCAGTTTTTTATGACAATGATCAACAAGAGTAGAATCATTAGGTTGACCAAGAGATTTAGATGAATGAAAATGGTCATCCTATCACCTTTTCTGCTAACAATTAGTGAGAATTATTTACTTAATTTTTTAAATTATTAACTAAATATGTTTGCTTTTATTAATCTTATTTTTAATTGTTCAAGTTTATGCCATGAAATAAGGTGTCCTAGGCCCAATTTAAAGAATTGTAGTATCTATTTTAAGGTGAAATCCCTAAAGAGGCACTTAAAAAATGGTTTAGTACCTTCAAGATAAATTCAATATATTTAAATTCATTATTTACTTAATTTTTAGCTTCTATATATGTATATATAACACGTAATAAATTTTTAATTTAATTTTTTTTCTTTAGCGTCATATAATATGGTTTGAAGTGAATGAGTTTGCCATTAGGAGGATCTTCAACCACATAGGCTCACAATGCTTATCTAATATACTTAGTGTTGCTTGAGAAAGGGACTACCATCCTAATTGAACAAATAAGTTTGCATGAGAAAGCCTCTATCACTAGCGACACTTGCTTTTAAAAAGGTGTTACAATAGGCAAAGAAACAAGTGTTAAAGAAAGGTGGATCCTTCCATAATTGTTGTTGAGCATACACTTTATATAATATAATGTATAAATTTCTTTTAAATCTTATTTAATTTATAAATTATCAAATATTCTTTTACCAAACTAATTTTATGTTAGAGGCAAGACAACTCAAGAGAAAAGTCTTCATCAATAAGGTCTTTTGGACTACTCTCACGAGGAAAAGGGTCTAGAGGGTTTGTTAGATGATAATTCTCATCAAATTATGGTAAGTTAACTTTAAACCATATATAATTAACTTATTTGAATTTACATTATCTAATTACTTTTATTTAGCAATAATTATAGGCAGATTTTAAGGCAAGGTTGTTTAAGTCTCAACAATCTCAAATAAAACTAGAACTTCTTCAATCTCCAATAGCAAGAGTGAGTGAGAGCTTTTGAAGATATAGGTAGATATGACTAACGGAGTGTATCTATGAATATTGGTGATCTCATTGTTAATTATTGTCCTAGAGTCTCCCAACTCTTGATCTCATATAAATTTCATGCTTCCTCGTACTCTAGGTCCTAGTCAAATCAACCTTCAAAGATGGTTGAACTTTGGGACATGGATAGAGTCCATGGAGCAAAAGGAGCAATAGTTATGTGACATATTATGGTCAATGCAATATAATAGCTGTAACAATTACAATAATAGTGATAACCACCACTATCGTCACCTCATCACAACCATAACCACTTTTGAAGAGGTTTGTGATGAATCTTTTGAGTATTTTTATTAGAGTTTAATGGTCATGCACTATCAGTGTAAAAAGTTTATACTATCATTCAATCAGAAATCACTATTAATATGACTTTTAAAGTATTTATTATAAAAGTCTACAAACTTACAATAAATGGTGGTTTGTGATTAGATGACAGTGTAAAACTGTCAGTACATGACTATTAAACTCTTTTTATTATTATGTTATTTACATATAATAATCTTTAGATATTATAATAACAATTATTATTTACATATAATATGATTTATTATCTTTATTGTCATTTATAATTTTTATTTATTTAAATGTAATTTATTTTAATATAATATAAATTAAATTAAAAAATATTTAAAAATTATTAAAAATTTAATAATTACTGAAAACTTAATTATTGGTAAAAATTATTGATTTTTATTTTTTACATTTATGGATAATTTATGGTGTGTTTGAATTACCCTTACATTAAGTTGAACAGAATCTATTGTGAGTGTAGAATTCAGTTAAACGTGCATTGAAAAGTGTGATTTAAGTAAAATAAACACACACTTGGCCATCAAGAATTAACAACAATCAATGACTAGCAGTAAGTTAGTCAGTAAATACCATAACTTGGTTGTTCAGTATTCAGTGTAGAGTGCAGACTAACATATGTTGTTAGTATTACTAAAGGCTTCATTTTGGTCATTTGAAAAAGGAAAAAAAAAATGACGTGCTAGTTTCTAAAAGTTACGTGATTGTCAATAAGCCGTTAAAAATTGTGCATTATCAACAATTTTTACAATTATCTATGGTTTTTAATTGTTAGTAAAGAAGAACTTTCTTGTAAAGTTAAAATGCTAGCTAGAATTGTGATATTGTGTAAGATTTTTTTCAGTAATTTGAATTTATGTAATTTCAAGTTTAAAATAACTGACTTATGAGACGAGATATCTAGTACTTTTAATTAATATTTATTTTATTTATTCTGCTTTTGTAGTTTATTTATCGTTATAAGAAATAAAACAAAAAGAAAACGATCCAATTTAAATTTAGAAATGTGATTTGAATGATAAAACAAGAAAATTGATTGATAAAATTAAATCAGATGACTTTCTTTCCCTCAAAATTGACCAATACAAATCGCAAATACCTCTAATTAAACCACCTTTATCTTTCCTATATTTATTTTCTTCTTTTGGTAACCTAATTAATTAGTTTTGTTGTTGTTCTTGTTGTTGAGTTTAATGGATATACATTATTGGTGTAAAAGATTTTATATTATCAACTAATTAAAAATAAGTTTTAGTATGACTTTTATCAAAGTAAATAAAATTATCATATATGGTGCTTTATAATTGGATGACAGAGTACATATCCTTTTTTCTCATTAAATTAGAGACTAAAATCATAATAACGCTCTAAAATTTCAACTAAACAAGAGTTTAATTTTTATGTATTGTCAGTTAAAAAGTTTAATATTATTAATCAATCAAAAATTATCGTTGATATGGTTTTTAAGATAGTTATTGTAAAAATTAACAAACTTATCATATATAGCGGTTTGTGATTAGATAATAGTGTGAAAACACTTTACAATATTAGTGCATATATTACACTAATGTGTTTAATTTAGTTATTATAATGATATATGATAGTTATTCATTTAATAATGATATAAATGATTAGCATTTGAAATGAAACAGATTTCAATATTTCAATTTGAATCAATAATAACGAGGTAATTACACCAAGACAGTGGGGGATAAAAAAGAATTGTAGCTATTACCATTAAAAATAAAATAAAATACACCATGTAGCAAGGAACTACCGAAGCTAAATTCCGTCGACCATGTACAAATGGATTTGATTCCTATACCTCTTATCCAAATGAAAATGACATTTGGGAAGTGAAGATGTAAGCAAAATGATATTTTTAGTTTGATATTATTTTAATGACCACGAGGCCATATGTCACCCTTCAAAAGATTCTTACATACTTGATTAAAATGTAAATAATTTCAGACTTCAGAAAAAGGTTGGAATATAATTATATTTTGATGCTAATCGTGTGCAGTTGTAAAAAGGCTGTACATTTGAGGGGGGCGGGGGGGATGAAATGTTTAACATTGCTAATTAATGTCACAGTAACAAATTAATTAACAACGCATCATATCACCTGTAATTTATCCACAAACAAATAATATAAAAGAAATTTTAGATTTCCTTAAACACTTCAAACTTTATGCTTTCAGCTAGGTTTTGTTTGGATTGATAAAATAGAAAGAAAATACATTATATTAAAAACAAAAAAAGGTTTAAATTCACTTTTGATCCCTATAGTTTTACAACTGTGCAAATTGGGTCCCAAAAAAAATGTTATTACACATTTAATCCTTCATGTTTTCTCAATTGAGTAATGTTAGTCCATCGTTAGTCTGTCGTCATTTTTTTAACGTAAATTGTTGATGTGGGACATTAGTGATGACATGACAGTGACATGCTGATATAGCGATTGACGTGGCAATCTGACACATGCTAGCATGACACTGACACGTGTTGGCATGGCATTGACATGTTGACGTGGCACTTAAGACCAAAATTGCACAATTATAATATTTTAAGAGACCACAATTGTACAATTAATTTTTTCTCAATTTTTTGTTTTTTATTTTATATTTTATTTTCTTTATCTTTTTTATTCAATTTTTTAAAATTATCATATAAAAATTTTTAAAAATTAAAATAACGTTCATAAATAAATAAATAATGAAAAAAAATGTAAAAAAAGAAAAGAAAAAAAACTTTAACAAAACTAAAAAAAAGATAATAGGATTTTAACTCAGTAGTTAATAAACAGAGTTAAAACCAAGACGCGGTGGTAGTTTTGTAATTTTAATGAACTTTTTTAACTCGGTTGTAGACAAATCAATTTAAAACATGCCAATAGTAGCATTTTTGAAACTCACACACTGTCGAGCAACTCCCTCGTCCACCACTACTTCATCACCCTCGGCTGGTTGCATTTCGTCATCTCCAAGATCAACGACTTTGCCCCCACATCCCTCCAAGCTGTCAAACCCCTTATCTCATGTCACACTCCCCCAAAATCTTGCAGGAATTCGTGATTTCCAGCCTTAAGGAATGGCTCGCCGATTTCGCCATTGGAAACAACGCCACGCTCAAACTTGTCACCGATCTCGTCTTCCTCCACGAAAACGACTTCAACGAAGCCCTTAAATACACCAATGCCGATGGAACCATGGAACTGTAAAAACATTCCCTTTTTTTCTTTGTTTTAATTATTTTGTTTCGTTATTATAATTGTTTGTGTGTGTGTATGTGTGTATATTTTTGAGGCATGCATTGAATGTTCAAATCTTTATTAAGATGCATAGGTCAGATTATGTAAAGAGGCAGCTGCGGATCATGTAGTAGATTGATGAGGATCACACTCTTACTCAACTAGCCAATGCGTGGCTAGATTTGCTTGTGGATATGAAATTTTGTTTGTGATTTGAAATGATAATGATGAAAAAATGTGGTGAATTTTGGTGTGTTTGATTAGTGGGTTGGGTTTTTAACTTAGTTATGACTAAAATCGAGTTAAAAAATAACACTTTTTAACTCGGTTATAGATGGAACCGAATTAAAAATGGACTTTTAACTCTGTTTTGGTTATAACCGAGTAAAAAAGTTAGCCGAGTTAAAAAGTATTTTTTAACTCAATTCAAATTACGATTTAAAATCATCATACTTTCTATGCTGTCTGTATCTAAATCGGTTATAAAATTAATTTAAAAACCGATTTAAAAAGCCTTTTATACAGTAATGTTTGGTCTGAGTGATGGTATGAAATTAATGTTGATGTTAGGCTCTTAAGTGTCGGCTTAAGTTATGGTAAGATAGAATTTGATGGGTTGTGGTTTGTGGTTCCAGGCTTTTGCGTGGTTGAGGATGAGGTTGTGTAAAGTTGGCTTGATAGTTTATTAGTGTGTGATGATGAGCTAAAGGTGAAGTCACAGAGGTTCACGAAGGATAATTTTTTTTTTTATATTCTTTGTTTTGACATTTTTTAATATTTTTATTTATTTAGACAAAATTGAATGTCACACGTTACGAGAATATGTTGTATCTTTTTTCTTTCCTTTAATCTCTTTTTTTAGTTTTGCCAAAGATTTTTTCTTTTTCGTTTTCATTTATTTTGTTTTTTTTTTCTTTTTTTACATTTTTCATTATTTATTTATTTATGAACACTATTTTAATTTTAAAAATACTTAATATGATAATTTTAAAAAATTGAATAAAAAAGATAAAGAAATAAAATAAAAATAAACAAAAATTTAAAAATCAAGATAAAATTGAGTGTACAATTTTGGTCATTAGTTTGTGGATTTTCTTGATTTCCTAGTTGGGAACTTCTGCTTGGCCATTAGTTTGTGGATGGTATGGAGAGGCCATTTTATGTCTCACACTATAATGCTCCAAAACTTTATGAAGTTGAGCATTGCAAAAGTGTGACCCTCAATTACTGATTAGGACTCTTGGCACACCAAAGTGGAAAAATATGTTCTTCTTGAGGAATTTTATCACAGTTTTGGCATCATTCTTCAGAATGGCAATTGCTTCCACCTATTTGGACACAGTCCATAGCAACAAGTATGTATTCATTGGAGAATGAAGAGGGTAGGGGTCCAACAAAATCAATACCCCAATAATCAAAGACTTCAACTTCCAAAATATTCTACAGTGGCATTTCATAAAGTCTAGAGATGCTTCCGGTTCTTTGGCATTGATCACAGCTTTGAGCATGTGCATGTACATCCTTGAACAATGTGGGCCAATAGAAACCAGATTGGAGAACTTTAGCAAATGTTCTTTCTCCATTATAGTGACCACCATAAGGCGAATTGTGGCAATGCCATAAAATGCTTTTAGCATCCTCTTGAGTTACACATCGCTTGAGAAGATTATCAACCCTTATTTTCAACAAATGAGGGTCATCCTACACAAAATAATTAACATCCCTAAAGAACATTTTCTTTTGGTGCCAGTTAAGATCTTCAAGAATAATGCCAGCGACCTTAAAATTTGCCATGTCAAGGTCACTCCTTCACCAAAAGCAAAGTCTCATCAAGGAACTTTCCTCTAATCTCCATCTCTTAGGCAATCACCTGTTCATTCATTAGTCTAGATAGATGGTCAGCCACCAAATTTTCACTCCTTTTTTGTCTTTAATTTCTAAATCAAACTCTTGTAGCAAAAGGATCCATCGGATGGGCCGAGCCTTGGAGTCTAGTTTTGTGAGGAGGTACTTGATGGCATTACGGTCGGTATAAATGACAACCTTGGAACCAATGAGATAAGGCCAAAATTTCTCTAAGGCATATACTATGGCTAGTAATTCTTTCTTAGTGGTGGCGTTGTTAAGCTGAGCATCGTTTAACACCTTACTAGCATAGTATATAGAACGAAAGACCTTGTTCTTTCTCTGCCTTGAAACAGCTCCAATTGCATAGTCACTGGCATCATACATCAATTCAAAATCTTGACTCCAAATTGGAGCCACAATCATAGATTCAATGACTAATTTCTCCTTCAAAGTGTTGAAAGCTTTCATACAGTCAACATCAAAGAAAAATGAAGTGTCTTTGTTTAGCAGATTACACAATGACTTAGCTATCTTGGACAAGTCTTTGATAAATCTTCTATAAAAACCTGCATATCCAATAAAGCTTCAAATACCTTTAACATTTGTTGGTGGTGGTAGCTTTGCAATTACATCAACCTTTGCTTGGTCCACTTCAATGCCTCTAGTAGAGATTTTATGCCCCAAAACAATTCCCTCTTAAACCATGAAATGGTCTTTCTCCCAATTCAAGATGAGATTTGTTTGGATGCACCTCTTCAACACCATGTCTAGATTTGCTAAGCATAGATCATAAGAGGCTCCAAATACTGAAAAGTCATCTATGAACACCTCTATACATTTCTCCACCAAATCTAAGAATATGGCTAGCATACATCTCTGAAATGTCACCGGTGCATTGCATAGCCCAAATGACATCTTCCTATAAACGAACACTCCAAAGGGAAAGGTAAATGCTATTTCTTCTTGGTCTTTCGGGTTAACCACAATTTGGTGGTAACCCGAATAACCATCTAAAAAGCAATAATAAGCTTGGCTAGCTAGCCTTTTTAGCATCTGGTCCGTGAAAGGCAATGGAAAATGATCTTTTCTGGTAGCCTTGTTAAGCTTGCAATAATCAATACACATCCTCCAACCAATGACCGTTCGAGTTGGAATCAACTTATTCTTCTTATTCATAACAATGGTCATGTTACCTTTCTTTGGAACTACCTAAACTAGGCTCACCTAAGCATTGTCGAAGATAGGATAAATAATTCTTGCTTCAAGGAGCTTGATATCCCCATTTCTAACAACTTCCTTCATAGTAGGGTTGAGCCTTCTCTGTGGTTGAGCTACTAGCTTGAAATCTTCTTCCATCATGATTTTGTGCATGCAGTAGGATGGACTAATCCCCTCAAATCTGAGAGGGACCATCTAATGGCTTCCTTGTTCTCCTTAAACACCTTCACCAGTTTTTCTTCCTCCTTAGTAGATAAAGAGCTACTGATGACCATAGGTTTATCTCCATTATCTTCAAGGAACACATATTTCATATGGGATGGAAGCATTTTGAGCTCTAACTTTGGTTTCTCGACTTCACCTTCACTATTCAATTCTTCAATCTGTTGCTTACTTGGTGGGATTTCCTTTGTTGAATCTGGCAATTGAAAAATGTTTTTAATTTCTTTCTTTTCCTCCTCAGTGAGATTCTCTAGAGTGTCTTTCAAAGCACAATCAAGAGGAGAAGGAGAATGCAACTGTCTTATGGTACTTCTGATGAGTTCATCAAGTACATCCACTCCAAAGCAAGCATTTCTATCGCTTGGGTGACTTATTACTTTAAAGACATCAAAGTTAATTGCTTCATTTTGCACTCTGACTGTAAGCTTGCCATCATTAACATCAATAAGCACACAAGCTATCTTCATAATGGCCTTCCAAGAATAAGAGGAACTTCAGAGTTCTTTTCTATATCCATCACTACAAAGTCTGTCAGGAATGTGAATTTATCAACCTTCATGAGCACATCCTGTAATACTCTGTGAGGGTATTTGATGGATCTATCTACTAGCTACAGGGTGATCATTGTGGGTTTCAGCTCCATATCTTCAATTCTTTTTAGCATAAATAAAGGCATCAGATTGATGCTCTCCCCCAAATCCAAAAAAGCCTTCCCAATAGCTAATTCTTCAATGGTGACTAAGATTGTAAAACTATCAGGATCCTTGGATTTTTGAGGCACCATCTTTTGAATATTAGCACTACATGTGCCTTCCAATTCAATTGTCTCCATCTCGATGAATCTCTTCTTCTTAGTGTATCACTCCTTTAATTTTAAATATAATTCATATTAATTTAATTATTAAGTGAAGTTGATGAAAATGTGAGCTAATTTTTTTTATTTTATAAAAAAAAAATCTAAATTTAACAGAATTTGAAAATAGAAATGAAATAATAAAAATACTTTTATATATATATATATATATATATATATATATATATATATATATATAATTGTACATCATGGCCTAAGTAATACATAACAATAAAAAAAAACAAAAATACATCAAAAGACATATACTACTTAGCCTAATATATACATCAAAAAGATTTTACATAGAGTAGTATTTATCTACCTATTCCTCAAGAAAAATATTATAAACTAGGTCTCCATTACCTCTGACTCATCGGGCATTGTTGTCATCTTCAATAATTGCAATCAATTATACAAGGAAGAAAAACAATGGAATGCGGTGATTTGTTCAAAAATCACTTTCACATGTATGGTAGGAATTAGAACACAATTAATGTAGGGAATCCTAGGGTTTATTCTAAGTTATACTACACTACATTTGACTTGGTATGGATCCATACTTCCCATTAGTGAGTAATAGTTCTTAACAAAACCTGAAAAGTGATTAGGAATACATATACCTCATCAACATCATCACATGGTACAGTCCTCATCATCAATGAGGAACAAATATTAGTTAGGACGTCCATTTACAGAGGTATACTCTCACACCAATCCTGGAATCCTGAGCAGTTGTCAGGGTTATCAAGCTTGGTTAAGCAAATATCTCAGCTTGAGGGTGCTACCTTGGCCATTGGCACCTTTACCACTCGATGTCAACCCAAGACCTCCTCAAATGGGTCCCTGCCTTTCTTTCCTCAGCGTACCAAACTGTAGCTTCCCTAGTAAGGTGTCATGCCACTACATGTCACTTGCTTTACATTACTCACTAAACTATCAATTCCTAACTTCTCAAGCAGAGGTTTTCTTGGTCTCATTTAATTTAAGCACCAGTACAATCAACATTTTTGCCTTATTTTGCAGAAATTGCCCAATACCAAAATTTTAACAGAATAACAATTTAGTAATCATATAAAATTTTAGTAGAATAACGACATAATAATTATAATTTAATTACTAAAATTCTGGCAGAATAACAACTAAATAAATATATTTTAATTTTCTAAATTTGAGTAGAGTAACAACTTAGCAAGTGCATTTTAATTTTCTAAAATTAAGCAGAGTAATAGTTTAGCAATTATAATTTAATAATCTAAATTTAAGCAAAGTAACAACTTAGCAAAAATTAAAATTTAACATCAAACAATATAACAATAATAATAATAATAAAACTTAAGCCTAAACGAGTTTAGGGGAAAACCCTTCCTACCAACATGCAAAGTGACAATAATTTAGAACCAACCTCACTCCCCCCATTATCTCTAAGGTGATGGATGAAGAGGATGGAATTGTTGATGCAAAGCTCCTAGGAAGAGAACTTTACTAATTGTTGGAAAACTAGTAAAACTTTAGCATAAAATCAAAGTAAAAGAAAAAATTTCTAGAGAAAGAAGCTCTCTAAGAATTTGGCTAGCTTGAAAGAGTGGAGGATGTGTGAAAAATGTTCAAGAACCATGTGTATTTATAGAGAATGGTGGGTTAGGTGTCTCCAAAATGACATAAGCGATGATGTAATAAAATCTATTTTAATTTTTTAATTAATTTTAGGGACACATAACCCAAATAGGTGGTGAATCACCTATTTTAGGGTTGGGGATGTGCTCCACCAGCTATCCCAAGCTTCCATGTGTCAATTTTTATCTGTAAGTGAATTAATCGGTACCGATAAAATTGCCTAAACTTGAGAAATTAGCTTTTAATATCAAAATAATTCATTTTAATGTAAAATTGGACAAATACATTATTTTTCCTTAAAAATAAGTTTCTAATAATAAATTTTAATTTTTATTAATTTATTTCAAATTATATGCATTTATTTGTATTTTTAAGCTAGAAAATTCAGAAAAAATCCATTTTAATTCAATAAATACCAAAATTTTTATGAAAATTCTAAAATTAAATATTTTAACCATAAATAAACTAAAATTACCATTCTCACCCTTTTTGGCTATCAAACCAATACCGGCTAGGCTTAACAGACACTTAAGGGCATTGATATTTTAATGTCAATTAAATCTTTTTCTTATATCAGTCCTTAATGTTCAGAAATAAGGACAAAATTATCATTTTCTAATTTCTCCGGGCTCCGTCTCAGAAAAATAATTAAAAATCATGATTAAATAACTCTTGAAATTCTAAGCGTAATGGTAGGGGTTAGAATTTTGAAATTCTTTCCCGATTTTTCAGAATTATGTTGTCAAATATTAGAAAAATAGTTGAAAAAATTAAAATAGGATTATTATATTTTTCACTATTTTTCTTTCAAAATAAAATTTTTATAATAAAAAATACTTAGTATAAAATTTTCAAAATATTTTAAGATAAAAAAGTCTCTGGTTGGTTCCCGTAGTTAACTAGGGGTATTTTTGTCATTTTTGAAAAACAATGTTTCAATAAATTTTCAAAAAATTTCTAAAATGATTATTAATTATTCTAAGTATATTAATGACTTAAAAATAAATTTTAAACACTTCTATCTATTTTTGTCTATTAATTCTATTATTTGACTTTTCAGGGACGAAATAGTCATTTTGCCAATTTCTGGGTTTCGTTCCCCAAAAATTGTTAAAAATATAAACTAAATACTACTTTCTAATATGAACATAACCGTAGAGATCAAATTTTTGAGATTCTTATTCCATTATTCAAAAATAAAAACAAAATAATTAAGAAAACAGTTTAAAAGGCAAAAGTAGCAGTGTTACACTTAGTCAGGAGCTCCTTCATGAATTTAGTATAAATGGGCATCTACTCTAATGCCTCCGAGAAGGGATGCTAATATTTAACCTCTTAAAAACATCTAAGAAGGAAGCAAACTGCCGCTCCTTGTCCTTCTTGGATGGAGCATGAGGATAAGGTAGGTGTTAGGCAAGAGGGCCTTTTTGTGACATCTTCTTCACTCTCACAAATTGACTTTTTGATTTAGCTAGGAGCATGTTTTTCTCTGATAAGTTAGTTGGCGCCTCACGTTTATTAATTTTTTTTTATATAACAGGAGGCGCCAACTGCGTTCAAAATAATTTTTTTTCTACAACAGGAGGCGCCAATTGAGTTGGCGCCTTACATTCAAAATAATTTTTTTTTATTACAACAGGAGGCGCTAACTATAAATTTTTTTTTACTATAATAGGAGGCACCAACTTAGTTGACACCTCGTGTTCAATATATTTTTTTTATTACAACAGGAGACGTCAATTGAGTTAGCACCTCAAAATAAAATCTCCATATGAAATTTTATTACACTAAAATTGGTTTAGAAAATAAAATCTAATTAAAAAGGATAAAATAAATGAAAAACTAATTAAAAAGCTAATTTAATTATCAATGAAAATGAATGTCCAATGTGTTTATTCAAAAATTTGTTTCTCTGCTCCACGTCTCCATCATTTTTCTGCTCCACAACTACTTGGCTGCATGTTAGGTCTCATCCAATCTGAATAAAATTTCTTGGGACTTTCGCTTTGAGCACTTCCTACAAAAAAAATTTGGAACGCGAGGCACCAACTTAGTTGGCGCCTCCTATTGTAGTAAAAAAAATTATTTTGAGCACGAGGCGCTAACTAAGTTGGCGCCTCCTATTGTAGTAAAAAAAAATAATTTTGAATGCGAGTTGTAAAAGAAAAATTATATTCAACACGAGGCGCTAACTCAATTGGCGCCTCCTATTGTAGGAAAAAAAAAATTAGAACACGAGGTGTCAACTGAGTTGGTGCCTTCTATTATAGTAAAAAAAAATTATTTTAAATGCGAGGTGGCAACTCAGTTGGTGCCTCCTATTGTAGAAAAAAATTATTTTGAACATGAGGCAATTGGCGCCTCTTGTTATATAAAGAAAAAAAAATAATAAACATGAGGCGCCAGCTAACTTAGTGCCTCCTGTTCAATTACCTACTCCCGTCTCCGTACCCTTTTCCAAAACAACCTATTTCAGTAAATAGTTTTATTATTATTATTTTAATAAATACTTTTTTTTACTATTTTGGTTAAAAAAGCCGCTCTTCTCACTATCTCTCTTCTTTTTCTCATTTTCTTCCTCAATTTTATTTTATCCTTCTTACTCTTTTCTTCATCTTCTTTTTCTCTCTCAAGCTCTATTTCTTTTTCTTTTTCTTTTTTCTTTCTCATCCATCTCTCTACCAATCTCCTTCCTGCTCCTTGTCACAATAGATTTGCAATACTCCTTTGGATTGAGTTGGGTATTAGTAGAAAAGTTTCTGTTGGCTTGCTTTGCTAATTGTTTAGCCAATTGACCAACTTGCATCTCCAAGTTATTGATAGAAGCCTCAATATTCTTTTGGTTGGAGATTAACACCTGAATGAATTGATTCAAAGTCTCCTCCAATTTAGAAGTTCTATCGTGAGGTGCTTGTTGTTGAGGTGGATGTTGTTGATGAGGAGGTGGTTGCCTATTTGAAGGATCGGCATCTGGCCTCCATCCAAAGCTAGGATGATTCCTCCACCCATGATTATAGGTGATGGAATATGGATGATTGCCTTGCCTCCCATAGTTTCCCACATAATTAACTTCTTATCGATTGGGATTAGGCTCACAATGACCATTAAGATGATCTCCTCCACAAAAGTCACACCTCAAAACTTGTTGATGTTGGACATGAGTATTTTGCATGGTCTTGAATTACTAAGGAAGTTGAGCAATTTGTTTGGTGATGGCCTCAATTTGTTGAGTTAACAACTTGTTCTAGGCTAGAATAGCATTTTGAAAGTCCAACTCCAAGACTCTTGTTTCTCTCTTTATTGTGGATCCTCCTTTATCATGTTGGATCAAGTAATCATTGGAGACCATTACTTCAATAAGAGTCAATGCTTCTTCTGTCATCTTTATGTTCATTGTTCCACTAGCTGAGGCATCTAACATAAGCTCATCGTGTGGTCTCAACCTGTTGTAAAATGTTTGCATTTGGGTGAGATCATCAAAGCCATGTCCTGGTGATGCTAGTCCTTGCCTACAAATATCTGGAATGAGGAAAGATGCAAGAGTTTCTTTTCCACGCCTTCCCATTTTGACAGACTTTGATGCAAATAAGATTGGAGCCAAGCCTTGGCTTTGCCAGTGACAAAGAATGGAAAAGCTCTAGATGAATGGCTTCATCAGATACACCATTGATCTTCATTGTATCACATAACTCATAAAAGGTCTTCATGATCAAAGCCAACAAACTGGTTCTGCTACACAAGATTCAACAAGGTTAGCTTTAACTCAAAGTTATTGGCTCTGATTTGTGGCTACACTATGCTAGAGTAGTGCCTTGGACCCTAGAGTATAGCTATAGTCTCCAAATGTCTTCCTAAATGGTTGCTCTTCTTCATCATCCATGTCTACTTCTTCTTCTTCCAGTTGGCTTGATTGAGAATTTGAAGTGATGTGAGGATCTTCTTGTTGATTCCTTTGTTTAGCTAACTTCTTTTTCTTCCTTGCCTTACTCTTGGCTCTCCGAGTGGTCCTTTCAATTTCAAGGTCAAAGAGTAGTTAATCTATCGGAGTCTTACCTTGCATACAAAACAAACAGCCAAACTAGAACCAAAGAGTTAGTACAATGCAAAGGACAAAGAATGTGGTATGTAAAATGAATGAAAGAATAAAAGAATATATATCTAAAATAACAACAAATGTGAAAATGGCTAGTATTAAGATGCAAGTCCTCAACAACGATGCCAGAAAACTTGTTAACTCATTGGCAAGCATACCAATTAGCACAAAGTGAAGAGTATGAGTATCATTTCCCAAGGGACTTATGTAATACTAGGTTTTTACACAATTTGATGTTATAAAAATAAATATTAGAATGAGACAATCGAAGATTCTTTTTTTTTTTTAATTTTTACGAACACTTGGAATGCAGAAATAAAGATTAACAATAAATAATAAAAACGTTGGGGTTTAACTACACTAAACCATCCTTTCATGCATACAAAGATTACTTTTTGAATCTATGCTTCATTCCATAAACCATCAAAATTATCCAATCCCTTAGCAAAGTATATTTGAGTTATCTACTTAAGCCAATAATTCCTTGATTAGTTTAACTAGGTAACTTGTATTGAGAAAGGAGGTTAAGAAATGGCTAATAAACCCTGTTCCATTCCTAGATACAAGATCTATCAGGTATTCACTTCAGATTTATGAAATGAATATGTTTTCCAACAACATCCAAACAATAAGATTAGGCTATGAGAGATCATATCACAACAAGCATTAAGAGTAGAAGTGATACACATATAAATAAAACATAAACATTTAGTAAATAACTTAAGAAGTATGCATGAAAGTAGGTTCAGTTACATCAAACCCCAACTAAGGTAAATCTAGCTACTCATGATGCAAAGGAGCAACCAAGAAGAAATGAAGAAAAAAGATCATTGGTCCGTGGAGAGATTTCTAGCTTATTCCAATGCTCCAAAGGTTAGGAGAGAGAGAGAGATGCTCCAAAAATGGATGAAAGAGCATCTACGTCAATGACTTCGTCACTACCCTAATGCCACATTTGCGCCCTCATTAAATGAGTTGTCCATTTTCGCTGAGTGAGAGTACACCTTCGCTCAGCAAATCCTTAAATTTGAGGCTTTAAGGCACAAATTTCGCTCAGTGAGAATTGTTCTCACTAAGCGACTCCTTCGACTTAGAAAACTTCATTCTCTAGAACTCAAGTATTCGTTGAGCGAAGATCATGCTTGCTTGGCGAATTCTGGTCATCAACTTAACAGCTCTAATCCCTTTTTCTTTAAATCCTACAAAAATTGATAGGAGATTAATAGTAAAACGTTCAAATTCACTGAGTCTAACTACTGATTCAAATTACTTACATTTGTTGGATTCCAGGGTCAATTAAAGTTTTAAGTAAGGAAAAAGGAGAAATAATTGCATAAATACACACCTAAATTGTATGTATAAATTCCATTCATCAATGAACATTGATTGATAAGCAACTATTGCAAGCGAATCAAGTTTTATGAATTATCTCAGAACTAGGGAGTCTTGCATGTTCTCTATGCTTTGGTGGATTTGTGGTCATTCAAATTCTTCCAATTTGTATCCTAATGTGATATGATACTCATCCAAGAATAAAGGAGCTTGTTTATCCCTTCCTACTACCAATTTTTTTAAAACTTGCTATATATTTTAAGATTTGCATCAATTGTCCATGTTGTAATTTTTTTAAAACTTGCTATATACCTTCCTTTATTCTTTCCTTCAGTGGTCTAGTGTTTTTTTTTTTTTTTTTACTTTACCCTTTCTTTTTTTAATTTTTTAACCTATGATATATTTAATTTATTTTTTAAATATAAGTACCAAACTAGGCTAAAATGGCTTGATTTCTTTTGGGCCAGTGTTTTACGAGCCCAGCCTAGCCTTTTTTATAGATTGATCAAGTCGACTCATCGGCTCAAGCCCATTTTGCTAGCTCTAGGTTGAATATTTAAACATATATAAAATAAAAAGTAGAAAAAATGAAAGAAAACACAAAAATTGGGAAATTAAAAATCATAAAAATTCAAAAAAATGATATTTAATCTCAAAAGTTAGATATAAATAAATAAATAAAATTAAAGATTACAAATAATTAGGTATTAATTATTTTTTATATTTTAATATGATTGAATTGAGTCGAATTAGGTGTGTAATTTTTTAATCCAATTACATTAGGTTTATTAATTTCCAAATCAATTTGACTTGTCAACCAAACTCGATCCAATATTTTTAATTTAAATTGAGTTGAGTTTGTCAGATCAACTCAACTCATGATTACCCTTCATAACATGCTCTTTTTTTAATTAGTAATTCTATTATTTAACTCACTGATTAACTTTTCTTATTCTGTTAATCCTAACTAAGGTACATGTTTTCTATTATTTAATATTGTAAACGTTGAAACATATCAAAGCCACCAAGTTATTGACTATCATAAATGTTAATTATATACCATTGAGTGTGTAAATGAATTGGTGTGGAATTGTTTTAGCTTAATCAATGGTTTTGAGTTCGAGTCTTGAATATAAAGCTGTATTAAACATTCAGAGGACAAGTTTTGTTGTCCATAATGGTCTTACTCGGCTCGAGTAATATTGTCTCCTATGAAGAGTACTTATGGTTTCTACTAAATATATAAATCTCAATTACCTGTTTCACTTATATTGTTTATGGAACATATTCTACGGATGTTCTTTTAACACATAATTTTTTGAAATTAAAATTAATAAAAAATATTTAGATCAATAATATCTCAATAAAGATTAAACAATTAACTTTATTATTGGTTAAAAAATAAATACTAAATGAAATCAATTACAATAACTTAATTAGTAACTATATGGAAAACTAGAATAAGATTCAAATATAATTATAGTAATTTTACTAAATTATTTTAATTAATTTTAAAATGCCTTATCTTAGAATTAACTTTACATCTAGATATATATTAGGTCGAACTTGATTATATAATAGAATGATGATATGCAGACACCTTCACATATCATACACTTCATCACTACATATTATTTTTCTCTATCTCTTTCTTCCTATCACATCATATCGTCTATTATATCTACATTTCACTAAGTTTAACAAGTTTCCCACAATGGGAAAGTAACAATGTTCGTCAGATATACTTATTAAATATTGAGTGGTGGAGATTGTAAATGCCATATAGTGCACTACCCAGTTTGCAGATAATTAGAAATGGTATTTATAAAAAAAAAAATACCACATGGATTTCAAATTATGTGCTCGTTCTTTGTCATGATTGTGCTGGTTCGTCAGTTTGTGGTTGTCGTTTAGGAAAGACTTTCTTTTTCCCCGTATCCCCTTCCGTTGCCACTACGGATGATAATGGGTAAGGTCTGGGTAGGGTACTATACTACCCGTCCCCATACTTGCGTTTGAAAAAAATAACCGTACCCAGCCCCATATCCGCACGGGTAACAACTTTAATCCCTATCCTTGTTCTCGCTGGGCACCTATATACCCATACTCACAACCGCACCCACAACCTGCACTTTACTTATGTGTAAAGTCAATAAATTAATAAAAAATAGTAATTAGAAAAATTGCTATAACCAAATTAAAAATTCACTCTTAAATCATTCAAACATAATATTAAATTATCTAAACTTATCATTAAATCATCCAAATATAACATTAAAAATATCCAAACATAAAATTAAACGCATCCAAACATAATCTTACATCATTCAAAAATAAGTTATAACTAAAAAACATTAGAAACATAGTCATCTAAGAGCGCAGCAAGCAATAGGAGGGAGATGAGTTGATGATGCAGAGAACAGTGGCAAGCCGCATGTGTAACACCCTCACTTTTACTTAATTAATTGTTTTATTTATTTATTTATTCTATATTTAATTCTGAAAAATCAGGAAGGAATCTAAAAATTCTCTCAACGGTTAAACACAGAATATCAAAAACTATCTAATCGTGATTTTCAATAATTTTTCCGAGTCGGGGCCCGGAGAAATTAGAAAATGACAATTTTGTCCTTATTTGTCAATATTAAGGGTTGACATGAGAAAAAGATTCAATTGATATTAAAATGTCAATTTGAGTTTAAAATCATGTCATATGTATTAAAATATAATTTTGAAAATTTTCTAGGAATTTTATGAAATTTCTGTACAAAATACCCCTAGTTGTCAAATAACCAACTCAGTATTGGTTTGACATTCAAAAATGATGAAAATAATATTTTTAGTACATTTCTAGGTAAAATATGTAATTTTAGAATCTTCATAAAAATTTGAGCATTTATTGAATTAAAATGAATTTAATATGAATTTTCTAAGCTTAAAATATAATATATATATATATATATATATATATATATTTATAATTCGAATAAAATAAAATAAAAATAAAAATGTATTTTTAGAAATTATTTTTGATGAAAAATATTACATTTGTTCATATTTATATTTAAATTAATTATTTTTATATTAAAAGTTTTTTTTTTCAAGTTTAGGTGATTTTATTGGTATCAAGTAACCCAATTACAGGTAAAATTTACACTACAAATATTTGGGACAGCTGCTATCCCACGTTGCAGCTCTAAAGGGGAGGTGATTCACTGCCTAATGGGATATTTGTCCCTAATTTTCAATTACAAATAAATTAAAATTGGAAATTTGACATAATGGCTTATGTCATTTTAAGGACACCTAGCACCTCCATTCCTCTATAAATAGCAATCTCCATGAGTCATTTTTCAGCACCTCCTATTCTTCTCCCAAGTTCTACAAAGCCTCCATAGCCACCTTCTTCCATAAAATTTTTCTTATACCAAAATTCTACTAGTTTTCATTAACTAGTAAAAATCTTCTTCCTAGGAGCTTTGCACCAATAACTTCACCAACTCTTTGAGGTAATGGGGGGAGTGGGGTTGGTTCTAATTTTCAATTACTTTGGATGTTGATAGGAAAGGTTTTCTCCTAAACCTTTCGATGTTTAAGTTTATTAAGTTTTATAAATATTATAATGTTTAGTATTAAATTCAAGCTTTTACTAAGTTGTTATGCTGCTCAATTTTAGATAATTAAAATACATTTATTAAGTAGTTATGCTGCTCAAATTTAGACAACTATAATATGATTATTAAGTTGTTATACTGCTCAAATTCAAACAACTATAATAGAATTAATAAGCTATTATACTGCCCAATTTTAGAAAAAATATTTTTAGCTGTTATAATAGATAATTAAATTGTTATATTATCAAATTTTAGTAATACTCAATTAGTTTAGTAAAAATAGTAGAAGAAATAAACCATAAATCTCGTAATATGAAACTAAGCACAGAAATTATTTTAAGAGCTATTTATGAATTTATTTTTAGAAAACTATTGTAGAAATTTTGGTTTAAGTTCTTATCGTTCAGGTAAGGTCTAGACACACAAATAGATCATCTGTAAAAATTTCATAAATTTTAAAGCTTATTTAGTACTTCTAATTGTGCTCTATAAGTGTCTGTGGACATATTTTTCTTAAAAGTATTAAATCTCAAAAAATTTCAAAAATTTTCTAAAAATTCATGATAAAATTCTAATTATTTTTCTAAGCTTAAAAAATATTTTTATGAATTTTTTTTACTATTCTATGTTTTATTTCTTAATTATCAATCTTTATTTTAATTTTTATGTCTTTATTTTTATTGAATTATTGGTTATGTGTTTTAATTTGAATTATGAATTATGTGAATGATATGTATCGATGAAACCTCTGTAAATAAGGCAGAGATATTGGTAGAAATTATACTGGTACTCAAATTTTTGAGACTAGAATAAACCTTTGGAAATTAATAGATTAGTGAGTAATGTAAAACAAGGGACATGTAGTGGCATGATACCCTGTTAGGGAAGCTACAATTTGGTAAGCTGAGGAATGAAAGGCAGGGACCCATTTAGGGAGGTCTCGGGGGTAGGTATCGAATGGTAAAAGTCCAAATAGCCAGGGTAGTGCCCGTGAGCTGGGATATTCACCTGATCAAGTTTGATAACCCTAACAACTGTTCAGCATTCCGAGATTGGTTTGAGAGTATACCTCTATAAATGGACGTCCTGGCTAGTATTTGTTCCTCATTGATGATGAGGATTGTACCATGTAATGATGTTGATGAGGTATATGTACTCTCAATCACTTCCCAGGTTCTAATGAGAACTATTACTCACTGATGGGAAGTATGGATCTATACCAAGTTAAGGGTAGTGTAGTATAACTTCGAATAAACCCTAGATTCCCTTCATTAATTGTATTTAAATTCCAACCATACATGTGAAAGTGATTTAGAACAAATCACCTCACTCCATTATTTTTGTTATGCATGTTCAATTGTTATTATTGAAGATGACAACAATGTCTGATGATACTGATGATGAGCTAGAGGATACTCCTCCAGAGTGTAGACCTAGTTTATAATATTTTCTTACGAGATAGGGTAGATAAATACTGCTCTATATAGGATCTTTTTGATATATATATTGGGTAAGGTAGTATATGTATTTTAATGTACTTTTGTTTTCTCTTTGACTATTATATATTACCTAAACCATGATGTACAGTTGGATATATATATATATATATATATATATATATATATATATATATATATATACATAAGTAGTTTTTATCATTTCACTTCTATTTCTAAATTTTGTTTTTCTATTGTCAAAAAAAAAAATTTACTCACATTTTCATCAACTTAAAGTAATTATTAAATTATTATGAATTATATTTAGAATTACGTTACAGCATGCATCAAACGTGAAGACCAAAGGTGCAGCGCAACAGATGCAAAGAATGGGGAAAAGGGAATTTTATTTTTTAGGGTTCAGTAACTTCAGTTGTTATATTTAATTAATTAAATTAATAAATTAATACATAATAAAATTATAATTATGTATATGTAATATTATAATTAAACATTTATATATATTAGTATGTGTGGGTATGGGGCGGGTTGGGTACTATAGTATTCATATCTGCACCCATCCCCGCTAAATTTTGCTAGCAATTACCTGCCTCCTAACCCATCCCCATTAAGCGGGTAATTTCCCTCCCCATTGCAGATATTTTTTGTGGGTACTCGTAGGATCCGAGCATAATTGCCATCCCTAGTCGCCACTTCATGGGAAGTTGCAGGAACTAATGTGGGTACCCATTTTGATGTCCCTATATTCCCATTTCGTTTGCGTGCGATTGTAAATCGAAAAACTGTCGTCTGTCCTCTTTCACGTCTCAAATCTCCATCATGCTTTTATAGTGGTGGTCCAATTCTCGATTTCATCGCCGTGATATAAAGGGAAAGGCCAAAGGGGTTAATTTGTTTGGAAAGTTTAACATACAAGATGAACTGGGTTTCCTCCACAGCCAACTATGGGGTCACCCCATTATGCACCCCCACTTTGAACAATTTTTTTTTTGTTATTTATAAAACAAAATTGTTCATTGACACCACGACCCATAGGAAAAAAATGGTTCACTAGTGAGGGCACCTACAAGTATTTCGCAAATCTTACTTAAAAAGAAAAGAAAAGAAAACTTCATTGCCTATTTTGACACACAAGCAAAACAACACCAACACCATTACCTGCCCTTCGAAGCCCAATGTCTTTAGAGTGATACTCTAGCTTCCAAATCGAAAAGATATACTTCACCATGATGTCAACAAAAGGGATAAGATTCTAACTTCGTCTCTTCACCAAACGAATGCATAGATCCGTTCCTCACCGGGATGGTCGGATTTCTGGACGGAGAAAAAAACCTCATCAAATGGGAAAGGGACGTTTGAACACACGTGTTAAGCTCATCCTTTCTGCTATCGACATCATGTTGTATATTTTGAGTGAGTATTTCAAAAGGTTAAAATTTTTATTTAATTAAATTTAAAAAATTATTTTAAATTAATTTAGTGACTTATCAAAATATCTTTATTGGTCTTTTGAAATGTGTGTGGTAGCCATTTTCTTTTCTTAAACCTTATGGACAATTTTATTTTTTTTGCCAATAAAATACCTTTATTGGTCTTTTGAAATGTGAGCTCTTTAAATTTGACTTTTGGTAGCAAATGTCTTTTGTGACATGTGAATTGTTAACTATAATTTAAGTATTTTGTACGTGTTTATAATGTCAAGTGTGATGTTTTCCATATTATAAAATTTGCATAACATGAGATGTTTGAGAGATACCATAAATTATGGTATTAAACATGGTGAATTTTCCCCTGTATTAGAAAATACAGTGATGTTAATTGGATCTTTGATCCAAACGAGAAAAATTCACTAATGATTGTGTAGTTGTGGTGTGATTACTTGGAGATCAGTCAAACAAAATATTATTGAGTTAGAGTTTTTACTTTGGAGATGGCTAATTATGAGGCTCAGTGGTGGAAAAACCTCTTAGCAAATATTCCTTTGGAATATAAATTGAGAAATAATGTGGTGAAGCAATTGCTTAAAAGATAAAAATTTATTGACTACGTAAAGTCAATAATGGATTTAGCTAATCCTCTAACTAAACCCTTAGGAAAGAGAGTAGTATATTAAACATCAAGGGGAATGAGACTTAAGCTACTTGAAAACAAACAAGTGATGGTAACCCAACCTTTGTGATTACAGATCCTATGAAGAAGGTTCAATGGGAAGAACAAGTCACTTGTTAATTTTGCTAGCACCAAAATCAATTTAATTGATTTCAATTTTAGTCCCTTCCTATGGCATTAGAAAGTGCTAGACACTACATTAATGAGAGGTTAATCTTTATAATAAAGCTTTATGTGGTTGAGAAAGCTTTACAAATTGTAAAGCTTTTAAATGATTTTCATATCCCTTATGGATGGTGTATGATTTGTAGCATACACTTGATGAAATCACCTATATGAGTGTTAAGTGGAGCTGCTTGTATGGGATCCTAGCAAGATCTCTAGAGCACTTATGAATATCGGTCTCGCGCATAGCCTAGTAGAACAAAACAACAATAACGACAAGGATTGTGGGGGTATAATGTGATTGGTAGACAACTGACACACGTCAAGTATTTTTGGTTCAATAGCTTGCTACACCAACAACGTTGTGTGTTAAGTCTTACCAGTCTAGGTTTGGTTCAATAGCTTGCTACACTAGGTCCGACACGTTACATCCTCTATGACAACCTAGGAATTTCTCATTTTTTCACAATTTCTTTAACCTTTTGAAATATATGGGAGATTGTTGTGTATTATGAGTGAGTATTTCAAAAGGTTAAAATTGCTATTTAATTAAATTTAGAAAATTATTTAAAATTAATTTAGTGACTTATTAAAATAGATATTTTACTCTAAATTGGTTTTGTTGACTTGGTCTTTTAGACTGAGTCTAACCTTATCTTTTGATTTGGTCTTAGCTAGTTTTAGAAACTCTATCTTTTTCTTAATTTATAAATATCTATATTTCAGAAAGTTTTGAAATAGAGTTTTTTCTCCCACACCCTTACTTTCTTCTCTCCTCTGTGACTATCTGGGTTATTCTACGAAGGTTTGCTAGTTCCGTTGCCCCAACCATTTTTAGGAATGGTTGGGATGAACTTGTTATGTCCTAGGGGACTTACGCATCATGCAGATAAGTCCTTGAGGATAGTGTAAGATCACACGTCTCAGGCTTAATTTCTTCGTGGCCATTCATATTCGTGGGTTCATGATTGATTGTGGTTTGTGATCATTCCAAATCATGGGTTCAAAGTTGATAGAGAGATCGTGATTATAGATAGCAAGGACAACACATCGTACACTTCAAACGTAGATTTTATTTTACAATTAATAAACATTTGCCATCTAGTTTTTCAAAGCACAAAACGACAATTTCCCACTAGTAATCTCAGCCGCTTATTTTCATATGGATAGATCTAATGGTTATTTGTTACTTACCCACAGTGGGAACCGTAGAACTCATCATCTCTCTTCTCCTCTCTAGATGTTAACTAGAGATTGGTGTACAATGTCCACCAATCTTTTTTGTATATAATATTTATGAGTTTTGCTATAATAAATAAGAGTTTAATAACTATGCATTGTTAGTATAAAATTTTTTACACTATTAACTAATCAGAAATTAGTGTTGGTATAACTTTTAAGGTAATTATTATAAAAATCAATAAATTTACCATATATAGTGATTTATGAGTGGATGACAATATAACATTGTTTTACATTATTAGTACATAACCTATTTTCTCAATAAATAATTTTAAACTTTATTTTTACTTAACATTTGTCATATTTTAAGTTTGTTATTAGTATAAAATTAGTTTTAGTTTCTAGCAATTCAAAATATTTCTATTTAATTTAAATTAAATTAATTAAATGTCTAATATAATACTCGGATACCAAGATCCTAACAAAATGTTGATCTTAGCTCCCGTTACTTATGCAATTATATAATTTGATATCACCCCACCAGATTTGTGTATATAATTTCCAAACATACTACACCTGGATTTCTTGTAGTTGAAAAGCAACTGTAGGGTCCTTCAGTCAAAATCTAATGGTCTAAATTTTCTAACTTATATTTTCTTTCATTATTTAATATATAATAATTATTTTTGATGGTTAGGATTTCATGCAGAGAATACATACTCAAACATACTTTTTACCTCTGTCACACTACCCAACCATTTTTGCTGACCAACAACGTAAATACAACTGCTTGATGGGAAGCGCTGCCATGGCACACTAGCAGTATTTTCATGTGGGCTATGTTGCATTACTCCAACGACTTCTTTTTTGTTGTCTTTTCTCTCCGGAACTTATACTGTGAAACATTATTTAAAGAGAAAACATGGAAGAACTTTTCTCTGTTACAATCCTGCTTTTAACATTTGTATGATAAAAAAATACAGTAGCTTTTGAAAGTAATTTTCAGTTGCTGGCTAGTCCTATTTTATCCTCCTAATGATACATACTTGTATATTTTCACCGCCCCTCACAATGGTTCATTTATCATATTAAAAAAATTAAAAAAAACAGACGCTAGTCTTCAAAGCAAGGTACCCACCATTTGTTATCTTTTCCTTACCCATTATGAGAAGGTTGTACGAATAATTATGTGGGTAAACTCTAGCTTTCACCTTAAAGTCAATATTTGGGCCCATTCTTACTCACTTGGAAGTTGCAAATTAACCGAACAAGCTAGCAGAAAGAAAAAACAATAGTTTATTAAAAAAATTAACATTATCTTTAGGACTTGGCAAATTAATCTGAGTATAATCGAGGCACAAAGTGTCCACCTAGCTAGATTAATATATCCTTTACTATATATCAGCCACTCTTCCGTTTTATTAAAAAAAATTAGCATTATCTTTAGGACTTCGCAAATTAATCTGAGTATAGTCGAGGCACAAAGTATCCACCTAGCTAAATTAATATATCCTTTACCTTATATCGCCCACTCTCCCCTTTTCGGTTTATTTACACAGTTTCTATGCCATCATCATATTCTCATCTCATGTTCTCTAGTTTATACTTTAGTACGTATAACTAACAAATGTTCAAGGTATTGGCGGAATGTTACATAGATGGTCTCTATTTGCAGGTGCTTAGGAATTGTAGGTATCACCATATGCTGACACCACCATGGGCCAATTCAATCCTTGTCAACATTTCCGTTTTGTCGACGCTATAGTGTTGCTGAGGACAAGGCATTCCCATGTTTTTTTCCTTGCTCTATAGCAAATTGCTTAACCTTTTTCCAAAGCTTCCAACTCACCTTCTACTCATAACTTAATTGTAATTCTATTTAGCTCTGAAATGGAAAGGGCTAGAGAGATAACTCATTTTCTCATGGGTCAAACTCGTAATGTTTCACAACAAGAAAATCTTGCCCATATCTGCCACGAGGACCACAAGCGAGGCTGAGTGGTACCACATGCCTCTTGCTTCAGCCATCCAAATGCTAAACACGTGTCACCACTGGGCATATGTAGACCTCTCAATTATTGGTTATGCATGGTTTGCAATGTGAACCAATTATGCAAAAAAAGTGGCGGAATACATGAAAAAGAATTTTGTGAAATTAGAGCCTTGATGCCTGATGAGAAGTCTCTGATTAACGCCTGTTTGGTAGGAAGGGGAAAGAGTGGAGAAAGGGAAGACAAGGGAGGAGGAGGCCCCCTTTATAATTGTTTAGGAATGTGGGAGAATCACTGCACCCCCCCCTCCTCTCTTTTTTTTTTCTAATAAACCAACTAACCAGGAGGAGGTAATTAGTTACCTTATCTTTCTTTAAAATACCTCTATTTTGGCTTAGTCTAGTACTTGTTCTAATAGTTAAATTCTCCAATGTCCTTAAACTTGGTATAGTTGAATTTTAAATAATTACTGTCTCTACAAATAGAGGAAGTCATGATTATCTTATCTTTGTCATTATTTTCACTCAATAAAGGCTTAATTGAACTTCAAAATCAATACCATTATGGAATGGTAAGTTTGTGAGAGTGACTCTTGGAAGAGAATGTCATTCACTCATTCTTTACTGTAAAATTAGGAGCAAAGTACAAGCTGCAGTTCCTTTGAGGAGTAATATATTCTTTGCACAAGGGGACCACAGAGCAATTACATGATTCTCTATAGGGCTTTCAAATGATGCTACGCGTTGCTGTTCTTCAATGCAAAACCTAATCTCATAAATGCATAGTATGTAGGTTGTCACAATCTCACCTTCTTTGTCGTCAAGCTATTGTATGATTTCAGCCGATTCAAGTACTGGCTTCCACTCCCACATGCTTAAATAGAAAGTTTAGCTCAACTGGGAACTAAATTCAATTCAAAGAATTGGGTGTGGGGGCTGCAACGATTTTGCTCTTGTTTAAGCACCCCTATCAGAACTTGGTCATAAAACTATATATCCGGTATTAACGGCCTTATTAACTCTTCGGCTCCATTTAAAGCTACCATTACCATCCTCCAAAACAAGTCAATTGTTTTTGTCAATACCATGCCACCTAAAAATAAAATGCTTCAAGTATAAGGTTTTGAGTTTTGAGCTTTGTTTTTCTTTTTATTTTATTTTTTGTTCAGACAGCAATTGAGTTTCGGATATCAAGAATGAATTGATTATTTTAGCATAAAAAAGACCCTCTCTGTTTCTAATGTTGGCAAGTTTTGCAGCTTGTAATATGTCAAAATATAACATATGGTCAGGGTATCAGAATTTATTATGTTGAATCTAGTTATGTTTTCATTTTTATTTTATTTTTTTTGTGTTTTAGATGTAGCAATTTAAAAAAAAAAAAATTGAGATTTTCCCCTCTTCCCATAAAATTAGTAGTTCTGCGCTAGACTTCGATTCCCCCTGCTTATAGTGGATGATAAAAAAGTTTGTCATAATTTTCATAAATCGAATTGCTATGACGTTAATGGATTTTGGATGAACAGTTAGCCTTTCAATTAAATTGAACTGAATTTTGTAACAAATGGCGATTAGTTTGTTCAACTACCTGATAGGAATGTCATGAAATATTTCTCCTAAATGAAAGTAAGCATTTGTGTCTTTGGTCCCTCAATAGAAGTCAGTGGCACTATTTTCTACCAAAGCTTAAGAATATTGAAGATCAACAAAAATACTCAAGCTATATTAGGTAACATCTTTCTGCTCTCATCGCATTCCACTTCAGGGTGACTGATGCTTGGTCCCATCCCTTCCTTTTGCTACAGAGAACCCACAATGGTAATTGGTAGATGCTTGTAATTCCCAATTACAGTATAAATCTGTTGTCCATTTTCCTCCTCTTGTTTCTTTGTTACCTTAGGCCTTTTGCTCTATAAGCCTAGAAATTTTAGTTGATGGGTCTAAATTCAACGACCCAAAAAGATGTACAAGATAAATTGAGGGTCCTCTGCCACCAATGCCTAGTTGGATCAACAGAACTAGAAAAAATTTAGTGCTTCTTTCTCTTACGAATGAAAAGTATATGCCAAATTTTGTAGTGTGATATCTACCCATGAATATGATGCTTCTCTGTAAAGTTTCCCAAGTGATGCCAAGCTTTAACAGAAGAAGTTTACCGCAAGATACATAAAATGGAGTATAAGGATGAATGAATTTACCCTGCTTAAAAATTTTAAAGGCAGCTGAAGGAAATTTAAAAAAAAAAAACAAAAAAGTGACTGATGCTTATGTATAATGTTGATTGCTCTTTTGGATTTGGAATGTATAAAGTCTACCTTTTTTCTAAAGGCTCCACTCAATCAAAAAACCATTCCCACGCTTCAGCCTCCTTTTTATTTACTGTTGGATTGGGGTGTAGGCATGATATGAACCAACTTTTGGTCTTGGCAGTCTCATGGAGCTGAATATAAATTTTGTTACTTATATGGCCTCTTATCACTTTCACATTCTACAGGGCAATGATGTCCATAGAAAAAGCACAAAGCAGTTGGAAGTTGGTACCTGTTATAACCCATTTTTTCACTTATAGAATCACTATTAGTAGGAACCCTCACCCACCCCCATCCCCAAATAAAACCTCCTATGTTGAAACTTCAACCTGGGAAAAGGAAAAAAAATGGAAATAATTAACAAGATCAATTTCTTGCTGACATAAATCGTTATGTTTTTGCTGGCGTGTTTGTATCTCAACCAAGAAAGCATAACAAATAATGTTTTTCATAGTCCCCGTTTTCCATTGCCCAGGGATGCCAAGCATGATGGTATATTTTAGAGACAAAATCCCCACCCACAAACACGCACACACACAAGGGTACGGCAATCTTATCATGAGCATTTTAACAGGTAGTTGGGTCCAAGTACAAAATCTTATGAGGTGCATTAATTCTCTAATACAAGGCCATCTAACGTAGCCCGTCACATCCCCGAGTGAAGAATCACAGGAAAATCGTAGCGACAGTATTGGTTGTATTGCCATGTGGCTGCAGCTAGCCCTAAGCTTTCAATATGTAAGATATTAAAAGATAACCTGTGACATAAAAATAACATTTATGAGATCACAATAACTTAAAAACAAAATAAAATGAGTTATAGAGAGTCTCATTCTGAAAATATGCAAGTATGTAAATAATTTTACGCCAGACTATGCTCGTCTCCTAGAAGATAATTTATAAGTTTATTTTTACAGAAATTATACGTGGGAGGAACATGTTACTTAATAAATGAAAAAAAAAAAATTATCACTAACAAGGGTTACATCTAGTAGGAGTTAGTCTTTAGTAATGTCTCGTATAACTATAAAAGATACTTTTGAAAAAATAAAAAAATTAAAATTATAGAATTTAATAAATCACATTAACAAAGTAATTTATCATTTATGATTAGGTGGACCCTCACCTATAAGCCTTTATGCATTTGAGTTGATCGACAATAGTCATACGAACGCGGCATCAGTTTTATGTTGGAAGAAATAATGATTCAGACCCTTTCTAGTTAAATCACAATCATTGATTGCATCTAACGGTTCACAATGATATGTTAATTTGTTTTACAATTGATCAATTAGTTTCAGGCTTGGGCATTATTAATACAGACTTAATTTGTTAATGTTCTTTATATTAGTTAATTGACATCAAATCTCTTATCTCCAAAAGTTAATTGACATCAAAATTAGTCAATGTTCCTGGAGTTTGTTTGATAAACCAATCTCCAAAAACACTTAATAATCTATATTAACGTTAATCAATCTTTATTTAATATTGATCAATCTAACAACTAATTGACCAATCATGGAAGATGTAATGAATATTTTTGACTGGAAAGAAGTTGAAGCTAGAGAAGATTCATTTGCATGGAAAAAAAAAATCAATCAATTATGAGTGCTAATATATGTATATATCATTTTGATGCCATTCAAGTATTGAATTGTTATTATATTTTCCTTTTTTTATTAATTTTATGTTCATACAACCATTTTAATAATATTTAAAATTTTAAGTACCTATCGGTGTTCATATGTCATGACCAATCTTTAAAGAATTAAAATATGTAATTATCACCTATCTTAATATATATGTTACCACTAACACACTCTTAAAGTGCATTTGAATAAATCTTAATTAAGTTTTTTTTTCCTAGTATGCTTATCGTACGAGAGCTTATTCTTAAATTTTATTTTAAAGTTTATTGAAATAAGTTAAAATTAACTTATTTTGATAAGTTTTTATTAAAATAAGTTTTTTGGAAAAAGCTTATAAAAAAAGGTCATAAATCACTTTTATAAATTCAAATTAAATAAATTTTGTATATTTTTTTTGTTTCCTAAAAGTATCCTTCTACAAAGACAATCCTATTCGAAAAAAGGTCAAGTGCTAAATACGGACATCTCTCTTAACAAATATTTGAACATTGATTTGTCATGTTGTGAAGGACTAGCTCCTTCCAATAGACTCAATCCTGTTGGTGTATATAAGTTTTTCTAGCTTATATATATAAACTCCAATAAACAAGTAGTTAATATTTTGAACATTATTGAAGAGATAAATAAGTAGTTTAATTTATGGGGGACTTTGTGCCTGTATAAAATAAAAAAATAAAAAAAACTATACCCGAGGTCTTAATTTCAACATCAACATCAATTTTTAGATATCTTTAGTTTGATGACAGTGTTAGATCGAGGAAAACTGAACTCATGTTTGACAAGGAACTAATTAAATTTATAAACGACAGAAATTAATTGGAAATTTGATTCATGAGCACGATTTCTTCAGCCACAATTTGAAGGAGTACTAAGTACAAGTTATTAAGTGTTTTCCACGTTAAGCAACCTTGGATTTGCCCCATCTTGAGTTGTAGAAAGCAGACCTTCAAATGTTACGTCCAAAGACTAGAAAGTCATCGCTCCTGCCAAAATAGAAGCTGAAGCACTGTAGTTGAAGTGAAGATTATGTGTCTATTATGTGCAAAGCTTTCTCAAAATAATACGGTTGAGTTGGACTCTATGGTTCATATGGTTCCCCACTAATTGGCAAAATTCATGATAGTGGATTCTTCATTATGCTAAAGTTGGGCAACTATAGTGTGTGCTATATGGATTAGTATTATTCACAGCCTCTATAATTTTATTTGTATTTTGAGCCCTTTGCCTTACGGCACACGGTCTGTGCTCAAACGAGAAAAAGGTAAAGTAGCAGATTTGCTTGCACATTTGAAACTGTCCAAATGGGGAAACACTGCTTCCACGCACAGAGGGATTCAGTGGGAAATTTTGTTATCTCGTCACAAATAGGTAAGCGTGCCTGCAATTTGGATTGACTACTTTATGTTTAGACTTCAACCCATTTTCAACAACGAATTAGTCTTTTGATTTGAACGTGCAACCTAAAGAAACCTCTTAAATATGCTTCATGGGCTAATTCTATGGTCTTGTTCCATAAGGGGAAAGCATGAATCCTGCTAAATGTTACTGTAAATATTTCCTATTAAGTAATGCCACTGGTAACAAAATCTATCATTTAATTAATAAGAACAGCAAGTATATCATCAGATAATAGACATATTATATATTAGTTTATTAATTATTTCTTTTTTTCTCCTTTTGCAAAATACTTAATGCTTGTAGAAGTACGGTGATATTGAGGGCAATTGTAGCTTCTCTCCTATCCTAGTTTGGTAATGGTTCCATTTCGATCGAGCACGTTATATTTTTCTGGGTAGGAATTTGAGAACGTTACATTATATGCATAACTCAATTTTGTGTCTGCATATTTCAAAAGTTTTTGGTTTATGGTGTGTTTAAAAACAAAATAGCTTAATAAAAAATCAAATAATTTTTATAAGACTGATGTTTTCATAAAAATTTTCAATTCAGCAATTAAATTAATAACATTTAATGTATATAAAAACTTCAAATTAAATTAGAAAGCATCGACAATATAAACAATATTGTTTACATTGTTATTAAATCACAAATGATTATGTATAAGTTTGTTAACTTTTATCATAATTATTTTAAAAGTCATATATGGGATGGTTTTTTTTATTGATTGACAGCCTGAAAATCTTTACATTAACGCATGAAAATTATACACTAAAACTTATTCAATAAACACGTGACCTTAGTCAAATTTTTATTGTGTTTGACAGTCCCGTTTCAATTTTGGAGGTGTATATGGCTATGATCATAATAATAAGAATAGATAATATGAACTCACGTAGGTAATAGATGTGATGTGGATATATTAAGGCATCATACGGCATCCAGTATAATTTTAACAATAATTTTACTGAAATTTGCTTTTAACAAGTTCGAAATATTCTTTATGTCGAATAGTATCTGACTTTCTATTTTAACTTATTTTTTCCCTTAATACGACATTAATATACCAGCGTTCATTAGTTTGAATGATAGGGAATTTATTTTTTCTTAAATAAAATCTCATTTTTTCTTTTTGAAGAATAAGATCTCAGAATCTCACTATATATAAACATGTAAACTTTCTTAGGCCTCCACTCTTTCCGGTGTCTCTCACATTCACTTTTATTTTTATGCTTTGCTTTCATAAAAAGGTGGACTTCACTCTCTAACATACATTTGGTATATATTCTTATGCTTTTAATATCAACTTAACAAGCTGTAACAGAATATTAGAAACTAATTTCAAATATTTTTATATATATATATGGGTTAGGATGCACTGACATCAGGTGTCAAAGTTAGTTAAATTACAGCTTTAATAACTTCTTGTAGAATGCAAAATTAACCTGATATATCTTCGAAATTCAAGTACACTCTTAATATGCATCTAATATATCCTCTTATGCTTTTAATATTAACTGATCAGTTTAACAAGTTGTAACTAAATATCAAAAACTAATTTCGAATATATATATTTTATCTTCAAAATTCAAATATGTTTCTAACATGCATATGTTATCCCTCAGAGAACTTTTTAGCTGTCATTCTTCAACAAGAACATTTTTAGATATTTTTTCTTAACATCTTATCTCTTTCAATCTATTATTTTCAATATGTTTGGTTTTAACTTGAATTTCAATATTTTTTTTAAAAATCATCAATAACTAAAAATAATATCGTATCACAATATAAAGTATTTATCATAAATCTAAAATATAATTTATATAATCTAAAATATATTTTTATTACCAATTTTAATCATAATATAATTTATATATTTAGAAGTATTTATTTATTATAAATTTTAATTATATAAAATAAAAATATTTATTTTGTGCAATGCACGGGCTAAAATATTAGTCTTATAAATAAAGATAACTAGTATTTTAACCTGTGCATTGCACAGAATAAATATTTATTTTATATAACTTAATTTTTTATTAAATAAATACTTCTGAATATATAAATTATATTATAATTAAAATTAGTAATAAATAAATATTTTTAAACATATAGCTTATAATTTAAATTTATAATAAACAATTATTGTAATACAATATTAATTTTTAGTTATTGATAATTTCTTTTAAAAAAATATTAAAATTCAATTTAGAACTAAAAATGTTGAAAATGATAGATTGAAAGAGATAAGAGATTAAAAAATTCCTAAAAACGCTCTCATTGAAGAATAGCAATTAAAAATATTCTCATTCAACATAGCTATTCTTATTTTATATATAGAGTGGATTTGTGCTGTGAATGTTTACTTCACCAAGGTAAATTCACCAAATCAAATCTAACTAATCGAGATCAAAATAACTTTTAAATGCTAGACACCCCAGACAAAGAGAGAGAGAGAGGGGTTAATACTAATCGTACCAATAACTGAATGGATTAAGAATATATTTTATAGGTTAAATTATATTTTTGGCCCCCTATTTTTTTCAATCCGCAATTTTGGACCCTCTACTTTTTTTAGAGACATTTAATCCTCCTATTTTTAAAAATCTACAATTTTGGTCTCCTTACTTTTTTTAGAGACATTTAGTCTCCTTGTTTTTAAAAATTTGCAATTTTGGTCCCTATTTCAATTTTTTTGCATTAATCGATAATGGTTTAACGCTGACTCTTACTTTAATATGTCATTTAAGTATTAATACGTCAGAATCAACATTAAATTACTAACGGTCAACGCAAGAGATTTGACGAAGGGATCAAAATTGCAAATTTTCAAAAATAAAGGAATTAAATGTCTCTAAAAAAAATAGGGAAACCAAAATTGCGGATTGAAAAAAATATGATGATCAAAAATGCAATTTAGCCTATTTTATATATGAGGGAAGACCGTCATATTTCCGGTGTAAAAAATAATCCAATTTTTATATAAAATGTTTATCTAATAAAAGTAATATAACATATCATGAAAGGCAATGCAACTAGACGAATAGACCATGGATGGACATACAATTGATTCTTCATGAATTAAGTGAGAAAAAAAAAAAAAACAAAAACAAAACTACACTTCAATGTCAAAGGATATAAATTAAATAAAAACATTAACGTACATTTGGAACATACCTATATAAAAATCATTAAAAATGAGTGAAATGTACATATTAGCAGGAGAGATAGGTAATGGTAAACAAAAAAAAACAGAAACAATGTACGCCACCTTACTAAAATCAAATCTTCTTTTTCTCGTTATGTATTAAATTCGCTATAAGCTATCTAAGTGTCTATTCTTACGCCTGGTCATTCAGGAAAGTCCTTCAAAGGAAATAGAACTTTGAAAGGAAATCTACTATTTGTTCTAGACGGAATCAACACTATTTGTACTCCAACTGTATTTAATTTCTCCCACAGTTGTTGAGAGGATCCGCTGTTACAACTCAGAAGGATACTCAAACGATTATTGCTCTGATGATCAATGATAAAGAATTTTGGGGACTTGAGCTTACTATTGTTAGCCACGTATTTGGAGATAGACTTGGTTCTGGTGAAGGAATTCCAGTTGCGTGTTTGGATGCTACTATAGCTAATTGATCAAAGAAAGATAGTGTATTTGGTTTCTTATCCGCACGAATTCTGGGAAATCTAAACCGAAAATTAATAACTAGTTACTTCTCAACAACATACTAGTATATTGGATTCTTTTCAACAGAAAACTTATCCATCATATTGACAACTTTATAGTTCTTTGTCATCACCAGGATGTTTCTTAACAACTTTAAACTAAAAATTAATAACTAGTTACTTCTTAACAATGTACATTGTATTCTTTTCAACAGAAAACTTATCCATCATATTGACAACTTTATAGTTCTTTGGCATCATCAGGGATGCTTCCTACATGATTCAAAATAGTAATTATTTGAAGTTTTTCTACCAGGAAAAGAAACATATGTAGGATTGTAGGACAGATATTATATGATTCTTTTTCATTTATAATAAATTTTCTTTTTTCTGAAGTGTATTTTATGTTAGATAATAATGCTTTGAAATTATGGTGGTGGTCTTCCTCCTAAGTTAAGCAAAGGTTAATTAACAATAATGTATAAAAAGTTTACTGGTCATATATTGTCAGTATAAATATTTTTATACTGTCAACTAATTAAAAATTATCATTGGTATAACTTATAGGATAATTATTATAAAAGTCAATAAACTTATCACACATAATGGTTTGGGATTAGATGATAACGTAAAACTATTTTAAACTGTCAATATATAGCTTTTTTTTTTCTCATATATAAATTTATATTATTTTGAAGTAATTTTTTTATGACTACCAGTATCCAAACATTATATAAACAAATTTAAGTTAAGTTAGCTAAGACCAATACGAATATCATTTTTTTTTAACTTTAACATAATTATATTTTTAAGAACTTATATTTGAGAATCCTAGTTTAGTTATAATAGTCTCCGTTAACTAATCTATGCACTAGTGATAATCATTTCAAATGATAATGTAAGTTGTTCATGAATTAAAATTAAATTCTATTTGAGAGTTCATTGCTTGCTGTTCAACGGCAACGATTTATGTTAATTTTTCCTCTACTGATATTAAAAAAAAATGCTAATTTTCTTACAGTTGGGTATAATTCCATCTATTCTCTTATTATTAAATACTTAACAATGAATAGTGATTTTTTTTCGTGAATATGAATAGAGAATTTGAAAGTGTAGGAAAAAAGTTGATGTTTGAGGCAAGTATATCTTTTAATAACAACAATACATAATTCGATAATAATATATGTTAAAATTTTAAAGTAAATTAAAATTAATTCATTTTATGTAGTTTCAACTGTGACACGTGTTACTTGTTAATTAACAAAAATATTCAAATTAATTTATATTTCAAAAACACACACACCCTATGTTAATATAAATTACATATATGACATAATATTCATGACATTCCCTTATTCCCTTCTATCTCCAAAACTTTTTTCTTGTCAACGTCTCAAACTTGATAGGCCCCCCTCCCAAAAAAAACAATCAAATTTCAATTGAAGTGAAATTTTTCGAATAAATCAATCCATGTTAGGAGGATTTGATGAAAGGACGCCAATTCAAATCTTGAATTTTCAAATTGAGAGAGATATCGAAAGAAATCAAGAATTCTCACTATTTCTTAAATTCATGAACCCAATTCAATTGAGCAAAAAAATTTCATTCATACTTTTTTTCCATCAAGAGAGTTTTATAAAACTCTTGGAATCCCAAATTTGGAGTGCAAAGGCCCATGACCTTTATTCTCATTTTTACAAACGAATACTTCCATCAATTACTTTTAAAATTGAACCCAAAAAAAATAATAAATCAATCAATTACTCTTAAAAGAATGATGTTATTTTCTTGTGTTTGGACATGTAGACCATTCTTTCACGTAAACAGCTGCTGGTGCTTGTTTATCTGGCCCTAAGTACTACTAATTTTTCTCCATAATCACTTATTCACATAATCTATAATTTATTAATCATCTTAATTCTGTTGCTTAATATTAATGATCTAATGTATATACGTTAGCCTTACTCCTGGGGTCAATAAGATAAATCAATGCTCTCAATAAATCAATTACTCCCAAAAGAATGATGTTATTTTCTTGGGTTTGGACATGTAAAGAGTAGACCATTCTTCCACGTAGACAACTGCTGGTGCTTGTTTATCTGGCCTTAAGTGCTGCTATTCACGTAATCTATTATTTATTGATAATATTAATTCTGTTGCTTAACATTATACGTTAGCCTTACTCCTGGGGTCAAAGGAAAATATCAACTTCCTCGCGCCTTACTCCTCCTTAAGGCCCACGTTAATTTCTTCAAGATTCCTCTAAATTTCATTTCTCCAGAAAATAAAATTATATATATATATATATGGGTGGAGATCAAATTACTCCAAAAGTAATTCTTGATAAAATTACTCCACTTAATAACTCTTGAAATGTGTTAATATTCAATAATCCAACCGTTGAATATCTTGATATTATATCAATAATCATGCACATCAAATTTTAGGTAAATCGGACATTTGTAACTAGTTAATCTTATAGTTTACATTTACTTATAATTTTAAAAAAAAAATTATCCATCAATTTGAATCTATTTAATAAAATATTAAACAGTTTTCAAACTTGATAAAATTTTGTAGACTTAGTCTACTCATTATAATCTTTTAATTCAAAGATTAGATCGTTAAAATTTAATATATACGAAGAATTATTAAGTGAAGTAATTCTACCAAAAGTTACTCTTAGAATAACTTAATCCCCACCCTATATATATATATATATACTCTGTTTGGTTGATTGAATTTCAGTTATGATTAAATTTCAGGATAGGAAGTAGGGAAGGGAAGAGTCAAGCTCAAATCTCACCTATAACATTTTGCTTATAAAAAAGAAAATGTATATACGTTTGCCGAATTTCCAATTTCGATTTAATAGTTGAAGTTCTTCGTCTAAAAATCTATCGCGAAGTCTTATTGCATAATATTTTCCCAAAAAAATAAGTCTTGCTGCATAATACATAATAATGGACATGATAAGGAGCAATTTCCTAGAATGTGTTCATGTTACAGTTACATACAATTCTATAGCCAGACATAAATGTAATTGGAAATAAATCATCATGAAGTAAAGAATCTTGAAAGACAAAAACAATCATGAAACCTGTGAATACACACGAGAAAGCGTTGCAAAGGCAAAGCTCCAACTCAGGAAGTCAAATTTAGTTGCTATCTTTATCTTTACGCCAATTTTTAAGTTACAGGACTAGACCAATGTTCTCCTTCATATACGGCTGGACGGGGAGCGAGATGAACCGCCCCGACTACTTGCATTTGAATGATCTCTCTTCAATAAGGCTTCCAGATTCTGGAAGCATTTCAATGGCCTAACCTGCACGTCACAAACAGCAAGGAGCAAAACGTGTCAATGTTACAATTCCTCCACATGTTCTGTAATCAGTCAAAGTCAAATATGTTCAAATAAATGGAATATAGTGCCACCTTTTGTTTAATGCTGGGGGAAAAAATTAAATTGCCTACGGCTTATATTTGAATACAACCAACATTAGATTTAGCTGATGGATTACGAATGGATGCGCCATAAAATTAGTAAAATCATTTAACTGGGAGGAAGTGGATAAGTTGTTGGATACATTCTTTCTACAATTTCGTGTCATAAAGCATCTTATTTTCTAGATTGCTCTTATGAGAATTTCAAATAAAGCAAAAAGGGATGAATGGCAGCATATGATTTTTCAACTCAAACTTCAGCTATAATTTTTGTCAGGTATGAAATTGTCTTGTATATATCCAAAGATAAACTGATCAAATAACTACACAGCCAAAAAAACCTCACATTTGCTACCAAAGAAGCCAGTACAGTAACCAAAGAAGTAAAGCATTTCTTTGGCACATAAGTATTTCGTAAGCCTGTCAGAAACATGTCTATTTATGCAAGGATTTACGTTTCATTGAGATTCAAGAGATGTCATCCCATAAATAATTACTCCCCAATTACTTGCATGCCAGAGTTGCCCTGGAGTGATATGTTTTCACTTTTGTTTCCCACTGTTAGAATTTAGAGAAACAGAGAACTGAGAAGAGAGACTTGTCATTATTGTGAAAATGAATTCAACTTACTTTCAATTAGTTACAACCGGTGTTTATACAGGAAGGTATAAGGCTCACTCTAACTAACTTGAGTTAGTTAGAGATGACAGCTGTTACCCATAACTACTGTAACTGTCACCTATAGCAACTGCTGTACAGAGAAGAGAAAAAGATAGAGTGCTACATGTTTAGAGTAAAACTATACTCTAATACCCCCCTGCAAGCTCAGGAGGGGTGAGTGGAGTTCACCACTCTGAGCTTGGATCTGAGTGTGGAAAACCGAGCGGGAGAGAGCGCCTTGGTAAGGATATCAGCATATTGGTTAGTGGCTGGGACATGAACCACTTCAAGAAGCTTGCTGAGAACCTTTTCTCGAACAAAGAAGAGATCTAACTCCATATGTTTAGTTCGTGCATGTAAGACAGGGTTGGGTGCCAGGGCAACAGTGCTCATATTATCACAGAAAAGTTGGGGAACAGTGTGAGACACACCCAATTCAGAAAGAAGAGTCTGAATCCAAGTGACTTTTGCAGTGGCAAGAGCAAGGCTTCTATATTCAGCTTTAGTGCTGGATCTCGCAACAACTATTTGCTTTTTGGATCACCAGGAAACAAGGTTGGGTCCTAAGAAGATAGAGGCACCAGATGTAGACCACCTATCATCAGGATCAGAGGCCCAATCTGCGTCGCAGTAGGCCTGAAGAGAGAGTGGAGTAGCAGCAGTGGCAGGCTGTAGATGAAGGCCCCAAGAACTGGTGCCCTTGAGATAGCAAAGAAGGCGCTTGACTGCTGCCCAGTGTTGTTCCAATGGTTGAGACATGAACTGGCAGACTTTGTTGACTGAAAAGCTGATTTCAGGTCTTGTTATAGAGACATACTGTAATGCACCCACAACTGATCTGTAATAAGAAGAATCAGGAATGTGATCTGAACCTTCTTTAGTTAATTTGCAGCCTCCAACCATGGGTGATGAAATATGTTTGGCTTCATCCATTTTGGAGCGAACCAAAAGATCACGAATATACTTGCTTTGAGTAAGGACAATAGAACCATCAATCTAAGGTTTGACTTCAATACCGAGAAAATAATCAAGATTGCCAAGGTCCTTTAGTGAGAAAACAAAGTTGAGCTTAAGGATGAAAGATTGCATTAGGGAAGGATCAGATCGAGTGATGATGATGTCATCAACATAAACTAATATGTAAATTACCGTGCCATGGTGTGAATAGATGAACAAAGAAGGATCACACTTGCTAGCAGTGAAATTAAGCTGTAGGAGTGTGGTTTTGAGTCTGTCAAACCAGGCCCAAGGGGCCTGTTTAAGACCATGGAGCGCCTTGTTGAGCTTGTAGACAAGAGTTTTGTCAGTGTTTTCAAATCCAGGAGGCTATACCATGTAAACCTCTTCATTGAGGAAGTCGTTGAGAAAGGCGTTATTGACATCTAACTGCTTTAATGGCCAATGATGAGTGAGAGCAAGGGTGAGTATGATACGGACTGTTACTGGCTTGACAACTGGGGAAAACGTGTCAATTTAATCAAAACCAAACTGTTGGTGAAATCCTTTTGCTACGAGGCGGGCTTTGTATTTATTGACTGAACCATTAGGATTTTCTTTTACTCTGAAGACCCATTTGCAGCCTATGGGTGTTCTCCCAGAAGGAAGAGAGACTAGATTCCATGTATTGTTCTTGAATAAAGTATCATATTCTACTTTCATAACTGCATACCAAGTGGGGCTAGCTAGTGCCTGCTTAGTTGTTTTGGGTTCTAAGTGAGCCAAGAGAAGAGTAGGATTGATACGGGGTTTAATGATGCCAAATTTGGCTCGGGTTTGCATTGGGTGAGTGTTGAGAGGTATGGCGCTGCTAGGAGGAGGTTCAAGTGCAGAAAAGGAGCTAAGGGCTGTAGTGGTATCTGGGGAAGGTGTGTTAGAGGAGTCAGCAAGTTGAGGTGTAGGCCGAGTGATGTTAGGTGCAGGTGGAGGGGGATGAGGTGAAGTTATAGTCAAGGGAATACCAGTGGAGGTGGGCGTGTCTGGAGGGCTGACATTGGGAAAAAGATCAGGATGGGGGAACTGATTCTCGTTGAATATAACGTCCTTGGACACATAAACACATCCATCTGTAGCAAGGGACTTGTATCCTTTGTGAGAGGTGGAGTATCCCAAAAAAATACACCGTTTAGAGTGAAACTAAAGTTTGTTATTATTATAGGGCCATAGGAACGGGTAGCACGCACAGCCAAATGCTCTGAGAAACATGTAATCTGGTAGTTGCCCAAACAATTTGTGATAAGGTATGGCAAAGCCAAGTGACACTGTAGGCAGCCCGTTGATAAGATAGACGCTGGTAAGAACCGCATAATCCCAAAAATTTGAGTGGTAGTTTTGCTTGAGCTAAAAGAGTCAAACCAAGTTCAACTACATGTCGGTGCTTTTGTTCAACTACGTCGTTTTGATGATAAGTGTGTGGACAGATAAGCCTGTGGATGATGCCAGACTGATAAAGATAAGAAGTAAATGGACGAAATTCTCCTCCCCAATCTGTTTGACCTGCTTTAAGAGGCAACTGAAACTGTTTTTCCACCATGAGATGAAACTCTTTAAATACTATCAGGGTATCCGACTTGCGCTTTAAGAGAAAGAGCCAAGTAAAGCGTGTAGACGCATCAACAAAGGTAACATAGTAATTGAATCCTCCAACAGATGTGACTTGCGTAGGGCCCCACAAGTCACTATATATTAATTCAAGAGGTTTTGAATAAACAGTAGTAGAAGGGGTAGAGGAAGTCTGTGAGATTTACCAAGACAACAGGAAGAACAAAAATATGAGACCATTTTATTAATTGGTGGAATATTACAATGACGAAAAATCATACGTTGTATATCTATACTAGGATGGCCTAGTCTAGCATGCCAAGTTGTAAAGGAAAGAGAAGACTTAGATGCAGTGTTTACAAAGTAGCTGTTTACAGAATTATTTGAACAAAATGATTGTTGTAGCATGGATGGGAACTGGTAAAGACCATCTGAACCCACTATGCCCTTGAGAAGTATTTCATTAGTACCCTGTGATTTCACCAGGCAAAAAGAAGGGTGAAATTCAAAGAAAACTGAATTATCTTTAGCAAATTGACTAACACTCATTAGATTTTTGGTGATGGAGGAACATACAGTAGATTATTGAGAATAAGAGAGATATTAGGATTGAGCGGAGAGGAAAATTTTGAGACCTGTGGAGTGGATGTTGAGTCCCTGGCCATTCCCAATTATGATCTGTTCTAGACCTTTAAAGGGAACTTGCTGGTGAATGTTCTGGGAGACATTTGTGACATGATGCGAGGCACCTGAGTCAAGATACCAATTGGAGGAGGTTCCCTGATTAGTATTGGCGAGCATAGCCTGTGGTTAGAGCCGGTAAAATGAGCTCGACCCGATGGATCAGCTTGCACAACCCGTAAAATGGGTTGGGGCTGGGCTCAAAAAATGGTGGTCCAAATAAAACCAGGCCAATTTGGCCCGGCCCGTTTGGCCTGGCAGGCCAATTGGTCTCGAGCCGGGCTGGCCTGAAATTTAATATATTTATATTATAATAATATAAATATATAATATATATCAAAATTATTTTAAAAAAGAGGGAGAGCACTGTGAAGACTAAAGTGTAAACCGTTTCAATTTTCTCTCTCTCGGCTTTTTCAACTCAAGAGGCACTACTCTTTCACTTTTCTCTCTCGGTGGTATATGCTACCCAAGGAAGCACACACTTGCCTAATTCAAAAATTAGCATCATGGGCTTTTAGGCCTTTAAACTCAAAATGACACTTTGGTTTCCATTTTTTTTATTATTTAAAGTCAGCGTGGCACAATTGATTTGGTGACCCACCTGACATAGCCCAAGGGGTTGGTAGCATCATGCTCATTTGAGACTTTAATTTCACTCATGTGACTTAATTTTAGAATATACCCAATTAATTAAATTATTTTTTTTATTTTTATTTTTTAATTCAGGCTAAATTGGCCCGTTGGCCCGAAGGCTCAATGTAGGGTTAGGCTGGGCCTAAAAAATAGCAGCCCATAAACAATACGGGCCGGGCTGGGCTGGCCCACTTTCACTGTTTGGCCCGCTAGGCTAGGCCGGGCCGCCCGTTTTGCCAGCTCTACTTGTGATGGTGCTAAGGAAGGACCTGTAAAGGGAGGGGGACCTAAGATACTTGACCTCTGTTGAGCAGTGAAGGTAGATGAAGGACGCAGATAGTACTGTGAACTGAATTGTGCTGCAGGGAAGGAGTGGGACGGATTGTTATACCAGGTGTTGGCATTCCATTGACTATTGGCGGAGGTTGTAACAGGAGGATCCAAAGGTGATTGAGGCACAAAGTTTTCGTCAAAACGATGATAGCACACAGAAGCGATATGATTGTAGCGATGATAGACTTGACATTGATAGCTGTAGTATCGACCACGACTACGACCAGCACGGCCACCACGATGTCCAGAGCGGGCACCACGATCAGCGGTAGAATAGGATTGCACATTGTTTTGCATAGCCAAATTGGCTTGCAGTTGAACCGAAGAGGAGGAACTAGAGGATGCCTCTGCAACATTAATTGAGGCTATTGTTTTCTTCATGAACTTTTCAAGACGCACTTCATGCACGAAGAGCAACATTTCTACTTTGTCAATGGAGAGAGGATCAAAGCGGCTACTAATGAGAGAAACTGTGGATTCATACTCTTTAGGTAGACCTTCAAGAATGATGTCGAGTTGTTCTTTGGAAGAAACTGAGTCACCAATGGCGGAAAGTGCATCAACTAGGGTTTGAATACGAAGAAGAAACTCAGATATAGATCAACTTTCAAGAGTAGTGCTGCCCAGTTCGGTACGAAGCTGCCTGGCCTTTGCATTTGTGTGTGAGTGAAAATGAGAGTGAATCTTATCCCAGAGTTGCCAAGACGATTTGCAACCTATGACACGCGTGAGCATGTCGCACGAAGTCGAAGATTGAAGCCATGACAATAACAATTGATCTTGTTGCTTCCATGCAAGATACGAATCAAAGACGTGGCCAGCATCGCGATCTAAAATAGAGAGAAATTTCAGAGGAATCTGTGGATTAATCAAGTACTGATGTAGACAATGGCCTTTGATTACCAGTTCTACTTGCTGACACCAAAGGAGGTAGTTCTTTGTGTCCAATTTTTCGAAAATCACATGCGAAAACATAACAGAGGACTGAGACGGTGGCACCGAATCAACATTGAACAGCGGAGGAAGTGGAGGAGAAGGATTTTGATCTGAAGCCATAGTGGTAGGGTTTTGAGGATCGAACTAAGCTGTTGATACCATGTTAGAATTTAGAGAAACAGAGAGAACTGAGAAGAGAGACTTGTCATTATTGTGAAAATGAATTCAACTTACTTTCAATTAGTTACAACCGGTATTTATACAGGAAGGTATAAGGCTCACTCTAACTAACTTGAGTTAGTTAGAGATGACAGTTGTTACCTATAACTACTGTAACTGTCACCTATAGCAATTGCTGTACAGAGAAGAGAAAAAGATAGAGTGCTACATGTTTAGAGTAAAACTATACTCTAATACCCATGAATACAATTCTTGAGCTGAAAATTTCCAAAAAATCATACAATTCTGTCTTATCAATCCTATTAGCCACATGTGATTCTATTCTTTCATACAAGCTCTCTCCTAGATTATATCATTTTATTATTTTTCTTCCATTTATCAATCCAGCAACATGTTTCAAAACAGTTTGTCCATCATTTGGCCCTAAACAGAAAAAGTACTATTAGACATGTAACTAATAATGACTTCAACTAGTAAAATATGAAATATTTACAGAGATTATGCATTCAATCCAGTCTATACAGTTTTGAACAAGCACATGCAAGCACAAATATTTGATGCAGGGAAGCGAAGAATGTGAGAAAGATGATGACGACCTTCCAACGTCTTTTTTGACCAATTGTGCTGTATATGGACTCCAGCCTTGTTATTATTTGCCTAAACGTTGGCCTCTTAGCTGGATTCTCATTCCAGCACTCTTCAATCAATCTATAAGCATATATCATTAGATAGATCAGCAAAATGTAAAAAATGTAACTAATCATTGTCAAATTAAAAAAGGCAAAAGTTGGCAACGACACTATGTTAAATCAGATGTATAATTTGTAATTTCACGCTCAGACAAAAGGGTGGACAAAACATGCCACAGAACAAACAAAATAGAAATATATGAATCATGCATGCTAAGCCTAATAACCACATTCGCTTAATTAAAGTTAGCATGACTTGTGAATGCATTTGACAAATCATTGCAGTTAACTGAGAGCTTATTTTACTAGTTTATAAACTTGTTCAACCAAAATATAAGTACTTGGCAAATGAGCTCATTTCACTAGCTTATACTCTTTTTCCAAGCGTTACTTAAAGTAGCAGTCAAAAGAAAAGTTTTGGGAAGATTTGGAGTGATTGATTTAGGCCTTTCCACAAGAAGAGAAGATTTTCATAGGTAGGGATCTAAATGGACATATTGGCAGTGAAGCAAGGCAATTTATAGGAGCTTATGGTGGTTTTGGTTTTGGAGAGCTAAATGAAGGGCAATCTATTATTGATTTCTCAATAGCATATGATTTCAATATTATGAACACTTATTTTAAGAAGCAGGAGGAAGATTTAATCACTTATAAAAATGAAACCTGATAGGTCTCAAGAGAAGAGAGAGAGAGAATAAGAATGGAAAAGAAAGAATAGCTCTTGTATTATTCACTATACAAGGGTATCGAACACCCTTAGAAGGGAGAATGGTCCCTTACAACTGTAATACAGTTTTCTATTACAAAACTCTTCCTAACCTCCCTTACCTTATTTCCCTACTATTTATACTTACCTTCCTACAAGCCACTTAACTAACTACACCCTTATTCCTTCTAGAATATGCCTTTAATATCCCCTCCTTCTAATCTCTAATACAACGTCAAGGTCGCAAATTAATTTTTTTTTGGTAAGGAGCTCAGATAAACAAGTTTGCAAGGATTGCAAGGTAATTATAGGACAAAGTCTTACTACATAGTACATAATATAGGTCTTGATCCTTGATGTTCATTTTAAGAGTTGCAAACAGAAAAACCAACAAGTTACAAATCTAAGAATCAAGTGGTGGCAACTCAAAGGTGATAAACATTTGACTTTTAAGAAGAAAATATTGGTAGAAAACAATTAAGAATCACAAGGTAGTGCTAACCTCATTTGGGAATTGGGATAAGATATCTAAGAAGGTTAGAAAGGTTGGTAAAGAAATCTCAGGTAAAACAAAAGAATTTGGACTGAGAGATAAAGAATGTTGGTGATGGAATGATAGTATGCAAGAAAAGGTAAGAAACAAAAGGGAGTGTTTCAAGGCCTTACACAGGTGCAATAATGCTGGAAATTGGACAAGTAGAAATGAGACAGGGAGAGCTGTGAGTGAGGCATAATCCAAAACATTTTTGAAGAGTTTTATCGAGATCTTGGGACAAAGAATGGAAATGAACGATATATAAGATTGCCAAAAATAGGGGAAGGAAATAAAAAAAAATTGAAGATGAAGAAAAAAATTTGGTTACTAATTAAGATATCAAAGAAAGATGGAAAATTCATTTTTATAATTTTTTCAATGATAGACAAGGATTGATTTGTAATAAACAAGGATTAGAAATCCAAAAAGATGAATAAAATTTGACTTACTATCGTGAAATTTGAGTTAGAAAGGTAAAGAAACTCTTAAGAGGATGGAATATGGTAAAATTATTGGTCCTAAAAGTATTCCTATTGAAGTTTGGAGATGTACAACGCAACAGGACATCATTTGACTTACTAAGCTATTTAATAAGATTTTGAGATCTAAGAAAATGACAAATGAATGAAGGAAGAACATTTTGGTTCCTATATATAAGAACAAGGGAGATATTCAACATTGTGTACACCACACTATGAAATTATGGGAAAAGATGATCGAGTATAGTGTTAAAGATATGATTTGATCTCCTGTAAATATGGATATATGTAACTGTTAGTAATTAGGGATCTTCTTAATTTTTTTGATTTTCTTTCCATGTAACCTTATTTGTACTCTTCATTACTATTATAAATACAGACCTAAAGTGTGTGAAGAGACACACATTCAGTAAAACCTACATGGTATCAGTGATTAGGTTTACTGCAGCACACCTTCCAGCCTCAGGGGTGGGCTTCTCACAAGTGAACAATACCCGCGAGACAGTTTTCGCCCTAGTCGCCGCCACCAAGCCCAACCCACTCCAGTGCAACCACACAACCAAAGTCGCCCCTTTCTAATGATCAAAACGCCGCCAACCACCGTTGGACACGCCACCTCCCTCCAGCTCATGAATCTCACACGTGTACACCAAATCAAAGTGTGAGCTTCTTTCGACGCACCCACACACTGGCGACCCTTCCGCCGGTTCTCCCTCCTCGGCGACCCTCCCAAGACCCTCCTTTCCTCTTTTCAAATGGTCACCACCGGTTCCTCCAGCGACTCCGCTTTTGCTGCGACATTTACAAATGTCCCGCTGATCTCCTGTGAAAAATTGACCGAGACAGCGAATTATAGCACTTAGGCTGCTATTGTCCACCTGTTTCAAGGCCAAGGCCATGTCGGCCACTTGACCACCCAGGCCTCCGATATCCCCCCAAAAGACAGCATTCGTTGGCAGCAAATTGACACCTCCCTATGCAGCAGTCCCTTGGTTCTCCATTGCTCCCAACCTCCAACCTCAATACCAAGCCTTTCTCACTTGTTATGACGTTTGGACCAAGGCCAAAAAAGTCTACTCCAATGATGTCCACAGTCTCTACAGTGTGGTGACCATTATGATGTCCACGAAGCTCGAAAATATGGAAATGCAGGTATATCTTGGTAAGCTTGACCATTTGTTGGCAGATTTTGCTAATCTTATGTCCTTTTACCACTGATGCAGAGACCTTTTCCCGGCAACGCAGCCAATTCTTCATGGCTCTTGCCCTTGCTGGTCTACCCTTTGAACTTGACTCAGTTCGTAATCAGATCTTATCCGCTCCTATAGGTCCTACATATGACATGGTTAGTGAACAATTGTTGCGCCTCTCCACTCCATATGTTTTTGGACATTCCTCTGCCTCATCTGGTGATTCCTCTACTCTTGTCTCCCACTCTTCCCACCGTGGTGGACGTAGCGGGAGTCATAGAGGTAAAGTCGTCCTCAGCGCACTTACTGTAGTAGTTTTGGCCATGTGGAAGCGAAGTGTCGCACCAAGGCTCGCGAGCAGTCCAAGTCGGCTAATGTGGCCCAAGTTACAACACCTGCCCTTCATGCAGATGTCACTATTTTTGCCTCTGAATACAATGATTTCCTTCAGTTTCGGGGCAACCCAACAACCTGCCTCGCCTATTACTGCTGTGGCTCAATCTGGTAATCTGTAACCTTTGTCTCTCAGTCCTCCTCCCTTGGACCCTAGATACTAGACTCGAGGCCTCGGATCATATGACTAGTAACAAATCTCTTTCTCTCACTTATCTTTTGCCGACTCATTACCCCCTATTACCTTGCCGACGGCTCTCAGATCAAAGTTCAGTGGCATTGGCCAAACACACCTATTACCTACCCTTCCCTTAAATCTATCTTATTTGTTCCTAGTTGTCCTATTAATCTAATTTCCATTAGCAAGCTCACCCACATCCTTGACTACTCCATTCTTTTTACTAATAACTTTGCTCTTGTTTAGGATCGACGTATTGGACAGACAATTAGAGCCAGACATGAGTCTCGAGGATTGTATCACCTCTCTCCGCTGGTTGCCTATGTCTCCACTGCCTCCCGATAAGACTGTTGTTGGCTATCGCTGGGTTTATACGATGAAGATTGGCCCGGATGGCACTGTTGATCGGTTCAAAGCTTCGTTTGGTGGCTAAATGCTACACTCAGATTTTTGGTCTCAATTATGAGGACACCTTTTCCCCCGTGGCCAAAATCACTTTTGTTCGTTTGTTTCTTGCTATGGCCGCCATTCGCCATTGGCCTCCTCACCAATTGGACATTAAAAATGCCTTCATGCATGGTGAGTTGCAGGAAGAGGTTTATATGGATCAGCCCCCGGGTTTTGCTGTTTCAGGTGACTCTCAATTTGTTTGCCGTCTTCGTCGCTCTCTGTATGGTCTGAAGTAGTCCCCCCGTGCCTGGTTTGGCCATTTTAGTTCCGCCTTACTTTAGTTTGGTATGACTCACTGTGAGGCTGATCATTCTGTGTTTTCCCTCCATTCTTCATCTAGCTGGTGCATTTATCTTGTTGTTTACGTTGATGACATTGTCATTCCTAGCGATGACTCCAATGGTATCCACCAACTCAAATCCCATCTGCACAGTTAGTTTTAGACCAACTTAGGGCCACTCAAATACTTATTAGGCATTGAGGTTACTCAATCCTCCTCCAACATTGTCGTCTCCCAACAGAAGTATGCCCTGGATATTCTTACCGAGACCGATATGCTTGATTGTCGCCCTAGCGATACTCCTATAGACCCCAATGTCAAGCTTCTTCTGAGTCAGGGGGAGCCACTGGAAGACTCGAGAAGATACCGACGACTTGTAGGTAGACTCAACTATCTCACTGTCACCAGGCCAAACATCACGTTTGTAGTTAGCGTCATCAGTCAATTCCTGAATGCCCCTTGTGATAGCCACTGGGATGCAGTCATGTGCATTTTGAGATATATCAAAAATACACCAAGCCGCAAATTATTGTATGAAGACAAAGGCAATGCCAAAATTGTTTGTTATTCTAATGCTGATTGGGCAGGATCACCATCAGACAAGAGGTCCACATCTGGCTATTGTGTCCTAATTGGAGGGAATATGATCTCATGGAGAAGCAAGAAGCAGAATATAGTTGCTAGATCCAGTGCCGAAGCTAAATACCGTGCTATGGCCACGGCTGCATGCGAATTTACATAGCTTAGGCAACTTCTCCAACAATTACGATTTGGAGATCTTAAGATACTAAGCTTATCTGTGACAATCAAGCAGCTATCCACAAAGCATCTAATCCGGTTTTTCATGAGCGTACCAAACACATAGAGATAGACTGCCATTTTGTAAGAGAGAATGTGCTTTCAGGAGAAATTGTCACTGACTTTGTCAGCTCCAATGATCAACGGGTAGACATGTTCACAAAATCTCTCAAAGGCTCTCGGGTTGACCACACTTGTAACAAGCTTAGCTCATATGACCTATATGCTCCAACTTGAGAGGGAGTGTTAAAGATATGATTTGATCTCTGTAATATGAAATATGTAACGCTAGTAATTAGGGTCTTCTTATCTTTTGATTTTCTTTCCATGTAACCTTATTTGTACTCTTCATTACTATTATAAATACAGACCTAAATGTGTGAAGAAACACACATTCAGTAAAACCTACATATAGATTAAGAGCATAGAAAATTTAATTGCTGGACAAGAAAATCACCCAAGAAACATAGAAGACTTACTCTCGAATTCCATGGGAATAATGCTTGGCTGGAGCTCGGAAAGGTGGTCGCTCTTTTGCAGCATATACCTTAGGAACTTCATCTTCTTGCTTGGCAAAAAAAGGAGGGCAGCCTTCAATCATCTAAAAGATAGCATACAAGAAACATCAATAATGACTACAGCGAGTTAGGATCTTAACATTCATACAAAAGCAACAATAATTCCATAAAACCAATAAATATTGTTAGAAACTCAATTGCAGAAAAGCATGCTATCATATTGTTGGAATTATTGGGTTTTGATGTGAAGAAGAGAAGTAAATCATCAAGTTGGAAGGATATTAAAATTCTGCATAGTTGATTTTCAAGGCAAAACAATGTAGTTACCTCTTGCAGAATTAGTGCAAATGAAAATACATCCACTTTAGTGTCATATTCTTCTTGTTTGAAAACTTCAGGAGCCACATAGCGGCCTATCAACAAAAATAAAAATTTTCCCAGTTTCAGAAAATTAAACCATGAATCAGCATGTTAAAGTCCAGCACATGAAAAATGTCACAATAATGACAATATTTTCTTATGCCCAATGAATAAGAAAATACAGCATTTCAGAAATTTAGATTTTTCAAGTGTGCATTAATGACAGGTCTGAAGAAAAGCAGCACCCACAGGAAGTATCTTGGCATGTTAGAGGTCTGTCTTCTTTAACTGCCAGCAACTTGCTAACCCCAAAGTCTGCAACTTTTAGGTGCCCAGAATCATCCCTCAATATATTACTGTTAGCTTACTCATAAGCAACATTGAAAAAAGTGTAGACTGTATCAGACTATTAAACCAGACACATGGACTTCACATAAAAGAATAGAGAAAAAAACAATAATTGAACAAAAAAACTTACGAAGGCTCAAGATCGCGGTGAATAATGGGTGATGGCTTATTTTCATGCAAATAACCCACTCCCCTGCATAGTTTCAAAAGACAAACATAAAAAGGTGCCGAGACATCATATTATCCATCAGTCAGAACCCAATAAATGTGTCATCTAAACATAATTCACATTAAATGAATTTTGAGAAATATGTGTTTAACAGGTCACATAAATTTTTCTACAGCAAGAATGAATCCATGAGAAATGTTAAAGTCATGAAACTCCAAAAATAAAAGTCCATGCATGACAAGTAACCACTGAAATTCAGATAACAAAACTGTTGAAAAATTATGTATGAATAAGATATCTTTCAAAATTATATTGAATACCTTTTCATCAAATTAATAACTTATTTTGTATTTGTGGGTCATATAGAAAGTAGTGCTGACAATTGTGAGCCCAACCCATTGAGCCACATAGATCCAAATCTATTTTGCATTATCTATATCCACCCACTTACATTACTGGACAAATGGATAGGATCATTACATAACCCAATTAAACATGCGTTTCAATGGGTAATCCATAAATACACATTTATTTATTTACTATATAATAAAAAAAATAACTAAAATTATAAACCTTTAGCTTCTTATATTTTAAATTTTTCCTCAGTTTGTTACTTTCTAGTTTCTCAGATGCTCTCTTCTCTTTCTCTCCTATATTGGAAACACTAGTCAGTGGGGCAAGGAATCTGAAGCCTTTTCTAATCTCCAAAACACACTTTCTCTCTCCTTTATGGGCTATTTTTACCAATCCCAGCATTTTCCACTCAATCTTCATCAAACTCAAAGGATGACAGTTCTCAGCGACAAGATACGGAGGGATGAACAGCAGCAAGCTTAAAGAGATCTCATTGTCAAATACCTAGCAATATCAAGTGCAAATCTCACAGCTGTTGATGGTTTCAAAGCTCCTTTTCTTTTCAAGAAATCACGAAGATCTCCCTGCACAACATGGAGATAAGATCAAGAAAGGAATATTTTCTATCACATTACTGTTAAACTTCAAACAAACATTCCAAGCAAAGCCCCAAAAATCATGTCCATGCAATTGTAGGACAAAAAACCTTGGGAAGATATTCTGTCACAATCATCATTGGACTACTCTGGGTCACAGCACCCAGAAATTGGACGACATTTGGATGCCGGATCTTCTGGAACAGAGCAAGCTCATCTCTGAAAGCCTTCCTGTGAAAAGTCAAGTATATTAATTATCATAAAAGTATATAACAAAATGTAACAATTTTTGCACAAGGTTATGAGCAACTCACACTTTCTCCTCATCACTAAGTACATCCTCCCCAAGCTTTTTTACTGCAACCTCTGTTCCACGCCACAATGCACTACAGAAAGTCCCCTGCAAATCAAGGCAAGATTATAAGATACAAGAATCATTTAGAAGCAATGAAATTGAAGATGATTAATGCACTTAAGTAATTACGTACACACATACACATAACATTTTAACTGAATCTGCAAGCTGGGTTTAGATACTCAATAGTAGCCAAATTCCTTAAGAAACAGGAATCAGCTAGTTTCACAGCAATGTTCCCAAGACATGGCAACAAACAAATTTATCATAAATTCATTACTGTACAGCACAGCCACAGCTTACAGCTATTAATAAAACTTACTAAAATCATTAGCTAGAACTTAGTATAATAATTGAAAGGGGAGAAAAAAAGAAACCAAAAAAATTTAGAAGTTTATGTTGACAATAAAAGAGAGGTAATTATAGAAAATCTTATTAAATCCTCACGGTTTATGAAATAAAATAATCTGAAGACAGAACAAATTGATTGTTAAATAAAATAAAATAATAATAATAATAATAAATCATAACAAAGATTTTACCTTTGTTATCTCCTCACTGTTGGTAAAATCAAGCTCTTTGGGATTGATTTCATACTCTGGGACTTCACGTGCATGATTAACATGCATAGGGGCCATCTGAAACAGTGTAATCACAAATATCGGCAACCAGCAGCGGAATGCAAAAGCTAAAGCTGATATGCCTAGACAAATAAATGCAAGAACTTGATAATTTTACAATCGTAAATTCACACGCACCAGAGGCTTCGCTCCATGCTTCTCCAATAGTTTGATCACGTCATTTTTTTTATAAAAAATGGCATCTGCAAGTGGCTGTTTGAGAGATATGAGATTAATAATCAGTCCAGAAATTACACATCTAAGAGTAGTATTTTATAACCACAGGTAGTCCATAATACAAAAGACCCTGGAACAGTCGTTACACAATACAGAGACGAAGAAAAGGAAGAACATGAAGACATGACTATTAAAAAAGTTCAGCAGAAACATCATACAGCCTGAATCTGCTTATCACTTCATTGGGAATTTTTTAAACAGGCAAGCGCTAAGCCAACATGCAACTGAAGTATCTGCTTTCGACAATCAGATGAAAACACTACTAAATAAATGCTAGTGTAACCAAATGTAAGATCAAGCTCCTCTTGGTAAGAGAAGAACCTAACTTAAACTTGTTCCAAGAAACTCAAGCCTAGACAATTAGTCAACCACCTTGTGCAAAGTGCAACAAATTATGCGCACAAAATGCCTCTAATTAACTTTATCTACAATGCTTATCATTTATTCGGGCATTAAAACGCACAAAATGAATCCACACTACACGATGAAGCATTTGACTAGTCAAACATCATCAAATTAAGTCAAGATACAACGACCCTGAAGGCTGAATCCAAACCTTAGACCTTATGAAATCTATGGTAATGTTATTGACTTTGTATTGTCACCCAAAAAACTGGAAATAACAATCAAAGCACAATCACTTACGGTACTAAACCAAATCAGGAATTAAAAAAGTGTAGTTACCGTGCTTCCCCATCGATCCTTGGGGTCAACTTCAGCACCTTTCTGGAGCAACAAATCAGCGACATCAGTGAAGCCCTCACACGCCGCAACATGAAGAGCAGTGCGATCGTCAATATCCTTGAAATTCACACTCACGCCAGACTCCAACACCTCGCGAATACCGTCCACATCGCCTTCGAATGCCGAATACATCAACCTCACACCCTGATCAACAGCGTCTCCGTCGTTTCGCGGCTCTGCTTCTTCGTTACGGCGTTCTGGGGCCAGCGACGACTGCTTCCCCAGCGTAAACCTCGCAGGGTTTTTCGATTCCATGGCCTAAACAAAATTACCCCAGAAAGTGAAGACCGACAGAGATATTTGGGGAGGAGAAAATTCAACAGGGAGAAAATTATTGGGTAAAGTAAAGCTCGTTTTGCTTTGCTTTGAATATTTTTCCTAGTCCGACCGAGCCAACTACATTTGCTGTTTGTGATCGATGTTTCGCTTTTGTTCAAGCGCAGTCCAGCGTGGAAGAAATGTTTGAATTTCGAGGGAGGCGGTGGGGATTACGCGTTGGGCTAAGCGCGTGACGCGTTTGATGTAATGCCAGCGAAGGATGAATGGAGCAGCGACGCGCCAACGCGGCGCAGGGTAAGAATATCTGACTAACGTGCGCCTCGAGGCTTCGGATGCAATGCAATTGCCGACGTTAGTCTGTGTAGATTTAAGGAGATCTTGACCGTTGCTTTTGTGGAACGTGGAGGGAAATGGACGGTCTTTGATATATGTTTGTTTTTTGTTTTCATCAGCAGTGTGCCATTGTCGTTGAAAAATTTGACAAGGACAAAATTTAGGCAGAGTTTCTTAGATATTTTTGGTATTATTTTCTCATTAAAATTAAAATTTTATTTTAGTAATCTGTATGTATTAAAGATCAATAAAAATTATTGAAGTAAAACTCTAATTTTAATTAAACAATAGTATTAAAAACACCTAAAAAACTGTACATAAGTTTTTTTCCATTTAAGAACTCCTTTTAAAAATGAGATTACCAAAAGAGCAAAAAGGAAATGATTGGATATTTGTTTTAATTGAGAATTTTTCTGGATAACATGTTAGCAACCTTTTAACCAAAAAATATCAAGTTAGCAACCTTTAAGCATTTTATTTAATGATTAATATATATTTAATTAAAAAATCAGTGTATTGTCAACATGAATTCAAAGCTTGATACTCCATGCGAACAATTAATTTTTATGAGTATTTATTTGGTAATTTTATGAGTATAATTAATCAAAGATATAATTAATCAAAAATTTAAAAATGAGATTACCAAAATAAAAGAAATTGGTTGGATTTTTTTTTTTAAAGGAGAATTTTTCTGAATAACTACTGCTTATTATATCATATCAAGTTAGCAACGTTCTAGCATTTTATTTAATGATTAATATATATTTAATTAAAAAATAGTGTATTGTTAAAGCTTTATACTCCGTTGGTCTAGGTGAAAATGTATTCATATTCCTTAAATAAGGTCTCGAGTTCGAGTATCGTAAATAGAAAACTACGTGATTGAGAGAGAAAAATCCACTAAAAGTAACTAGTCAAGTTTTTTGGCAAAAAATAAACATTAGTAAAATTGGTAGATACTTTGTGAATCATTAAGACTCATTTACTATAGCTTTTTCGTAAAAAAACCCACTTCTTTTAAAAAATAATTATATTTTTAGTTTTTTATGTGCTTGTTTATGTTTTTTAAAATAATTAGAAGCTGAAGTACCCACTAGAGTCGGCTTAATGGTGGCAGGTTGGGGTAATATGCAGGAAGTCATAAGGTCTAACTCCAGTGTGATCATTGTACAAAAAAAAATAATAGAAATCAAAAAGAATTTAAAATTTGATTAATATCAAAAGCCATTTTGAATAGCTTCTTGTAAAATCACCTACTTCTTAAAAAAAAAAAACGATAAACATAAAATTTTTTTTTTCTTTTCTTAAAATCTCTAAAAAAATAATTACTAAATTATTTTTCATCAAAATCATTTTTTTTAATCCGTAACAAACTGGTCCTTAATTTTCAAGAGTTTTATGAGTGCAATTAATCTAAAATATAATTAATAAAAAGTATAATTAATCAAAATTTAAAAATATTAAATTAATATAGTTATTAACATTAAATTTATTATTAATTTAATATCTTTTAAGCTTTTAATTAACTATTTATGTATATTTTATATTCGTAGAATAATTACTTCATTACCTACACCTTAAAATCACAATTAGGGGACATTTGCTATAGGGAAACTTTTTAGTTTTCCATAAATCTGAATTTGAAAATATTATTTTTTTATGTTTATTATATAATTTAAAAAAAAATCCAAGATATATTGTTTTCATGAGTGTTTTTTAGCCTAGTTTTTCACAAATTATTTTCATAAGGGGTGAGGAATCTAACTTCCTTAAGTTGAGAGGAGTGTTTTAATTATGTAGAAAAACTTCAATCCCCCTTCTTTCAAATACAAAATTCTTGGTCAGGGTTTATCATTATACAAAATCTTCAATCTTTATTGTTTATTTTCAAATACCAAGAATGAGGCAACAACATCATTGTGTTTCTCACACGCCTCATGTAAATCCTCTTTTATTTTTTTTCTCATCTTTATGTCTATGTGTGATGTGAAAAATTATTTAATTAGTTTTTCTAATGAGATCTAATTTCGCTGTTATTTTTAGAGCTATTTGATCAAATTTAATAATGTTTAATTGTAATTTGTAATCATTGTCTTAAATTGATCGAAGGTTTGATTAAAATTGAAAAATATATATCGTTATCGACCTCCATTGCCATTATAATAGTTATTAGAGTAAATTATATTGATACTTCTTAAGGTTTTGTCAAATTTTACTCAATCTTTTTCCTTTTTTTATCTCATATACTAACCTCCCTTAATTGTTTAAAAAATATTACATTGGTACTCTTTAATTATTTGAAAAACATTATACTGTGTATTCCTATAAGAAAAGTTATTGTAAATATTAAAAAGTCAGGGGGCCATGTGCAATCTCAAAAAATGTAGGAAGTGTCAATGTAATTTACTCTAGTTATTATAGATAAATGGCTATCAATACTAGAAACTAGATTTTAAACTCGTGCGCTGCATAGGTTTGTTTGAATTATATATTTTTTATATTTGTATTTAGTATTTTTTTTAAATATATGTACATAATAAAAGTATTATTTTTAAAATATTTAGTATTATATTAAATATAATTACACTAAAATTGAGAAAGATGATTAATTATATTTTAATTGAGCAAATTTTGCTTTCAAAAATATTAAGCCTATTAAAATTTATTATGATTTGTTCTTTTTTCAAGTAATAATAGTGATGCAATACATATATGAAATGTATAAATTCAAAAACAACATATATATAATAAATATGAATATATAATATATAATTATTTAAATTTGAGTGTTCATATTTATTATTGTGGATGCTATGTTAACATTACTTGATTTTTATGTGTTTATAATTAATATTTTTAAATGTATTTATTATAAAAGTTAAAATTTATTTTAAATTTGTTGAAATAGTGTATTTTTATTAAATAAATATAGTTGATAATTATTTTAAAAATATATTTTTAATCATTTTGAATATATTAATTATAATTATATGATATTGTTGAAGGTTTGAGTTGGTTAATGATAAACCCCCCTAAATGGATCACAAATTTCAGCACCAAGAGTAACAAAATCAGAGCCAAAATTAAAAGGAAAGAAAAAGCGAAATAGATGAGAAATGGTAAGAATGACGCCACAATCTAAAGATTGATAAGTCAAGAGGACTCGCCACAAAGAATAGAATTCTTTGATAAGAACTAAGGGTTCTAAGCAAGAACCCAGAGGAACAACCCTTTCTCAATTAGCAAAAACTAATCACATTCAATAATTTCAAAAGTTTTCTTTACAAGATGTCCTATAGGCTTATTTATATTATCACTAATAAAAGCCTCAATCAAACTAATAAAGGCCCAAATCACGAATAAGCCCAAACATTGAAAACAAAAATACTAGATGTGCCTCCACACACACTTAGGTGCATACAAAAAGGTCCACAAAAAGTCCAACAAGGCCCAATACAAAATTATAAAAAAATATAAAAAGTCATAATCTTTAGCTCCTCCTAGGCCTCTATCATCCCCTATTCTTGGAAAAAATTCGTCCATGAATTTTAGCTCTTTCATTCCTACAAAAAAAAAAGAAAAGGAAAAACAAGAATTAGTATTGATTGAAATAAGGAAAAGAAAACAAATCCTACTTCTGTTGAGACTTAGATCCCTTAAAAAGGGGAAATCTCTTATTATGCAAGTGCTTAGATATTCATCCTCCTAGATCAAATGCAAATCTAAATAAAACATCAATCAACACTAAAATGAAATCTATCTAAAAAGAATAAAGAATATGCACATTCCATCTATCATTAGACTTAAGTGTATCATGTTTCATGTACTTTCCAAAGGAATTTAGGCATACAAAATGTAACATGTTTAAACATATGCTCTCCATGCCTATAGAACTAATCATTTCCAATCTTTCCACAAACAACAACACATATAGAGGAAGTTTCATTATAACCATACAATTTCAAATGATGTTTATCATGTAAATCATAAACATTATGAAAATTGAGACCATCTTGAATTAACACATCAAGAAAAACACAAGGTTTAGAAACACTTTGAATTCAATTTATCTTCTCCCAAGGATTGGCTTGTTCCTCATGTGCATCCACCTCCTCTCCAAATTGCCTTGGCCATTGATCTATTATGTACAATTCTTCCTTGGGCATCAAAACAAAAGAATTAATATGGTTAGATGCACAATCAAATTTACAAGAAGAATTAAACTCAACATCTAAGTTAGAGGAAAGAATAAGAGTTTTGCACTCCTCCTTTAAGGACTTGTCTTCAATTTCTTACACAAGAGAAACATCACTTCCAAACAAGGGGTTAAAGTATAAATCTTCGCATTCTTCCTTAAGAAGCTTTTCTTCAAGTCCTTTCATAAGATAATCTTCATAAACAAACAAAGTGTTAGAGTAAAAATAAGAACCGTTATATCTTTCTTTATCTCTTGCTCTCTCCTTTTCACTTATCTCTTTTTCGATCATTTCCTTTTCCTTCATCTCTTTTTCTTTCAACTCCTTTTTCTTTGTCTCTCACTTCCTTTTCTCTCATCTCTTTTTCTTTTAGCTCTTTTCTTTCTTGTTCTATCTTCTTTCTCAACTTAATTTGATCCTTACTTGCTTCCTTAGGTGAAAATGATGCAAGTTTGATCTTATGACCTTCATGTACAAAAGAAATCTTATTAGTCTTCTTATGGTGAGTTACATCTCTTTCAACTTGCTAAGGTCTACTTAACAAAATATGACCAACTTCTATGTAAACCACATCACGTAACACATCATCTTTCTATTTTCCAATTGTAAAACTCACCAACACTTGTTGGTCAACAACCAACTCTCCTTCATCACCTAGTTATTGGAACCAAAGATGTATGAAGCATCTAGTCCCTCAAGTTTTGAAGATAACAATAACTTATTAAGTTTTAAGTCTCTGTTGTAAAAAGCCTTTTTAAGTGTCAAATGCGTCTTTAATATCAAGGCGTCCAACGTGCCAATTTTTAGCAAGCATCTAATGGACTCTTGTATGATGATAGTCTAGGTGTAAGTCTCTTTAATGACTAAGTTTTAAAGCTTGTTTTAACTCTGAGTATTCACAAAAAAACTTTGAGACTGATGCTTTACCTCTTAGTATGATCTAATGTTCAAATATTTGAGCATTTAATGAAAATCAAATATATGTTGGTATATAAGCACAGTGTTGCAAAAAAAGGAAGTTGACCTATCAAGCTAGCAAACCGAATAAAGAATGTTCAGAAAAACAACTCTCTAACACAGTACTGCACCTTCCATTTTAGTGAAAGAACAAAAGTCACTTTTCTGACTCTGTTGCAAACTCGATATAGGCCCTCACATTCCTTTCTTGAAGACTGAAGCTGAAAATTTCAACGACTATTTTTTGAAGGCTATATATAATATTAGCTCAAAAGAGAAATACAACAAAAAAGTGAACAACGACAAGCCTTGTGTTTTCTGGACGACCTTGAAATATTTTCAAACTCTTTGTAGAAAATTTTTTGCACTGCACTTAAACTTTTATATCCTCACGTTGTGAGTTGATTTGTTTTAGCAACTATTTCATGTTGTGAAAGCCTGGAGAGGCGTAGTAATAAAGAATACTTAGGTGGCTAAGTAATTTGGGTAGGTTGCTTTGTAAAGCCTGAAGAAGCGAAAAACAATACTTGTTTGTAACCAAAGGTTGGTTAGTTGAATACCTTTAAATCAAAGGACTGGACATAGCTCATAGTTGAGTGAACCAATATAAAATCCCCTGCATGCTTTTCTTTTCTTATTCATATATACGCCTAGATTATCTGTTCTCTTAACTTGTTTCTAAATTGGTTAAAAAAAAATTTTGAACACACAATTCAACCCCCCTTCTTATGCGTTCCTCATTCTATCAATTGGTATCAAAGCTCGACCTCTTGGGGTTGAGCACCTAACAGTGCAGGGGTAAAAAGATCTTGAGTATACATGGATAACGAAGGACAAGCTGTCAACAAATTACCTCTCTTCAAAGGTCAAAATTATGACTATTGGAAACAAAGAATGATAGCCTTCTTCGATGCATGTCACATTGACATGTGGGATGTTGTGGAGATAGGTGACTATCTACCTATTGACAAAAATGGAACATAGCTGTTGAGAGGTTAGTGGACAGAAGCACATAAACAAAGGTATCTACTAAACTCTAAAGCTCGAAATGCTATTATGTGTGCTTTGTTTGAATTTGAGTATAAAAAAGTGCATAGCTTGAAAAGTGCAAAAAATATGTGGGATACTCTAGCTCTTGCTTATGAAGGTACCTCACAAGTAAAAAGATCTAAGCTTAGTTTGTTGGTAAGGCAATATGAATTATTTACTATGTGTCGCAACCGGGGTCATGACCGGATGACGAAAAAGAAAATGATCAGAAGAGTCGCCACTATGATTTATTAAGGATAAACCATACAAAAACCTACGAATGATGGTCTTGAACCGAGAGAAAGGTTCGAGAATTATTTACATGTTGGGAAGGTGTTAGCACCCTACACGTCCATCAAAAGATGGTTACCTTTTTATCTTAATGTGTGAAAGTCTTATCTCTTGCTTAGCCATTTTATATTGAATAAAAAAAAAGATTAAAATTTTTTTTAGGTTTGTGAGATCGACAGGGGTAGGCCCCTGCTCCTACGTATCCTCTGGTGCAATGAGGAACTCAGACTCATGTAATTCTTTTGTAAAAAAAAATTTGTTGGTGGATTGTTTTTTATTATTATTTATTTTATTTTTAGTATGGTAAAGGCATACCCAATAACCAAATTGGAAGTGCATCCAAAGTGATTATCAATATACCTTTTAAGATTTTTTATAATAGTCAAATAGGAAGTGCATCCAAAGTGACTACTATTAAAACCTTTGTTAAAAATTATTATTTTATTTAATATTATTGTTTTTTTTATTTCTTTTATTATTTATTTATTTATTATTATCATTTGAAAAATAATAACCAAATAAGGAGTGCATCTTAAATGATTATCATTAATATTTTAAAATTTAATAATGTCCAGATAGAAAGTGCATCCACATTGGCCATTATCAAGTTTAATTATTTATAATTTACTTATTTATTAATTTTTATTGACCATAGAAAGATGATTATAAATATTGTTATAGCAAGAAACTAAAACAGCATAAAAACGTGACCTACGGATTCTAAAAGGTTTACTATTGATATATAAATATTATTATATTAATTATTTTACCTAAGTATCTCACGTAAGAAAAAAAATCGTAATGGGAGCTAAAGAAAATGAGAGAAAAGCCTTACGGATTAATGCAACGCCTATTCATAACCCTTTATATTATAACCAAAATAAAAGCCAAAATGGAGGTTCAGCCCACATTCACGGATATTGGACACGAGAGATATGACTGGGCCAAGCCTAATGTTGCCACTCTGAAGACAGAATCCGAAATAGCTTCCGTGTGGATTCCCGAAACTTCTTCTCTTCATCCCTGCATTCTTCGTGAATCTTGACAGCCATAGATTCGGAAGTAAAGTTTGACCTTCGCTGTATTACTCCTTACTGATTCTCCTTCGTCACGCTGCTCCCAGTTACGTGAAGCATCTCCATCACGTTCTCCTCCGTCGATCGGCTCTGCTCTGAAGCTTTCTGTACTATCTCTTTGTGAAGAGATCTATCCTGTTGGTGACGAAAAGGACCGAAATGCGTCCTGCGAAGACGCTGGCAGGAACAAGAGTTGCGTCACCGCGAACCAGAATTAGAGGAGGTGCGGGAATTAACTTCAACAGAGGTACAACAAGGGGACATTGCGGAATGCTCGAGTTTCAAAAGCGAAGGAAGCTCGAAGCCTCCACCAGTTACATATTGACAGCCACATTGTATGATTCTATTTATCGTTTTGTTCGTTTTTGTATCGATGTTGATGACGAAAGAATGACACAATGGAATTTGAGGAAGAGAAGAGGTGTTTGTTTATTTTGCTTTCACCAAATTTATTTACAAAAGAAGAAACGATGTTTGTGTGTGTGAATCAAAATCACTGTGTAATATTAATATAATGAAATTCTAATACCAGTGAAGCAACATCAAGATTCAAACGATGATGAAAAGCCATAAGATAACACACGAGGATCCAATCCAAATATCACATGCTTAATAAGTGAGATTAGAATAAAATGACCAATAGATTCAGCTAGTATACGAAAAGAGGAATTAACATTTGAAGAAGAGAAGTGAGCGATACCTTTGATTCCTAGCAAAAATATCTGTGAGCTTGTGCTTCTGAATAAGGGAATGAATGTGCGCCTTTGTGAGAAGAGAAAACGTGAGAGTCCTTTCTGAAAAGCTCTCCTTCTCCTCTTTCTCTATCTCCGTTTTTTTCTCTTTTTTCTTCGTCCTCCACTCTGATTTTTTTTAAAAAAATTCCTCCTCCTAGGTTCTTTTCGACCCATGCTCTATTTATACACATCGGAGACGTGCACTGCAAGTTTCTTATTTTTCAGATACCAAAGTGTTAGCCTCCTCGTGTTTTTCTTGTTGTCCGTTGTTCTTTCTTTTTGTTTTGTGATAATGAGGCCTTGGGCCCAATTCTTTATCTTACTGTGTAGGTCCAGCGAAAAACCCTTAACTATATTTATGTTATCTGTTCTATTTTTTTTTTATCTTAATTTAAAAGAAAACACCTACTCCTTATATTTTCCTCCTTTTTATTATTTTTATATCTAAACTTTTTATTTAGTTAACGTTGCACTTGTTAGTTTTGGAACTTTCTACTTTTTTTTATTTAAAAAAAAAGGATTATGGATCCAATGCATTAAGCCTAATAAACGTAAGACAAAGGACGTTGCTTAACTAATTTTTTATTATTATTTTTATTATTATATATTTTTGTTGCATGGACTGCCCGGATAAAATTGGGTATTCACAGCTGCCCTTCTTTACTTAGCTTTTGCCAGATAATGTGAATAACTAATTGTTTTCACATTATCACAGTAAAAGATAAGTAAAGATATGAATACTGATTTTATTCGGCAAGACATGATAATGGATGCGAATGCTTAGGAAAGAATAAAAAAAACGAGGGCACGAACACCCAGGAAATGCAAAAACAGTGGGCACAAGCACCCAAAGATTTGAAATGATGGGCACGAGCACCCGAGAAATATAAAAAGCAATGGGCACGAGCACCCGAGAAATTAAAAAACAATGGGCCTGAGCACCTGAGAGATGTAAAAGCGATGAGCACGAGCACCCAAGAAATTTAAAAGCAATGGGCGCGAGCACCCGAGAAATGTAAAAGCAATGGGCACGAGCACCCGAGAAATGTAAAAGCAATGGGCACGAGCACCCGAGAAATTTAAAAAACGACGGGCATGAGCACCCGAGAAAATGTAAAACAGTGGGCACAAGCACCCGAGAAATTTAAAAACAATAGGCCCGAGCACCCGATAAATGTAAAACAGTCTTTGATGTCTCTTCTCTTGTGAGAAGGGAATATTCCTCCCGAATTGTTTGTTTTCCTTACTGTGAAGGTAAATTCATGAAATCTCATTTTGAAATTGATTTATTATTTTTAATTGATTACCCAATCCTCTTTGCCTTCGATGGAATTGATCCAAACGAATGATATGGACCTTTTTAGCTTGACCCTGTAATTGAGAAATTTTATCAGCTTATGTCTTTATGTCATTTCTTTTGACGTATTCTTCCATTTTCGGATACAAGATGGTTAGGGATTTGAGAAATCCACTGGCGAGACATCTAGGTGAATCCTTGGAACCATAAAATATGGAACTTATCCCAAACTATGGTGGATTGGGGAACAAAAAGGATGAAGGACATCTTGTAATTTGGTTTCGGTGGTGTAATGGTGAAATTATTGTCACTGCTTGAGTGAGTACGTCATGGCTATTCAATCTTTTATATCAAACAAGGTTTGAAGAGGATGAGGGGAATTATTTCAACGTAGTTTGTGAAACAGAAGGTAATCACGCAATGTCTCATTTTAAGAACCTTTCTTTTGAGAGCTTCTTCATTTCCTTCTTTTTTCTTTTTTCTTTTTTCTTTTTGAGCAAACACTGATGGTTGAAGATATGATATCATTTTTGTATTAAAATTAAAGCCAAAGAAATTTGAGCAGTCATTCTTTGATCAGGTATGGACTTCTTTAGGCTTGTATCGTGGCCGGGGGCTAAAAGGGTTATGAAAGGAAAGGTAAATAAGGCTCAAACAAGTGTTTGCGGGTTATTGAAACAAGGATCCTCCCTTAGACTTTTGCATCAAGGATTTCATTCCTTTTATTCATTTGCCTTCTTCTCTTTTGGATTTTTATTCCTTTTGCGTCATGCTTTATTTGTCATGACCTTTCAACATTATTTGTCATACTTTCTTTATTTATCATTTTTTTTTATTTTTCTTCACCGCTTTCCTTTTCCTTTTTCATTTTTATTTCTCTTATTGCCTTGCAACAAGTGACCTGGATGCCTTAAACCAGTGGCCTTGGTGCCTTGCAAACGGTTTCCAATATAGGGAAGATCCTTGCTTAGGGTGATTTGAAAGGAAAATTTATTTTTGGCTCAAAATGGGTAGCAAGGGATAAAATTCTTTTTTCGGATAGAGAAACATGACCATACATCATTTCAAATCCTGACTGCTCTATTTCTAAAACTTTAACTTTAAAACAAAAATTTAGTAATCATAAGCATTTGTTCTCTTTCTCTTTTTTATTTTTATTTTATATATACCTTATTATTTCTGTGTCCTAACTTTTGCTTAGGTCGCCCTTTGCGGGTTTTCAACCTAACGGACTTTAATTCTTTTTATTTAGCTCTCAGAACTTATTGAGGACACATTATGTTTGCCCCAGGAAAACCTTAAAATGCTTGCTTTTCTTTGTTGTCAAGATTTTGGGTCCCTCTTGAATTTACTATGAACATGGGAAGGGAAAGATGAGAAGAGTATGTGGGTCTAACGGATGAATACCTCAAAAGAAATGATCTTGGATCATGCTCTCATTTTTTCTCAATTAAATGATTATGTTGCAAAGATGTCCTCTTTTGTCTTCATCGTTTCCTTTTCTTCTTCTTTTTTCTCTTCTTCTTCTTTGAGATAGACGAGATTTCATGAATTTACCAATTTTCGCTTTCTTAGGAAAACAAACAACTTTGGAACTAAATTCCTTTTCGTCACCATTTAATTTTTTTTGAAATCATTTATTTAGTTATTTTATTTTGTTATTATTTATCTGCGAACCCTTAAGGACGTGCATTGGAGGAGCTTGGTAACCTTTCCATCATAATCTTTAAACAACATTCCATGTTATAATCTGAATACCCATTTCATTCCAGTGTAGATTTTATGATAAAAAGTCAGATTCTATTGAACCATGAAAAAAAAAACAACCCTTTTTAGGCATAATATTTTCTGACTGCATCTGAATTGACTGGCAGCGGTAACTCCTCTCCATCCATTTTGGTAAGAATTAAAGCCCCGCCAGAGAAAGCCTTCTTTATTACATAAGGCCCCTCATAATTCGGAGTCCACTTTCCTCGATGATCTTTTTGTATTGGCAAAATCTTCTTCAATACCAACTCCCCTTCTTGGAATTCTCGAGGACGAACTTTCTTCTCATAAGCCTTTTTCATCCTTCTCTGGTATGACTGACCATGACAAATTGCAGCCAGCCTTTTTCCTTCAATAGGTTCAACTGATCAAAGCGAGCTCGAACCCATTCTGCTTCGTCTAATTCAGTCTCCATTAACACCTATAATGACGGAATTTCAACCTCAACCAGGAGTACTACTTCCATTCCGTATACTAATGAAAATGGGGTTGCCTCAGTTGATGTGCGCACAGAGGTATGATATCCATGTAATGCGAAAGGGAGCATTTCATGCCAGTCTCTGTATGTGACTACCATCTTCTGAACAATCTTTTTGATATTTTTATTGGCTGCTTCAACTGCCCCATTCATCTTAGGGCGATAAGGGGAAGAATCATGGTGCTGGATCTTGAACTCCTCACACAACTCCTCCATCATTTTATTGTTCAAATTAGTGGCATTATCGGTGATGATTCTGCTCGGCAATCCATATCGACAAATTAGTTCTCTCTTGATGAACTTTACCACCACACTCCTGGTAATATTGGCATAAGAAGCGGCCTCAACCCACTTGGTGAAATAATCAATGGCAACCAATATAAAGCGGTGACCATTAGAGGCTTTTGGCTCAATTGCTTCAATAACGTCCATCCCCCACATTGAGAATGGCCAAGGTGCTGTCAAGACGTTCAAAGGCCCTAACGGAGCATGAATATGATCAGCATAGGTTTGGCATTTGTGACACTTCCTCACATATATACAACAGTCATTCTCCATAGTTAACCAGTAATACCCAGTCCTTAGTATCTTCCTAGCCATAGCATGCCCATTGGTGTGCGTTCCGAAAGAGCCCTCATGAACTTCTTTAAGTATCTGTTCTGCCTCTTTTGCGTCAACATATCTGAGGAGCACTATGTCATGATTCCTCTTATAAAGTATGTCTTCATTTAAGAAGAAGCTCATCGCAAGCCTTCTCAACGTTCTTTTATCATTTTTAGAGGCACCGAGGGGATATTCCTTATCTTTAAGGTAACGCTTAATATCGAAATACCAAGGCTTTCCGTCTGATTCTTCTTCTATGAGATGACAATATGCCGGTTGATCATGGCTTTGTATCTTTATGAATGGCGTGCTTCCTTCCTGATCTAGTTCAAACATTGATGATAGGGTGGCTAAAGCGTCAGCCAACTGATTTTCCTCTCGAGGAATATGGTGGAAAGTTATGTCTTTAAAATGTTGGGTCAAACCCTTAATATAAGTCTGATACGGAATCAATTTGTGATCACGGGTCTCCCATTCTCCTCGTAACTGATGGATTACTAGAGCAGAGTCTCCATACACCTCTAAAACTTTAGCCTTTGATTCTAGAGCTGCTTGTATTCCCAAGGCACAGGCTTCGTATTCTGCAATGTTATTAGTACAATTAAAACATAATCTGGTCGTCAGTGGAATATATTGATTATGTGGGGAGATCAACACAGCTCCTACACCATGCCCTAGTGCATTAGAAGCACCGTCAAACAGTAGAACCCACTTTTCTCTAACTTCGCTTTCTTGATCGAACAAATTCATTATTTCTTCGTCAGGAAACTCAGGTTGCATTGGCTGATAGTCCTCAATAGGCTGATGAGCCAAATATTCTGCCAGGGCACTCCCTTTTATCGCCTTTTGAGTGACATACACAATATCGTATTTTGACAATAGTACTTGCCATTGAGCAATCCTTCCTGTGAGAGCGGGCTTTTCGAAAATATACTTGATTGGATCCATTTTGGATACCAGCTAAGTTGTATGACTCAACATATACTGTCTCAAACGATGAGCAGCCCACGCCAGAGCACAACAAGTTCTTTCCAACAAAGAATATCTCATCTCACAACTAGTGAACTTCTTACTCAAATAGTAAATGGCATGCTCCTTTTTCCCTGACTCATCATGTTGGCCCAATACGCACCCCATTGACTCATCAAGCACTGTCAAATATAGAATAAGGGGCCTTCCTGGAACTAGGGGAACAAGAACAGGTGGGTTTTGTAAGTACTGCTTAATTTTTTCAAAGGCTATTTGACAATCTTCATTCCATTCAACGACCTGATTCTTCCTTAATAGCTTAAACAGAGGTTCACAAGTGGCAGTTAATTAGGAGATGAATTTGGCAATATAGTTTAGCCTTCCCAAGAACCCGCGAACTTCTTTTTCCGTGCGAGGCTCCGGCATTTTTAGAATTGCTCGTACTTTATCTGGATCAACCTCTATCCCTTTTTCACTGACAATGAAACCCAGCAACCTTCCTGACTTTACCCCGAAGGTACATTTCGCTGGATTCAACCTGAGTTTAAACTTTCTTAGCGGCTCAAATAACTTTCGTAGGTTAACTAGATGCTCTTCCTCACTTCTTGACTTGGCGATCATGTCATCTACATAGACTTCGATTTCTTTGTGCATCATGTCATGAAATAGCGTCACCATTGCCCTCTGATATGTTGCCTCAGCATTTTTCAGTCCGAACGGCATTACCTTATAACAAAAGGTTCCCCACAGAGTGATAAAAGTAGTTTTTTCCATATCCTCAGGTGCCATTTTAATCTGATTATAGCCAGAAAATTCGTCCATAAAAGAGAACAACGCAAACTGAGTTGTATTGTCTACGAGAACATCAATATGAGGGAGCGGGAAGTTATCCTTAGGGCTAGCTCTGTTTAAATCCTGGTAATCGACACACATACGAACCTTCCCGTCCTTCTTCGATATCGGTACGATATTTGCAACCCATTCTGGATATTTTGCCACTGCCAGAAAACCAGCATCAAATTGTTTCTTCACCTCTTCTTTTATTTTCAAAGACATCTCTGGTTTCATTCTTCTTAACTTCTGTTTGACAGAAGGGCACTCATATCTTAATGGCAACCTGTGCTGAACAATACTGACATCCAACCCTGGCATATCCTGATAAGACCAGGCAAAAACTTCTATAAACTCTTGCGACAAACTAATCAAGCCTTCCCGCGTTTCAGCTTTCATGATAGTGTCGATCTTTATTTCCCTTTTATTTTCATCATTCCCCAAATTTATTACCTCGGTGGACTCCTGATGTGGTTCTATCTCTCTGGCCTCTTTTTCCATCAACTTTAACAGTTCTGGGAATAATTCCCAATTATCTTCATCACCCTCCTCCATATGATTGATGGGGCAATTAAAATCATACATTGGAGCATTGGCACTGTCTTCTTTACAAGGTTCTTTTTCAAATCTGCATTATTAATGTTAGTAAAAATAAATATAGTGACATGAAATGAGAGAAGAGTGAAAAGAAATTTTTATTAACACTGGAATGAAATGTGTACACCCATACAAACACCCTAAGGCTTTGGGCAGAGCCAAAGAATTTGTATATGCAATTACATGGAATGTCTGCTAAAGATTATAGGCAGCTCAGTGGTTTTCCAGTTATCCAGGTCTTTGCCTGCAACACACGGGTGTACGAAATTGGTGCTTTCAACAGCATGGTCATCATCAGCCATAGCCACCTGATCAAAGTTTATCCATCCCGCACTTCGGAAGCTTCTTTGGATATCACAAAGGGGAACCTTTCCTATCCTTGGCTCTCGTCGCTCTAACCGAGCCAGGTTTCTTTCCTTCCTTTCCTCCCATATCCTCCTTTTATCTTTTCTGGTGGGCTTATATCCCAACCCATATCTTCCTTTATTATCAGGCATATTCAGCCAAGTTGCAATCTTTCCTTCCTTTTTTTCTGTATCAAGTTCTTGCCTGAGTCCTTCATTTAGCATGACTCTGGCTACCATTAGAGCCGCATTAGATAGCCTTGGCTTCACAGGGATAGATTCTACATAGGCAGTGCCAACAATCTCCAGTGTTTGGAAGGAAGACTCTAATGCTTCCTCAGCAGCCTCAATGTATCGTGTAGAGGAGGGCCCACTTACGAGCAAATCTTCTTCCCCCATCACAACGACCAGTTTGTTATCCACCACAAATTTCAACTTTTGGTGTAAGGTAGAGGGAACCACCCCTGCTGAATGGATCCAGGGTCGTCCCAACAAGCAACTGTATGCCGGCAGGATATCCATAACCTGGAAGGTTATACAAAACACACAAGAGCCAATCTGTACTAGCAAGTCCACCTCTCCCATTACCTCCCTTCTACTACCATCGAAAGCCCTTACCACCACAATGCTAGGCTTCATAAAGACACCCTCGCAAGGCAATTTCTCAAGTGTGGATTTTGGCATGACATTCAATGAAGAACGGTTATCGATGAGCACGCAAGCTATCATATAATCCATGCATTTAACTGAAATGTGGAGAGCCTTATTATGTCCTCGTCCATCAACAGGGATCTCATCATCGGTAAATGTGAGGTAGTTGTTGGCAGTGATGTTATTGACTATGCTCCCAAACTTATCTAAGGATATATCATGCGCCACATGAGCTTCGTTCAAGATTTTCAATAACAACTTCCTATGTGCCTCGGAATGCATCAACAGGCCTAGGAGAGATATCCTAGCTGGCATGCGATTCAACTGCTCTATCACCTTATAATCACTTTGCTGAATGAATCGGAGAAATTCTCGGGCTTCTTCATTGGTGACTTCTTTCTCTCCTGATTCTTTTCTCCTACTATTCCCTCTTTCTCTGGCATTTTCCCCCTTTCTTTCAGTACCTCACTTTCTTTCTCCTTACCATTTACTACCTTTTTCAATTCTGGCGGCGTATAAAGATGACCGCTTCTGGTGATGCCCCTAATACTTGAAATGTTGATGACTGCTGGAGTGTCAGTGTCAGCATTCTTCATCTGGCCCCTTTCCTGTTTGCTCCCTTTTACCTCCACATCATACTTCCAAAGAACAGCTTTATCACTTTTGTACGAAAAAGGTGTTGGCACTTGAACAATAATAGGCCTCGGGCCTTGAGGTGATGGTGTAAAAGCACCTCTATTTACATGTACTATCAGGGGTTTTATCATTTCTGGCTTCTCATTTGACTGTACCATGGCTACCTTTTTCTCTTCCTTTCAACAGCCAACCTGAACCTGTCCTGCATCTATCAACTTTTGTAACAACTCCTTGAATTCCTGGCATTCCTCAACGAAGTGTTGTGCCCCTAGATGTATGCCACACATTTCATTCTCCTCATACCTTCCTTTGATCATGCCATACTCATATAATTTTTCAAAGATGAATCGTAGGGACAGTCTTCACCTCTCCGACCTTCTTCACCAATAGGTGGCTATTATCATTACTGATCATATTAACAGATGAGTCTCCATGTCCTAGGAGGGGATTGTTTCTGACATTCGGGTTATCTTCTTTAAAACTCAACCAACCTGCATCAATAAGGCCTTGAACCTTATATTTAAGGGCTAAGCATCTGTCAGTGGAATGTCCAGGGGCCCCACCATGATAGTCACACTTCGCGTTTAGGGTCATAACCTTTCGGATATGGTGGCTTAATAGGTTTCAGGGGGGTAATAGCGACTAAGGCATTACTCAAAAGATGTGGCAGTAATTCTGTGTAAGTCATGGGTAGAGGGGTAAAGGTCACAAATTTCTTTTCTTTCTTTTGGGTGGTGTTCTGGTTGGAGTTTTGTTTCTATGTTTGGTTGGCTTGGGTGGTATGGCTGAGGTAGGCTGTGTTTGGCTAGGAGGTGGTACTTGAGAGGGCATCCCAAGACCAGGGTGGTAAGCTTGAGGGTATTGAGGTGCTACAACATTGGCTATATATGGAAGCTGAGCTATGGGAGGGCGATAGGTCTGTCTATAGTACATTGGAGCATAGTTAGGCCACACTGGCGTTGAGGCCACTGCATGAGCATCCCCTTCTTTTTTCTTTCCTATGTTAATTGGGGGCTTTTTCGAATTCGAAATTGCGGCTGTTGCTTGCATAATTTTTCCACTTCTTAATCCACCTTCTATCCTTTCACCAATTATGACAATGTCTGAAAAGTTTGCAAATACACTACTTATCATGCGATCATAGAAAGGGGCTTGTAGTGTGTTGATAAACATTGCCACCATCTCCCCGTCAAACAAAGGAGGTTCCACCTGCGCTGCTGTTTCTCTCCACCTTTGGGCGTACTCTTTGAATGTTTCTATTTCTCTTTTCACCATATTCTGTAACTGTAATCTGTCTGGAGCCATGTCAAGATTATATTTATATTGCCTAATAAAGGCATCTGCCAGGTCTTTCCAGGAACGTATATGAACAGGTTCTAGATGCATTACCAGTTTAGTGCCACTCCCACCAAACTGTCTTGAAAAAATGTATCAACAATTTATCATTGTAAGCATGAGAAGCCATCTTCCAGCAATACATCGTTAGATGGCTCTTAGGGCAAGTGGTTCCCCTGTATTTCTCGAACTCTGGGACTTTGAATTTTGGTGGTATCACCACATCAGGAACCAAACAAAGCCCAGTGGCATCCCTAAAACCATAGCCTCCTCCTCCTTCTATAGCTCTGAGCCTTTCTTCCAAGATATCAAACTTTTCCTTGGCCTTAAAACTCTCAGCTAGCACCCCAGGCATGGCAGTATGGGTTGGGTTCATAGCATGAGAATTGTCCCCCATTACGAACTGCAGGGATTGAGGTTGGACAACATTCTGAGAATCAGCAACATGTGTCTCAGTCATGTTTCTATCTGTGACATGGGTCGTACGGTTGGCTGGTGTATAGGTAGGGAAAGGTAATGGGACCCGTAGTGGTTCATAGGTGTTTGGTTGAGGATGTGTGACATTTATGGTAGGGGCGGTGAGGTCAGTATTTGGTGGGCTAGTGGCTATAGGTGGCGTGTAGTTTGGAGGTAGGCCATACGGTGGAAAAGCTTGTGACTGAAACCCCTGAGAATGCATAGGATGGGAAGAATACACAACAGCAGGCATCATACTTCCCAGAGCATTAAATCCCTGTGATGGAGGTGGATAGAAACCAGGTGGATATGGAAAGGTTCCCTCTGTGTTTTCTGCAGAATTACTCCCTTCAGTACTCTTCATAGTTTTCAGAGCCTCCATTATCTGAGCTATCTGCTCCTTCAGCTGATTCAGGTCAGACCTCATTGATTCCTGAGCTTGTTCCAAGTCCTCCATGAGTTTTACCTTGGCACGGGTCCTATAAGGGTGCCATAGAACCGCGTTTTGTCTTGAGGAAATATTTTTCTTTATCTATTAAAAACAATGACGTAAGTATGCAAGTAAACGTGAAGAATGTTAATGCTGTTTATTATTTATGCAATTATCCTTTACTTATTTATTTATTTATTTCTTTATTCATTATTAATATTTTCTTGTTTTTATAGAATCATGAGTTTTGCCTTCTAATCAAAAGTGACCTGGGTCGGAATACGTAAAGAGACCAATGGGATCAAGAAGTAAACAAACTCATTTCATTAATATTCAGTGAGAAGTACATTTCATCCAAATTTTCACACTCTCATCAACTACAGCCATTTTTTTTCAAACTCTCCAACAAATCCTTACAAAAAACGAAGAAGTCATAAATCTCTATAGGGGTGGACAGTGGGTTTGTCATTCCTTCTGATATCCTGAGACATTTTGGGATTTCTGCAATAATCTGGTTAACCAGCCACGCCAATTTCAAGTAGCGGTCTCTCCAAAATACACTATCATCATCAAGCACCCTGATCCGCTCCTTCGCTTCGCTGAGCAGATTGCAAGCATATCTTTCCAAACTGAAACCTCCTCTTCGAGTTTGGCAATAACTTCCTTGTGTTTTACTACAGAGTCCTTCAACTCGCTCTCCTTCTGTTGCTTTTTCTTTAGCTCTGACTGATGTGCAGTCATTATTTGGCCTATGCTCTGCTTTTCATTCTGAATCCTCTTTTCATATTCTGCTACCACCCTTTCCAGTTGTTGTTTCAAATCTTCGAACATCTTTTGAACCTGTCTTCCTACTATTTTGGAGTTCTTGAGTGCTTCTTTTAACCGCTAATTTTCTGCTAGTGCTTTGTCTCTTTCCTGTACTCTCAATCCCAACTCTTTACTGGCAGATGCTAAACACTCTTGAGTTCGCAATCTTCGCTCTTCTTCAACTTGGGCTTTTTTGCTAACATCCTCCAATGATTTTTTCTTCTTAGCATTTTCATCTTGCAAGGACTTCCATTTTTGTTGCGACTGCTCTAGCTCTCTTTTCAACTTCCCTCTCTCATCTTCATATTTTGCTAAGGCTTCCTTGAGTTTCCCCATCTCTTCCATGTTCACAATGTCTAGTGTTGGTACTTCCTCTATCACTGGAGTTGAAGGTCGGAAAGGTAACTTAATTTTCTGAACTCTTTCTGTCACCCACTGCTGATAGCTCATTCCTTTACCACAATCCCTCTCTCTTAATTCCTGTCGTCCCTTTCTAACGATTCGGTCCCATGCATATCTTATTCTTCTGAGCATCTCCAAATTTTGTAGGTCCATCTCATGAATAATGAAAGGAGTTAACGCCTCTTCAGAAGGCGAGCCCATCATTGGATACCCAAGTTGTCTTAAGACCAATGACGGATTATAGTTGATGCAAGCCCTTCGTCCCCATGAGTGGTACATTGGGAAAACTTCCACACTGGTATATGACTTCGTCCACTTCTACCCATCTTGGACACCAACGAATCGACTTTTCTGTGAGATCTCTTAAGTATTGAGCCCATTCCTTCCCAGTCTTAGCCTTACCTCACACAATTTGAAGTCTTCTATGGGACATAGCACCCTACATTTATTAGTGAAGACGCGAGTAGTCATCCAAACATAGAGAGTCGGCAAACAACACATTAGCCTTTTCCCTTTCTTTTCATGACAGAGGTTGTGTGAATAAAATGTGTCTGCTAAAACAGCTGGAACTGGATTTTCTCCTCTATTTAGATGAGCTAGGAAGACATCAATTGCAGCAAAGTCTACATACCCATCTAAACAAGGGAAAAGGACAATCCATAAATCGAAAGAGCCAATACTTCTGAGAAAGCGACCCAGTCACTCGCCTCAGATAAAAACTTCATTCTCTCATATAGATAATTTTGCGAAAACCCATCTACGCCATTCCTATTCAAGCTTCTTTTCTTTTAATTCTTGCTCATGGACCTTTAATATTCTAGCCTACTGTTCCCACGGAAGGATAATGTCCTACAAACTGATAAGGCTTTTCATTCTTCAATGGACTACCCAAAATCTTCTCATATTCTTCTAGGGTAGGTGCTAACTGGAAGTCTTGAAATATGAAACACCTGATGGGTGGTCATAAAACTGTACTAGAGCAGAAAGGGCTTCTACTTGGACATTTACCTCCAACAAGTCTAGGATATTTCCATGCTTTTTAACAAAGGCTGCACGTTGTAACCCTTTTAGCATACTGCTAAAAGCCTTTAATGACTGAATCTCAGGCATCCTAATCTTTACCGGCACAGTTCCCCTTGTTTCACCTCTTGATCCCATTTCTTTTTTTTTTATATACCCAAGTACACTTTTGATCAAATTTTGACTTCTCAAATTCTTCAATGGACCTACCTAATGCAAAAGAAAAGTTATGAGAATGAATGATGTTAAAGGAAAACAATGCATGTAAAAGACAAGAAAAATGCATGTTTGTGCATGATATTATATATTTTACTCTTTTTCCAACAAACGAAACTAAAATTTTGACGCATCTGCAAAAAGAACAAGACGGGTTAGCATAAGGATGCCCCGTGGTGTCCTAAATAGGTTTACTGGGACCAAAAGATCCATAATGGGTTTAAAAGGACTTCTAACAAGTGATCCTCACATCAGGACGACCAATCAGTATCTAAAGGTTTTTGGTCTCTAGGGCTCAACACTCGCATCGGAATGTGACCACAGATTGGAAGTGCATCCAAAATGTGGGCATCCACGAATAGAGTCACGCCCTAGTTGAGACTTTCATGATAACCAGATAGGAAGTGCATCCCAAATGGTACCACTACTTGCCTTTTACCTATCTCAATCTGCACTCAGGCCCGGGTATAGGACCTCACTCATAAGTGTGTGATAAGTGTAGGTGTAGTGTGTGAAAGGGGCAACCCTAAACTACCCCACCTGCAAAAAGGCAACAAATACAATATAAACATGTCTTCTACCCTAAGGTTGTACAAACAAACAATAATGAATAAAGGTCTAAAGAAAATAAATAAATAAGCAAGCAAGAGATAAAAACATCACACATCAAAATAAAAGGTTTAACTCTCATTGTCCCCAGTGGAATCGCCAGCTGTCGCAACCGGGGTCACGACCGGATGGCGAAAAAGAAAATGATCAGAAGAGTCGCCACTATGATTTATTAAGGATAAACCATAGAAAAACCTACGAATGATGGTCTTGAACCGAGAGAAAGGTTTGGAAATTATTTACATGTTGGGAAGGTGTTAGCACCCTACACGTCCATCAAAAGATGGTTACCTTTTTATCCTAATGTGTGAAAGTCTTATCTCTTGCTTAGCCATTTTATATTGAATAAAAAAAAAGATTAAAATTTTTTTTAGGTTTGTGAGATCAACAGGGGTAGGCCCCTACTCCTACGTATCCTCTGGTGCAATGAGGAACTCAGACTCACGTAGTTTTTTTGTAAAAAAAAATTGTTGGTGGATTAGTTTTTATTATTATTTATTTTATTTTTAGTATGGTAAAGGCATACCCAATAACCAAATTGGAAGTGCATCCAAAGTGACTATCATTAAAACCTTTGTTAAAAATTATTATTTTATTTAATATTATTGTTTTTATTTATTTCTTTTTATTATTTATTATTATCATTTGAAAAATAATAACCAAATAAGGAGTGCATCTTAAATGATTATCATTAATATTTTAAAATTTAATAATGTCCAGATAGGAAGTGCATCCACATTGGCCATTATCAAGTTTAATTATTTATGATTTACTTATTTATTAATTTTTATTGACCATAGAAAGATGATTATAAATATTGTTATAGCAAGAAACTAAAACAACATAAAAACGTGACCTACGAATTCTAAAAGGTTTACTATTGATATATAAATATTATTATATTAATTATTTTACCTAAGTATCTAACATAAGAAAAAAAATCGTAAGGGGAGCTAAAGAAAATGAGAGAAAAGCCTTACGGATTAATGCAACGCCTATTCATAACCCTTTATATTATAACCAAAATAAAGCCAAAATGGAGGTTCAGCCCACATTCACGGATATTGGACACGAGAGATATGACTGGGCCAAGCCCAATGTTGCCACTCTGAAGACAGAATCCGGAACAGCTTCCGTGTGGATTCCGAAACTTCTTCTCTTCATCCCTGCATTCTTCGTGAATCTTGACAGCCATAGATGCGGAAGTAAAGTTCGACCTTCGCTGTATTACTCCTTACGATTCTCCTTCGTCACGCTGCTCCCAGTTGCGTGAAGCATCTCCATCACGTTCTCCCTCCGTCGATCGGCTCTGCTCTGAAGCTTTCTGCACTATCTCTTTGTGAAGAGATCTATCCTGTTGGTGACGAAAAGGACCGAAATGCGTCTGCGAAGACGCTGGCAGGAACAGGAGTTGCGTCACCGCGAACCAGAATTAGAGGAGGTGTGGGAATTAACTTCAACAGAGGTACAATAAGGGGACATTGCGGAATGCTCGAGTTTCAAAAGCGATGGAAGCTCGAGCCTCCACCAGTTACATATTGACAGCCACATTGTATGATTCTATTTATCGTTTTGTTCGTTTTTGTATCGATGTTGATGACGAAAGAATGACACAATGGAATTTGAGGAAGAGAAGAGGTGTTTGTTTATTTTGCTTTCACCAAATTTATTTACAAAAGAAGAAACGATGTTTGTGTGTGTGAATCAAAATCACTGTGTAATATTAATATAATGAAATTCTAATACCAGGTGAAGCAACATCAAGATTCAAACGATGATGAAAAGCCATAAGATAACACACGAGGATCCAATCCAAATATCACATGCTTAATAAGTGAGATTAGAATAAAATGACCAATAGATTCAGCTAGTATACGGAAAGAGGAATTAACATTTGAAGAAGAGAAGTGGGCGATACCTTTGATTCCTAGCAAAAATATATGTGAGCTTGTGCTTCTGAATAAGGGAATGAATGTGCGCCTTTGTGAGAAGAGAAAACGTGAGAGTCCTTTCTGAAAAGCTC